>OY720338.1:11253268-11570768 GCA_963082935.1 Malus x robusta | reverse complement strand
CACGCGCCGGCCACGCGCAGGCATGTGCCTAGCACGCTAACGGAATCCCTAACGGCGTTAGGGAATATTCCGTTAAATATTAGAATATTCTATTTAAAAACTAATGGAGTTACCTGACGCCGTCAGTATATTCCATCAAAGTTGACAGAATATTCCCTTTCTTCTCCGGTGGCTTTGCCAAAGCCGCTGCCTATTACGCCGGAAACTAGAAAATTTTAAAACTTCAATATCTCCCTCGTTTCTAACCAAAATTCACGAATTTTATATGGATTTAAAGCTCTTTAAGTATAGAACACAACCACACCTATTTGAAGTTCTAAACCTTAAATTCACGAAAAATCTTTCAAGATTCAGGCTAAACCTACAACTCAGTGAACCCGTATGTCCCGACGTCCAAATCACTTCAAAACTAGCCTAGGGTCCCTATAGAGGTTGTTAGGACCCTCTCTGGACCTTAAAACCTTGCAAAACCTCAGCGATCATGTTGGAGTAAACTTTCACCTCGCCGGATCTCGAAAATTCTCGGGTTTTTTAAGTCCTTTCCTGAACCAACAGTACCACCAAGCTTGGGAAGTCGAGAGGAGTACGAAGATGCTAACCTTAAGCTCGATCCGTGGTGTTTTGATGGTGTTTGAAGGTTGGAGAGCTCGGGTCGTACGAACGAGAGAGAGAGAGTTCGAGAAGGAAGGAGAGAGGAGAGTTGCATGTGTGTGTGTTACAGGATTCGCCAATTTCAAATGGTCTTAAGCCCTAATTAGGCTATAGGATTTAGGGCTTAAGCAATTGAGTCCAAATGGAAATAAAACCAACCCCAATTCCACTTATTCATTCGTAACATTTCCGTTACGAACCGGATTCGGCCCTAACTCGCATCAACACGCTCGTGATGACGCGTACCATTTAATTACATTAGTGAGAAAAATAATTTAAAACTATATATGTACATCCACGTCACTAAGCCCCGAGGGCATTATCGTCACTTTACATACTCAGGGATAAATATATATATAATAATTTGGGACGGGTTGTCACACTTGTTCCCCATGTTTTCATTATGTTCCAATATTTTGTAATATATATGTCATTTTATTTTGTAGTTTCTGAGGAAATTATATATATTTTAAGTATAAACAGACGCTTATTTACACAAAATATAATAGATTTACTTAAATCTGTCTAGTTCGCCTAGGCGCTAGGCCCCAGTTAGCCGCCCGACTAGCGCCTAGCGTCTTTTAGAACCTTGAGTACCTCCTTATAGTATCTAGGGGTTCTTCAAACCAAATTACCTCTGGCACACAACTCTCGGGGGGCCAAGATGAGCCACATAGTCATGGTCAAGAAACAATTACCCCCAACTCTAGTTAATCAGAAAACAAACATATAGGAAAACCTGATAAGAACTCGAGTCATGTCTTGCCACCATATGCAGAGTGTGGGGTGCCAACGGATATTTGTGCTGTTGAATATCGCCTGATTGGCGGGGATTAATTATGCGGTATCTCAATAACCTAGGGGAAAACATAACCGAAAGGTCAAGCACCATGCCATGAATTATCTCATGTACCAAAATGAGCTTACTGAAAAGTTGAGGACGACCTTTTTTTTACTATGCTTAGGCCGAGAGTGTTCCTTCCTTGACCATAGTTGTTCAGTCTAGAAGTCAGCAACAGGATTCAACAGCACCACTACATTAATCTTACTCACCTGATTCACCTAGGTAGTGAGTTGGCGCGCCTACATCAACCACAAAAAAAACATAATTAGCTCTTTACTCGGTATGCGGGCCACATGACCTTGATAGTTTTTAAGTTCAACAACACCAAAAATAACAACCAAATTATTCAGAATTCGATCACGTTCGTCTTAACTCCCTTAATAATCCTCGTATTAATTATATATAGATTAGTTGGAGAATCTTGGAAAAGCCAGTGTTCCAAATCAGACTTGTGATGAGCCGCAATCTTTATAATTTCTAGTGAATAATCTCTTTATCCTTGTCCAGCCTTTGCCTTTCCCCTTTTTTTCACTTGTTCACATAGCTTTAGCAAACACAAATAATTTTAAGCTCAGGACATTTCAAATATTCTTTTTAGCTAGTAATTACATCGTGTAAAGAAGATGCCCAGATACTATATATGCTAATTAGACAACTGTCCAAGGAAAATTCAAGTGAACTTCATGGACAATGTTCTTTTTTATATATTATATCATTCTTTCCGTGAAGAACAAGGAATTAACATTGTGAAACAAGACCTTATTGGATTGGAAGTCCAAATTAGATGTTAATTTATAGTTTTACATGAATTAAATTAATTATGCTATTTTTATTAACTATGTCTATGTGAGTCTTCCCGACCCTCGGAATGATGGATTGCCATGACAACGCTATCAGCTAAACCCCTTTTTTAAAAAGGAAACAAGGAATATAGTCCACTTAGTTAGCCAGAAAGTAGAGTTTGACCCTTGAGATACCAAGAAAGCAACAAACATGCAGGCGAGGTGGGGAGAAACGCAATGTCACAGTTCTTGGAAACATTTTTTTTTTTCTGATTGATTTTCTTCGTCATTCTCCTATCTTATTGGAACTCACTAATTGGATGGGCGGCTATCTTTGTGTTGAAATTATTAATTAAATTTCTTAATTAAGTTAATTAAAACAAAGTCAGCTCAAGTTTTAGCGAGTAGAAGGAGGAGACTTAATCTAACTGGAATCTTGGATGCTAAAAGAGGACCTTTTCTACTTGTAATTAAGCAGAATCTAAACAATGCCAGCATTTGACATTTTCTTTTTGTAATAATTTCATAAAACGTTGAATGTTATGTCTGTTTGACACAAATATAGAAAACAAGATTCTTAGCGATTATTTGTTAAAAACCGTCTTTAATCACTACGTTATGGGTATGAAATTCTCCCCCTCCGTGGTTTGTTTCATTATTGGTTTTGATGATTCATATACATGGCTCCAACTAGTATGAAGTTGGTGGGCCATTAAGCCTGAGGTTTTAAAAGCCTGAAGAGATGTGACTCAGTGTTACAGTCTAGTAGTATGCTTTACCTGCAAGTGAGAGGTCTTAAGTTTTCTCGTCAAAGGCGAATTTGAATCATATTATTGCTAGTCCATTGTGAGGCTTAGCACACTCCTCTTCCCTCTTAATGTAAATAATATTGTTTGTTCAAAAAAGAAAAAGACTGAAAAGATGTAGAAGAAGGAAAAATATTTGAAAATCACTTTCACTGTGTTATAATTATAATGGTAGGTTTTCATGTGAATTTAATTCAGGCTGGCAACAAAATTAAATTACAAGGCCAATAGAAATAAGCTTTAGGTCAAACGGACTGGACTGAACATTACCTTATTATTCTTTCTTAAGCAGACTTTTTGGGCTAAGCAAGAAATAGAGAGGCCCACTGTTTTATTAATTCAAAACAAAGCAGTGGTTCTCGACTCAAATTCTCAATTATGAAAGAGCGGAAGCTTCTGTTCATACCCAACATTGATGTCTTGGACACCCACGGTTATTGATTTTTCTAATCTCATTTGTATCCTAATATAAAATGTTCATATAAGCCACTGAGTACTGAAATTTAGTGATATTTTTCTTTATTTGTAAGTAAAAAGCTTTAGGTTCGATTCTCGTCAAAAACGAATTTGAACGACATTATTATGGCTAGCCTATCGTGAGACTTAGCTCACTTCCCCACCTCTTAATCTATCTCCAATGGAGAGGGGTAAAGATCCAAAAGCCAAAAAATTGTCTGATTTGTTCAAACATTATTTCTAACCGATAACTAAGCTATAATTTTATGAAACCCACTAGGCCATTATTTGGCCAAAGGGGCATCAAGTTGACCAAATGTAGTCACCCTCTTAGCTAATTTTTGGAACCCAACTCTTCCCTTCTAATAATTGATTCAAATTCAATAGCTAGATTTGAAACTAATAATTGATTCAAATTCAATAGCTAGATTTGAAAACATTTAACAGTGGTTTAATTAACCAATAAGTTTAAAGTATAAGCTTAAAACTAATAAATTATTGAGAGGACTATGTTTAGTCTATTCGGTTAAAGATGATACATGAGTATGGCCTCACAGTATTCATTTAAAAATAATTTTTTGCAAGACTATAATTCTGGACAGGATTATATTTATTTATTTTAATTGGAGATGATCTTAGTGTAGATAATATATTTGGTTCAAAAAATAAAAATAAAAAAAAAGATTACATACAAAAAAACAAAAAACAAAAAACCCTAAAAGAAAAAGGAAAAGAGGCATGAATGGTTGCGGTCCTCCCGCAGCCTCAAACCCCACCCCTCCCTGCCCACTCTCTCCCCTTTTCTTCCACACCATCAATGGTTGCTGATGGGTGCCCTCCCACCCTTCAACCCCTGTCCAAATCTACCCCAACCAAACGCCATAAGGATGAGTGCTACTAGACCAACCCCAGTGTCCTATTTTACCACCCACATAATAATTCCATCTATCATAAAAAATTAAAAAGTAAAATGTTATTTTTGACACACCCCGACCCTAGAATCAAGGTGTGCTGGCCGTCACATGAGCGTAACGTAACCAAAAGTGCGATGCGGAAGCAAAAGATAAGAGAAATACGAAGGAATAAAAAACCAACTACTAGCAATAATATCCAACTAGCATGCTAGAGTAAGTTTAAGTGTGAAACACACATATTTAGAGCATAAGTACTAGGTGCAATCAAGTAGGGCCATAACTAAATTACAACACCCGAAGGTGAGTCCTACATTTATGTAGTCTATCAGTACGCCGTGGAAATCCTCGTGGGCCACCAACGCTGCTAACTAGAACCTGGAGGGGCGCAAAACAAAATCGAGTGGGTCAGTAAAACAAAGTCTTTCGAAAACATTTCAATTTAACAACATTTCTAACCCGTCGCTGTAAAACTTATATACTTTCCCAGAAATTAACATAATATGCATATATTCTTCAAATATCTCAAATCACCAATCTTTATCAAAAACAAGAAAGTATGCCATGCTATAAGCGTCAGTCAGAATAAGGATGCAACATTATAACAGGTGAAATAAGGAATCAACCGGAGACCCTGCAGTTGGTCATCTACGGTTAATTCTATAGCTCAATATCCAACCAACCGGAGTCACCACAGTGACCTGTACGGCGCTACTTTGCACATAGATCGGAACTACCTGAAGTAATCTGTACAATAAGAAAGGTGTAAGAATACATTCTAGTGCTTCTCTCATCAACAGCTGTATAATAATCTGAAATCACCTACAAGTCGAAACCACCTCTCATGGTCTGTACGACATGTCGGAACCCTCTAATGGTATGTACAACATGCACCTACTTTGATCCAAGGTGAGCGTGTGGTGCCGGGTGAAAAATATAAGCACTAACACCAGGGGTGCAGGTTATGAGCTCTCAACGCAATTCACATCATCAATAAACCATATAAACAATATAAACTCACCTGATACTCACATGTGCATCCACAACACCATTTAACATATATATGCAACAATTACCAATTCAAATATTTCATAATATGCATGCATGGCATTTTAAAACATACTTTCCTTTAAATTCGATTTATGGGAAAAATCAATAGTATATAGGTAAATACAAAAAATAACTGCCCACTCACTGGTAAGTCGAAGGGTAGTAACCCCCATGACGTCCTTGAATGCGCTCGTCCTCGGGATAGGTATCAACTATATGTGAAACAACTATAAAAATGTTATTTAAAGCACATAACCGACAATACGTAATAACTTCTCATACGATGCTCAAATTGGGTATATGAATATACCACAGTAACCTACTCGACGTCACGGACGTCGAGGTATTTTTAGAAAAAAATTTCGATGCTGCACGCGCCCCCACGCGCCGGGATAGGCACAGGTCTACGCGCCCCCACGCTCGTCATCTCCTTCCTCCAGATGCTGGAAAAACTCGCCGGCGTCGGAAACTGGGCAGACCTGTAATCGTCCTTTTCTCGCTCGATTCTCAACCATTTTCCATGAAATTTTCACCAAAACTTCACAAATTATAGCCTTTAAAAACTTCCAAATCCTTCGAAATCACGTCGGGAAATTTCACCAAAACCGCCCACCTTCAAACCTTGTGATCCCGACGTCCAAAACCTTCAAACGAACGTCCCCGAGCTTCATGAGAACCTCCTAAAGCTCACTATGAGCTTGGATTGTCCTAAAAACCAACCATTACAAAGTTTGTGAATAGTACTCAAATCGGACCTCGAGTTTTCAACATGAAATCGAAAGGTTTCTTACCTGAAATGGGTATGGGTGAGTTCGTAGGGTCCTCACGAGCACAATGGTTCCTTCAAAACCTTCGATCCGTGCTTGGAGGCTCGATGGTGAGTGTGTCCATACGGTTTAAAAGGAGAGAGTTACTGAGAGGGAAGAGTGAGACACGGGATAGGAAAGAGAGTGATAGGGAGTTGTGTGGTCCAAAAAAAAAACCACCAACCAAACTAAGAAGGATCTTAGTTCTAATTGGTTCCAAAGATCCCAAAATTAAACCAAACGTAAGTCACACCCCAAATAACGTCCGAGGGTAATTCTGTCATTTCACATTTCCCGATGAAAATCTCGGGACGGACTGTGACAATTTTCCCACCCATCATTATTTCCAAAAGAACCCTAATAAATTTTTTTAAATAGCTCTAATATATCTTTAAATAATATTATAAATAAATAAATAAAAATAGAAAAAATGAAAGAAAATGCAAGACCTAAGACATGGACATTCATCATATCTTTCACACCTATCGCCGCCTTGCAAAGACCCCGGATCCCCGAACCACTCTTTTTCCTCCTTTTTGTCAAAGCTGCAGATCTCACACTCAAGTCTCTTTTTCCTCCACTTAAGTTTCTCACCTTCGTCTAGCACTTTCCTTCAACCTTTCCATCGATTCTAACTCAAATCTTTCCCAACCTCTTTCCACCAAAGATATCACACCTCACCCTCCATTATTTATTTATTATTTTAAATTGTTTTTTGTTTTTTTCAAAATTTTAGTACTTAATTAAATAGGGGTTTAAGATTCTTCTTTTAAAAGGATAAATATGTTATTAACATTTTCATTAAATGGTGGATGGGGGAAATAAGACACGAGGATGGGAATATCAACACTTATATCAAACGATCAAGATTAATCTGATTAGATGGGAAATTAAATAGAAATGAAGATATATACAATTTTCATGTGGGCAGCCGAGGGAGAAGAATCAAGTATGGTATGCTATTCCGGCGAAGAGGCCGTGGAGATATTATTGGCAAAGAAAATCAGCAGCAGTACGAAAGCATTTCTTTTTCAATTTAATTTAATTTAATTTTATTTTATTTTTAAACTTCAAAGGGCAGTGTTTGTAACATCTCACATTGACCATTTGAAAGGGGGTGATGTGCCTTATATGTACATGCCCACCTCCATATAGCACGAGGTCTTTTGGGAACTCACTGGCTTCGGGTTCCATCAGAACTCCAAAGTTAAGCGAGTTCGGGCGAGAGCATTCTTAGGATGGATGACAAACTGAGAAGTTCTTGTGTGAGTTCTCAAAAACAAAACCGTGAGGGCATGGCTAGAGCCCAAAGCGGACAATATCGTGCTACGGCAGAACCGATCTGGGATGTGACAATGTTGGCTTAATTGAAAGATTTTTGTGAGAAGGGCTTTAATTCAACATTATTTACGTAAATATCAAAACTTAAAGTCAATGGTGATAATTTCACATACTGTAAATAAATTACTTTAAATAAATAAAATTTGTGACAAAGACTTTAATTTAGCATCATTCACATATATATGTTAATAGAAGAAGGGCGATAAATCCACACCACTGATATTATGATAATATATAGTATATAGTATAGAATGATAATAAGGAAAAGTAAATATTAACTTGTTATACTCCCTTTGTCCTTTCTAAAGTGGTCATGTATAGAACCATAATCTTTGCAAGATCCTATTAGTGTTTAGGAGGTAGCAGTAATGTTTTCAACACGTTTTGGAGTCAAGAGTGGTGTCTGAAAAGTTGTCACACCCCAGTAAATCAGCAGTATGAACGAATTCAAATACATATGCATAACGATGCCCAGTAGCCCCTTTTTAGTTTAGATACAAACATTTATAATTTATTAATAACATACAGAGATATGAAACAAATAACTAAGACGAAAACCTAAAAGGAAAACTCTTTAAACCTAACAGAGAGTAGACCCCGATAGAAAACGTTTCATCTAGCCAGTGAAGAAAACCGAAGCATGAACATTGTATTTATATGAGAGGGAAGTCGGCACAGAGGAAGGTGAGATCAGACCAAGCAAACTTACACCGCCTAAGAGCTATCGATAGGAATGATGTAAAAGCCCTTTAATTGGCTATGGTTTTGGTCCAATTAGAATAGAACAAACAGCTTAATAAAATAATGTAAAAGGAAAGAAAATGAATAATATGAATATATAGTTCAAATATGTATACTGAACTTATTTGATTCAAAATAATACTAAATTAGAGTATAGAAAAATGAAATAAAGGAATTAACGATTAAATAAGAAGTAATACAAAACTTTCTTAAACTAATAAGTATATACAACACATAATTATATATAATTATTTTTGAAAATACAGGTCTCACAATCTACCCTCCTTAAAAGAAATTTCGTCCTCGAAATTTGTAAGACCTTACTCAATAAACAATATATAATAGTAGTTGAAGAAATCTAAGAGAATATCCAACCAGAGTAGTTGCATAGAGATTACCCTTCCATTTCAAGTGGATTGCAATTCTCTATGTATTTTGCCTTCCAACTCTAGAAATTATTCCCTTTACATATAGTTTTAACCAAGGAAGAAAAAATCGATAATATCGGCGAAATATCGCCGATATTATCGTTTTTTTGGAGGTTCGATATTTTTTTAACTATCCAAATGATTTTCGTCAAAATATCGCAATATTATCGATAATATCGCGATATTTTTGAAATTATCAATAATATCGCGACATAATACTAAAAAATACTTAAATATGTTGAGAAAACTCAACACATACTTCACTTGATCATAGCCCAAAGGCCGAACAAGCTATGCTTTTCTCAGCAGGGGAATGTGGGTTTTATAGGACAAATTGCTTGCTCACTGCCCTCGCATGGGCGATGTGGGACTTGCCCAATGGGAGAGAAAATCAGAATTTCGGCCGAACATTTACACCCACTTTAAACGGCCATAACTTTGTCAAAACTCAACGAAATCAAGCAAGACAAAAACGAAAGTTGTAGCCCTCGAAGAGACGAAGAGAATGGTACCTCACATGACATCGGAATCGTCTTGGTTTGGCCAGAAAATGCCTCGAAAGTCACCGAAGTCGCCGGAAACTGGGTAAGATTCAAATGAGTATAACTTTTTCAATACTCAACGAAATTGAGTGAAACAAAAAGGCAAGTTGTACTACTCGACGAGACGAAGAGATTGATACCTTGCACGCCAGCCAACTCGCCGTGGTTTGGCCGGAAATTTCCTCGAAAGCCACTGAGGTCGCCGGAAACTGGGTAAGATTCAAATGAGTATAACTTTTTCAATACGCAACGCAATTGAGTGAAACAAAAAGGAAAGTTGTAGCCCTCGAAGAGACGAAGAGAATGGTACCTCACCCAGCGTCTAACTCATTGTGGTTTGGCCGCAAATTGCCTCGAAAGCCACTGAGATCGCCGGAAACTGGGTAAGATTCAAATAAGTATAACTTTTTCAATACTCAACGAAATTGAGTGAAACAAAAAGGAAAGTTGTACTACTTGACGAGACGAAGAGATTGATACCTTGCACGCCTGCCAAAATTCAATTGACACACTCCTGGCTTCCAAAATTCAATTCTTTTACTTTATAAAAACTTGAAAAAACATAATCGGCATCCAAATTAAAGTTTAGTCTTATTCAATGTATTGATTTTCAATCGTTAATTGATATACTATAATTTGGAACTTCAACGCCTAGACGCATGCTTATGTGTAAGAAATTTAAAGTGTCAAATTCGGCACATTATTGTTCATCATTTTATTCACTTCCCTTTTTTTTTTTTTTTTAATATCCTAAATAAAACCTCCAAATATTGTACTAATTAATTATATATAAATGATTATGGTGTGTTTAAACTTCTTTCATTAATTACTACATATTTTCTACACTCACAATGTTTGCCAGCTCGCTATATAATCAACTTAAATCAGTTAAATCCATCATGCAATGCATTTCCTTCCAATTTTTTGTGATAAACTAATAGATAATTGACTAAATAAACATCCTACAAAGTTTCATTAAAAATTTCCAAGTTTTTCTTACAATTTCCGTGGTTTCCATGTAATTTTTATCGATATCGATATTATCCCGATATTTCCATCGATATTTCCGTGTTTTCGGACTACCGATATTTCTGATATTACCGATATTTTCTTCCTTGGTTTTAACATTGTACAGTCCACTGAATAGTAAAATGGATATATGCCAAAAAATAAGTTTTCTTTTCAAGCAACAATAAACTTGAACATAACCCTTCAATTAAAAACATAAGGGCCATATCTTTTTCCTTTTCAAAACGAGCGGATGAAAGTTTTGAAATGAAACACAAAATTTGCATTTGGAGCGAAATCATTTTCTTCTGTACTAACAAAATGATTTTTAAAAACCAATTACTCACACAATTATCAAGAAACCAAAAGCTCAATCCCAAAGCTCAACTCACAATCCCAACACTAGTTGCCTCTAATATCAATCTCAAGAAAAACACTAGTAATTAACAAGCGGTCTAACCTAACCTCAACACCACTAATTGGATTTGAGTGAATCCATTTCCTTGATCTAAATGTAGTTTCCAAACGAAATAGTACTTCAAGTAGTATCCCTAATGGCTGCCTAGTATAACAACATTCATAAATGTGACCCATCACTTAGCTCCACTATTTAATTCTTTTATTCTCACCACATGACATTCGTGACTTCGTTTTACTCATCATATAGCCTGAAGCTATATAGGAATGAGGATCAGTAGTCTCATCACACAACCGTAAGTCATGTAGGAATGAGGTTCTTTGTCAAATTCATCACATAGCCCATAGCTATGTAGGAATGAAATTTATCAAACTTATCACACAACCAATAATTGTGTAGGAATAAAGTTCAATAGATTCATCACACAACCAGAAGTTGTGTAGGAATGAAATATAATATACTCATCACACAATCCAAAATTGTGTAGGAATGACATTTAAGTAGTTCATCATACAACCCCAGTTGTATAGGAATGAATCACCATGTATATAATACCAACTCGTGTAGGAATGAGAATGTCACTTAACCATTACCTTTATGAGTAGGAGTGAGTCACATGTGAGTTGGATTCCTCTTCGTAACATAATCGAACTAATAAATACTCAGTAAATCCAAACCTTAATTTTAAACTCCTGTCTAAGAGAGTCTCTTACATCAAAGTTCAAAGACATCCCCCATCTTATAAATTTAGGACGGTTCCCAACTAATTCTTTTCTGAAAGAAATGTGGTGTTTGCAAAACTATGCAAACATAGAAATACTCCTAAGTCATGTAATGGACCCTAACAGAAACTTGTGCTCCAATCACCACCATAGAATTAATCCATGAAAATTCAATGAATAACATGGATCACATGTGAATTTGTTTCTTCTCCGAAACTTTATCGAATAAATGACTGTTGGAAATATGCCCTGAAAGTCAATCTTTGGAAGAAACCTTTCAGGACAAATGAATCGATGTATGGATGACACTTATACATCGAATGGCAAAGATACTAATCAGGACTATCTCAATAAACGATATATGTCCTAATTAATGAATCCATGGACAATGGATCGATTGAATAAGTAATCTAATGATGTTAGACTACAGAGACCTTCTTCAAATAACCATTATGTCCAAAAAGGTTCCTGGTCATTGGATTGTCGGAGGGATACTGACAATGCTTAGACCGGTACATACTGTGTCCACTTCATATGGAAGAATGGAAAGTCTCATCCCATTTGTGTATTGACACTAAGACAAGTATGTAGGTGCTCATTAAGGGAATGAGTTCACTGAACACAATCGAATGAGAGTACTTGCATGGAGGTCTAATCACATGTCAAGCAAGTAACTCAAATGGTTGGAATAATGTAAGTAGTGCTTTGACCTAAGGCATCGTCGTTGTCTTGTGGTTAAGTACTTAATCTTTGATTATGTCAAACGTCACTCTATCAGAATGTCAACGGCATAGTTGGGGTTAAGCCACTTAGTCATGAAGGCAAGTGAATGCGCAACAAGGAATCTCTGATCCTCGATAAGAGAGGAAGAATACTCTAAGATATGATTCGGGAATCTTCGGCCGAAGTATCGAGCGTAATGAAGGAAAGCGTTCCTATACGACTCAATAGAATCATATAAGAAGGAATAATCACATTAGGCGTTTGACATAATATATCCATACCCTAGTAATGTGATTGAGAGTATTGTTTTAGAGAAAGATCGAATTACATTGTAATTCCAACTGAATAGGTTCTCCGAACAACTTCTACATTAGCTTGGGTAGCTATGACATATGGTTAGATGTCACTCATAGCTTGTGAGTTCTTCTAGATGATTAAATGTAGTCATCAAAGAAGAAAGGTGAATTAAAATGAAGTTTTAATTCACTAAGTGATTGGATTAAATTGGATTGATGTCAATCACCTCACTGCCTTGCTAATTAGAACCTAAAATGATTGTACACCGATACACTCTTGTAGTGAGTAATTAATGGATGATGGAAATAATTAATTGGATTAATTAAGTATTGTGATAAATTTAGAAAGTCTAAATAAATCATAAATGCGATAAAGATCGTTTTGGGTTTAAAGAAACGTTCGGGTTTAATTGGGCCCATTGGGCCTAAACCCATTGGGCTTTTATTCAAGCATTGGATGACTTGAAATAATAAAAGCCCAAAGCCCAAACAAACAACAAAGAGCCCAGCCGTGTACAAGTGGAGAGGAGAGATATGTAGTCAAGTTGTTGACTAGGTTTTCTTTTGTCTATATAAGGAACTTTATAGAGATATTGTTCATTAGGGTTTTTGAAGTGTTAAAACAACAAAGAGGCAAAAGAAAAATAGCTCTCTAACACTACAAAGGCCGGCCACCTTAGGGGGTTTTTACTAACATATATTTCACCCTTTTGGTTATTCCTCCATCCATCTCACTACACTAGTGGGTGTGGATCTTTAGAGGTTTTCTATTTCGGAAACTCAAGGAGAACCTAGGAGCACTCTTTCTAACAAAGTGGAGGAGGCAAGGAGGGAGGCTAGGCTCAAGGACTTGAAAGAGCAAAGGCTTGGAGGTGGTCCATCCTTGGTCTAAAATCAAGATCAAGAGGTATAGATCTATTCCTTGACTTTGTTCTTAAGTTAAATGTTTTGATGCATTATATATAAACCTATGAACTTTGAAGGGGATTTGCATGATTAGAACTTTGATAATATGTGTTACATACTTCCGTTGCTTACATATATAAATTTTGAATTGTATATGCATGCTAGTCATACTTGAAATCCCATATGAATCTCATAAATTTCCCTTCAAGTGGTATCAGAGCCAAAGGTTTATATATAATGTGTCCTTTTGGATTTTATGCATATGGGTATTAATATTATGCATAAAATAATTATTGCTTCATTCAAAATAAGTTTATCTTTTGTTTTTCAATAGTTGAAAAATGTTAGTAAAAAGTTGAGAAAGATATGTATGCAAAAGTTGTTTTGTATGCATGAATGAAAAATGAGTTTAGAACTAATTTGACGTATTATTTCTTCATTTAAAGTATGTTTGTCTTTTGTTTTTCAATGGTTGAAAAATTATAAATCAAGAGTTGAAAAGATATGCATGTAAAAGTTGTTTTGTATGCATGAATGAAGAATAAGTCATAAACAAAATTTGGGGTTTTGAACCAAAGGGAGGGCACGGTTTTGGGGGTGGTTTTGGGTTGTGTTTGTGTTTTATTGTAAACCACTCTCACATCCTTTTAAAGAAGAAAGAAGAGTTCTTGTCACTTTTGTTTTTGGGTTTGAAAAATCACCAAGAATACACAAATCTTGAAAAAAGTTTTCATGGTTTTGTTCTTGGTGTTCATAGTTTGGTTTTGGGTGAAAATGGTTGTAAATGGTTTTCATGCATTGTTTTATGGTTTTGGATGATGTTCATACCATCCATAACCATATAAAAAACTTATTAAATCCTAGACTTAACTAGGAAGATTTCCATCACCTTTTTCACTAAAGTCTTTGAAGCAAAACCAAGTGACAAGCAAAATTTAATTTTTTCTACATAATGTGGAATTTAATGGATGTTGTGTAAGAGTGTGTAAGAGACCTCCCATCCCCTTAATGTGGCCGGCCTCCCTAGTGGATTTGTCCACTTGTGGGGCTATTTTGTAATCTTTGAAAAGTTGATATTTTATACTTTTGAGTATTTACGTTTTTACCCTTAACTTTTTATATTTGCATTTAGGCCCCTACTAACTAGAAAGTTAAAATATTTGATTTTAATTTTGTTAGTTGTTTAAACTCATATTATATTATGCCCATATGCACTAAATCTAAATGTTCATGTTGCATTCCATTTAATTATTTAAATGTGTTTAAGTAGTTAGAAAATGAGTGACTATGGACTTATGCCTTAAACGATAATTGAGCTATGAGATAAGGCGCTAAAATCAAATTGTTTGAACCTTGGGAATGTGTTTTAATTACTGTTTTTAATGGACCTTGTCACCTTTGACATTAATCTATCTCTCCCTCTTAGTATATGTAATTTATAGGAATTTGTACAAATCGGTTTGTAATTCTTATTACTTCTTAATCTCTATTCGTTAGTTGATTCCCTCTAGTGCTAGACTAGAGTTTCTTTAACTATTAGTAAGGAGACATAACTAAAAGAGGGTTTTGACATGAGATTAAAGATTAAATGGGTCCAATGCCCTAATTAGCAATGAATGATTGTCTTTCATTTCTAATGGCTCAATGAAAATGTTTTAATTGGATTGAAAAAGGACGTAATTAAATTGACACAACCTCCCCGAGTTTATATTCAACAATGTTGGCTCGTTGTTGCAATAACCTAATAAGTCCATGGTCATCCAAGAGCCTAAGATAACTATAAAGTCCAATTTCAAAGGAATGCAAAAACCTTAGTAGGAGTAGTTACTTCCAATATTTGAAAAATTCGTTTTTAATATTGATTTGTTTTTCTTAAAACAAATAGTGGGAGTATCATACGCTACTAAACAATAATGAATACAATTAGTAGTTATATATATCTCCAATATTTTGAAAAATGTTTTGATATTGATTTGTTTTATGAAAACAAATAGTGGGGATATCATATGCTACTAATTTCATTAACTTTGGACTAGTAGTTATAATAGGACAATTTATTTGATTATGATTAAATAAATAAAATAGATGAGACCTTAAAATCCCTCAACCAACAAACAATATTAAGTTGTAAACGTAAGTGTGCTTAGAACACTTTTTCGTGGCCTCCGACCATGGTAGGCTCCAAGCGTTTATGACTTGTACACCGCCTTCACCCTATCATGGGGAAGTTCAAAGTGCATGCTTATATTCAGGAGGAGTTTATTTAAAACATTTGATGAGGTTAAGGTAGGCAACGAGTGTGGCCAACATCGTATCATCGTGAGGTCATACTTGAACCCCTAGCTAAACCGGCATGGTGGGAAAGAACTTAACTAAGAGAAAAGGTGCCAACATCGTATCATCGTGAGGTATTTTTCTCTAGAGGCCAAAAAGATGGGTAATCACAAGAGGTTGTTGTGAATGGGTAAGTGTACCCTCTCATTATTATTGTTGCTAGCCGACATCGTATCATCGTGAGGTGGGCTTGGTAATAGTGAGCCTCCCATAACCCCTAGGAGCTTTCTTTGAAATCTCCCGGATTCCATGTTGAGGGATATGGAATTTGCCAAAAATGGTGGGTGGTGTCATTCGGTTTAAAGACCCGAATCGTTTGGCTTAATCAACAATCAAACTAATTATTTTATTGTTTATGTATATAGATATGGTTGGAAGCACACTCGCGAAAATACTCGACAAACATTGCCTAGAGGGGCACAATTTCCCATCGTGGTTTCGTAATGTCAAGATTCTCCTAACCTTGGAGAAGATTGTTTACGTGCTAGACAAAGCTCCACCTCACATACCTCTTGGCCCCGACGCCACTGAGGATGAACGTGCTAAGTATGACAAGCACGTTGAGGATGATACACAAGCCAAGTGCTATCTGTTGGCTTCCATGAATGAGGAGCTACAGAGACAGCACGAGGGCATGGATAGTGCATCTTCCATCATACTCCATCTTACGGAGTTATATGGTGAAGGGACGTGCAACCGTCGCTTTAGCACTGTCTGTGAACTTGTGAAGACCAAGATGGTCAAGGGGGCTCCAGTGCATCAACATGTACTGAAGATGATAGGATTCATTGAATAATTGGAGAACCTAGGTACTCCACTTGACGGGGAATTGGCCCAGGACTTCATATTGGCTTCTCTTTCTGATTCATTTTCACAGTTTGTAATGAACTACAATATGAATAAGATGGATAATACTCTCTCTGAGTTACTAAACATGTTAGTAACTGCCGAGAAAACTATGAAGAAAGAGAACGTTGTAGGGACTGCTGCAGTAGCCTACAATAAGCCATCATCTTTCAAAGCTAAGCCGCAAGGCAAAGGCAAAGGGAAGGAGAAGAAGTCCCCCACTCCTAAGTCGAAAGGAGGAGTGAGGAAAAAGAAGGCAATGGAGCCCAAGGGGACTTGCCACCACTATGGAAAGGAGGGGCATTGGAAGAGGAATTGCAGGTTATACATTGCAACTCTTAAGGACAAGCCACAAGGTATGATTTATGTTCTTGTCTTCAATTCTAATTGTTAGATCTTCTAAATATTTATATTTGATATAAAAGGCTAATCACTTGTATAATTGTATATAGGTGGAGGAGCCAAGTAGAAGAGGAACAAGCAAGGAAAATGTGGAGAAGGGTTCGGCCACTATGTTTTTTGCTTACTACTTAGGAAGTTTGTTAGGCATTTAAAGATTGTCTTTAAACTTTATTATTTTGTTAAGAACTTATTATGTGGCTTCATATGATGGAAGACCACTATTAGTGCCTAAATGTATAAAGGTATATATATTAGTCTCTAAATGTATAGAGCTAATACTTTTTGTGTTAAACATTATGAATGTTTGAATTATCATATTAATGTAATGTGAAGTATATCTTTTAATATACTATTTCCTTAAAGTAGTGTTATGAATTGAAAAATTGTCTTGTTGTATCCTAGATGAGATACAAGAATTATATCACCTATTGTAATGTGATAACCAAACTTTAGATTTATCAATTATGGATAGATCTCACATGTAGGACATAAAAGGATACAATGAATCTTTAGATTTGGTTCCAATTGTCTACCTATGAGTTCTATATGAATTGACAAAAGTCTAGAGTATCCTTTCTTGAAGAAAAGGAAGATCACATTATAATGATATAAGTAATAAGAAAAACGTTTCTTATATGGTTATCACTTGAAACACAATGATCAAGATCACTCTTGATTCAATTAGTAGTTTTGAACAACTAATTGGGCATTCTTTAAAAGGTTTTAAAAATGTCAATTGTATTAGTGATTAAACCAATAAAGAAGTGTCTAAATCTATGAAATGTTTAAAGATTTTAGTCACTTAATAACAAGACATTAACTTAGTGAAGATTGAAACAAATAAGCTTGAAATGTTTTAAAGCTACTACACAATGTCTTCTACCAATGTACTCCACTTTTATATATTTTGAATGTATGAAATGATTTCTCATTAAAGTCATGAGAAACAGTGGGAGGTGTGTGAGAATGGATATAAACTTAAATGTGATTGGTTTATAGTTGTCTAAAATAATAATAGTACTTGACTATTATTAAGAGTTTGTAATTTTAATTGTTAAAAGACTCAAGCTCTTCAAAACGTTAAAATTCTATGTTGTGTGACATTCTAAAGAATTGTCTTTGAATGTTGGTTTCGTCAACCTAGCATAAAATGGTTATATGTTGGGAGTTGTCCATCATTCTCTTTTATGAGAACAAGCTCAATAACAATGCGTATGGACAAGTTGATGAAACAAAAGGGAATAAGTTTCAAAATGAGTCACAACATATAGTTTAACAACAAGACAATCCAAATTCAACATCTCATGTAACTAAAACGCTCTATGTAGTTTTGATAAAGAATTATATCAACCACCCAGAAGGAATAGTTGAGTTTCTATATCTTTAGTAGGAGCCATGCTTCCACTAAAGACTTGGATAATTTTTTATACAACTACATTATAGGTCTTAGTATGACTAAAACTTGAAGTATGGTGTATGACATCATATGATTTAAAATGAATAGACTTGATAAAGCAAGTCACACATTTCATGGAATTACTTGAGAAGGAATTCTTTTGTGTATAATTCGTTTAAATAACTTGTGTTAACTAGAGTTGTTGATAGTCTCAAAATAGTTGAGACATCATCAATAAGCTAATGGATCTTAATGATTGTCAATAGATCCAAGACAAGTTAAAAGGAGCAATATGCATTCAGATCAAGAAAAATATAATTGTTAATTTTTGAATGAATGCTAAGTTACAAACAAGGCTAGTGGGAGTGATGTCATATTTTGAGCAACAAGTTATGAATAAAGTATATTTGATAGACTTGATTAAACATAGATGTTACTCGAAAAATGACAAAACATGACACGGTCAATTTTGAAGTATAGACTTGAAATTGGACTTATTGATATAGCAAGGCTATCTCAATAATGTTATATGGGAATTAAATCTCAAAACGTTGTAGATTTAAGAAAGCATTTTCCTATGTGATAGGAAATCACTTTCATGACCCTTATAATGAATGTGTCATAAAATCATAAAATCAAAAAGGGACACATGTATTGACTTGTGAAGTAGATATCCAAAGATGAAGAACCACAAGGGTTGTCACTTTAGGTATTACTATATCTCAGGATCAGAACCAAAGCAACTGATAGAGTATTACTGCCTTTAAGAAAGAAACATCATAGTGGGAATCTGGAAGCGTGCATTCACTTAGGTTGTTAGCCAAAGTGAAAATAAACCATTTTAACAAATGGAACTTCATAATGGATGAAGTACTAATCATATGAATGAATTGTTAGTATTGTACTACAATGGTCTCAAGGTTGGAGCAAAGTTTGTATAAAGTATACAAACGAAATATATGACGATATATTGTTTTAGAAACTGCTTCAAAAGGATGTTTTGAATGAAATGGTTCTTTTAGAACCAATGATTGAATCCTAACCATAAGGTCGTTAGTAGGATACTACGACGTAATGGGGCGATAACTCAAGCCATGAAATCAAGGTCTCATCAAAGTATTCGAACACAATAAAGAGACATCATCAAACGTTTAGGAAACATTTGATAAGTAAACCCCTTTTAATAATAAAAGGGATTAATACATAACCCAGTTAACCTACGAGCATAAGCTTTCTCAACTAGCATGTATAAGATACACTAGTGATTGACTTTAGTGCAAGTGGGAGATTGTTGGAAATATGCCCTGAAAGTCAATCTTTGGAAGAAACCTTTTAGGACAAATGAATCGATGTATGGATGACTCTTATACATCGAATGGCAAAGATACTAATCAGGACTATCTCAATAAACGATATATGTCCTAATTAATGAATCCATGGACAATGGATCGATTGAAGAAGTAATCTAATGATGTTAGACTACAGAGACCTTCTTCAAATAACCATTATGTCCAAAAAGGTTCCTGGTCATTGGATTGTCGGAAGGATACTGACAATGCTTAGACCGGTACATACTGTGTCCACTTCATATGGAAGAATGGAAAGTCTCATCCCATTTGTGTATTGACACTAAGACAAGTATGTAGGTGCTCATTAAGGGAATGAGTTCACTGAACACAATCGAACGAGAGTACTTGCATGGAGGTCTAATCACATGTCAAGCAAGTAACTCAAATGGTTGGAATAATGTAAGTAGTCCTTTGACCTAAGGCATCGTCGTTGTCTTGTGGTTAAGTACTTAATCTTTGATTATGTCAAACGTCACTCTATCAGAATGTCAACGACATAGTTGGGGTTAAGCCACTTAGTCATGAAGGCAAGTGAATGCGCAACAAGGAATGTCTGATCCTCGATAAGAGAGAAAGAATACTCTAAGATATGATTCGGGAATCTTCGGCCGAAGTATCGAGCGTAATGAAGGAAAGCGTTCCTATACGACTCAATAGAATTATATAACAAGGAATAATCACATTAGGGGTTTGACATAATATATCCATACCCTAGTAATGTGATTGAGAGTATTGTTTTAGAGAATGATCGAATTACATTGTAATTCCAACTGAATAGGTTCTCCGAACAACTTCTACATTAGCTTGGGTAGCTGTGACATATGGTTAGATGTCACTCATAGCTTGTGAGTTCTTCTAGATGATTAACTGTAGTCATCAAAGAAGAAAGGTGAATTAAAATGAAGTTTTAATTCACTAAGTGATTGGATTAAATTGGATTGATGTCAATCACCTCACTGCCTTGCTAATTAGAACCTAAAATGATTGTACACCGATACACTCTTGTAGTGAGTAATTAATGGATGATGGAAATAATTAATTGGATTAATTAAGTATTGTGATAAATTTAGAAAGTCTAAATAAATCATAAATGCGATAAAGATCGTTTTGGGCTTAAAGAAACGTTCGGGTTTAATTGGGCCCATTGGGCCTAAACCCATTGGGCTTTTATTCAAGCATTGGATGACTTGAAATAATAAAAGCCCAAAGCCCAAACAAACAACAAAGAGGCCAGCCGTGTACAAGTGGAAAGGAGAGATATGTAGTCAAGTTGTTGGCTAGGTTTTCTTTTGTCTATATAAGGAACTTTATAGAGATATTGTTCATTAGGGTTTTTGAAGTGTTAAAACAACAAAGAGGCAAAAGAAAAATAGCTCTCTAACACTACAAAGGCCGGCCACCTTAGGGGGTTTTTACTAACATATCTTTCACCCTTTTGGTTATTCCTCCATCCATCTCACTACACTAGTGGGTGTGGATCTTTAGAGGTTTTTTATTTCGGAAACTCAAGGAGAACCTAGGAGCACTCTTTCTAACAAAGTGGAGGAGGCAAGGAGGGAGGCTAGGCTCAAGGACTTGAAAGAGCAAAGGCTTGGAGGTGGTCCATCCTTGGTCTAAAATCAAGATCAAGAGGTATAGATCTATTCCTTGACTTTGTTCTTAAGTTAAATGTTTTGATGCATTATATATAAACCTATGAACCTTGAAGGGGATTTGCATGACTAGAACTTTGATAATATGTGTTACATGCTTCCGTTGCTTACGTATATAAATTTTGAATTGTATATGCATGCTAGTCATACTTGAAATCCCATATGAATCTCATAAATTTCCCTTCAATGACTACTTCTAGTAGTCAAAACTTTGACTTTGAACCTACATTTAAGAGAGTCACTTGTATCTCAGACAACCTTTAACTCTTAATTCTAAGACAATCTTCAACCAAAAACTTCAAGATAGTCCATCTCATAAGAGAGGTGATGTTTGCGAACCAAGCAAACAGATTAGTACGAGTATTCATACTCTCTATCTCAAGATATGGTTTAATTGGTAACCACCACCATAGGATTCATGAGATCATTGAACACCATGCACTACCTAAAGACTGGTGATTGGTAATCTCGTACTCCAGCTAATTGGTTGAATCCCAACGAACTAACATAACGGAAACAATGGTAATCAACCAGTGAAATGAAGTACAGCACTCAATTCAAAAGTGATTTTTGTTAATCTAAAACAACATACTCATAACAAAAGGAACATTACTATAGAAATGCCTCTAATGAAACACACATATATATACGTACATGCTTATGTATGTATATCCAACATATATAATCATTTCCAGCACTAAATACATGTTTTACTTCATATATAATTGAAACCATACATAGCATAAAGGTATGTAGCTTGATAACTAACATGGAAGCTCACAAATCCATGACAGATAAACCACAACAACAACAACAACAACAACAAAGCCTTTTCCCACTAAGTGGGGTCGGCTATATGAATCCTAGAACGCCATTGCGCTCGGTTTTGTGTCATGTCCTCCGTTAGATCCAAGTACTCTAAGTCTTTTCTTAGAGTCTCTTCCAAAGTTTTCCTAGGTCTTCCTCTACCCCTTCGACCCTGAACCTCTGTCCCGTAGTCACATCTTCGAACTGGAGCGTCAGTAAGCCTTCTTTGCACATGTCCAAATCACCGGAACCGATTTTCTCTCATCTTTCCTTCAATTTCGGCTACTCCTACTTTACCTCGGATATCCTCATTCCCAATCTTATCCTTTCTCGTGTGCCCACACATCCCACGAAGCATCCTCATCTCCGCTACACCCATTTTGTGTACGTGTTGATGCTTCACCGCCCAACATTCTGTGCCATACAACATCGCTGGCCTTATTGTCGTCCTATAAAATTTTCCCTTGAGCTTCAATGGCCTATGACGGTCACACAACACGCCGGATGCACTCTTACACTTCATCCATCCAGCTCGTATTCTATGGTTGAGATCTCCATCTAATTCTCCGTTCTCTTGCAAGATAGATCCTAGGTAGCGAAAACGGTCGCTTTTTTTATGATCTTCGCTAGATTGCTTCGGTCATTAGTGTGGATAAGTATATAAATGGATACAGATAGGAAAGCAAACACAAGATGTACGTGGTTCACCCATATTGGCTACGTCCAAGGAATAGAGGAGTTCTCATTAATTGTGAAGGGTTTACACAAGTACATAGGTTCAAGCTCTCCTTTAGTGAGTACAAGTGAATGATTTAGCACAAATGACATTAGGAAATATTGTGGGAGAATGATCTCGTAATCACGAAACTTCTAAGTATCGGAGTGTGGTATCGTTTTGACTTGCCTTATCTGTCTCATAGGTAGATGTGGCAGCTTCTCTGGAAGTACTCTTCCTCCATCCAGGGGGTGGTATCTTTAACTGGTGGAGATGCACAAGGTAATGTATCAATTTCACTTGAAGCTTACTTGTAGTTTCAGGCTTGGTCAAGCGTGATACAAACCATGTAGTAGGAGTCCCCCAAGTCGCCGAGCTAGGGGATCTGCTGAAAGAGGTGACAGACAAGGTAAGCAATCAGAGCTTCGGCTGATTGTTCACCTTCTCCCCATCTTGTAGCAGCATGAAGGATAAAGAGAAGAAAAATGAGAAGAGATGATATGGGATACTTTTGCTTTTGAAGAAGTAACTTTCCACAGGCTTATTCTTGAACTGAGCTGGAGGGTTTTCTGGTTTCCTCCAGAGTATAAGGCCGATTGAAGAATTTGAGGGTCAAAACAAGTCCATCAAATCTAGAGTACGTACGACCCTGATGATATGGGATACTTTTGCTTTTGACAGAGTAATGGATGTATCGGCACGTGTGCTGTTACGCTTGTCTCCACATGCTTCCTTGTATCCTTCGCACTTGCCCTATCTGTTCCTCAAGCAGATGCGGTGTCTTCCCTGGAAGCATAAGATGTTGAAGATGAGTACTCGAGAGCAATGCCAGGTAAGTAATCAGGTAAGGGGTTCCAGGCAGTCAGTTCCTGGCTGGAAGCTTGATTCCAAGTGCTGACTGATTACTCTCTTTCTCCTTGTCTTGAAGGTAAGAACAAGGCCAAAGGAAAAGACAGGGAAAAAGCATGATATGGGATACTCTTGCTTTTAACCCTGATGATATGAGATATTCTTGCTCTAGTATAGCTTGTTTGCAGAGGTATTATCGGGGGGGGAAAGAAAGCTGAATATTTCGAAAGGCTTCGTTGGGAGTGCCCTCTCAGATATGAGGAAGGGTTGAGCATTTTTGCAGGTCTGCCTGTCCGTTGGGGATGGAGGTCGACATATATAGGAGTCTCCCTAACAACAAGTAGTAGTGCTATTCCTTTACCCTGCTTGGTCATAGCACGGTAGTGGGACCTACCAGCTTCACATGTTTTAACTTTGTCAGAGCACTTTGAAAAAGTGGTCTGTGGTATCTGGCTCTCGAGATTCGGAGAACGATGCCTCTTCGATTTTTGAGAAAGCAATCATGCTGGGGGTCTGGCTCTTGAGATTCGGAGAGCAGTGTTTCTTCGATTTTTGAGAAAGTAATCATGTTGGGAGTCTGGCTTTCGAGATTCGGAGGGCGGTGCCTCTTCGATTTTGGAGCAAGCAATCTTGTTGGGAGTGTTTTCTCGAATATGAGTAAAGGTTGGGCATGTTTGCTAGTCTACCTTGCCACGAAGCACAGAGGTTGACACACAGGGACTTTCCAATTATCCAACAATGGTACTGTTCCTTTACCCTCTCTTCGATTTTGAGAAAGTAGTCATGTTGGAAGTCTGGCTCTCGAGATTTGGAGGACGGTGCCTCTTCGATTTTGGAGCAAGCAATCTTGTTGGGAGTGTTTTCTCGAATGTGAGTAAAGGTTGGGCATGTTTGATAGTCTACCTTGCCACGAAGCACAGAGGTTGACACACAGGGACTTTCCAATTATCCAGCAGTGGTACTGTTCCTTTACCCTTGTGGGTAATAATATGGTAGCTAGACCTTCAAAATTTATGTGTCTAAATTTTGTTAGTGCTGTTTCTTTGCTATTCTTTTACCTTTCTTGGTCAGAACGATGTAGTGGGAGCTGCAAGCTTCACATGCTCAACTTTGGCAGAGAACTTTGGCAAAGTTATCTGTGGTACCCATGAGCTATTGTTGCGTGTGGGAAGTGGGTGGTTGAACAGTAAGATTTATGTGCTTTCTACTTCACCAGAAGTCTTTGACAGAATGCCCATAATTTCCGCAAAGCTGAGTGTGCGTGTGACAGGTGCTGACAAGGCTAGAAAAGTAGGTGCCTCTTCGATTTCTGAGATCGGCCCTCGTGGTCTCTGAGCAGCCCAGCTTTTGAGAAAGCGAGCGCCTCTTAGATTGATTCGGAGAACGATGCCTCTTCGATTTTTGAGAAAGCAATCATGCTGGGGGTCTGGCTCTCGAGATTCGGGGAGCGGTGTCTCTTTGATTTTTGAGAAATTAATCATGTTGGGAGTCTGGCTCTCGAGATTCGGAGGGCGGTGCCTCTTCGATTTTGGAGCAAGCAATCTTGTTGGGAGTGTTTTCTCGAATGTGAATAAAGGTTGGGCATGTTTGCTAGTCTACCTTGCCACGAAGCACAGAGGGTGACACACAAGGACTTTCCAATTATCCAGCAATGGTACTGTTCCTTTACACTCTCTTCGATTTTTGAGAAAGTAATCATGTTGGGAGTCTAGCTCTCGAGATTCGGAGGACGGTGCCTCTTCGATTTTGGAGCAAGCAATCTTATTGGGAGTGTTTTCTCGAATGTTAGTAAAGGTTGGGCATGTTTGCTAGTCTACCTTGCCACGAAGCACAGAGGTTGACACACAGGGACTTTCCAATTATCCAGCATTAGTACTGTTCCTTTACCCTTGTGGGTAATAATATAGTAGCTAGACCTTCAAAATTTATGGGTCTAAACTTTGTTAGTGCTGGTTCTTTGCTATTCTTTTACCCTTCTTGGTCAGAGCGATGTAGTGGGAGTTGCAAGCTTCACATGCTCAACTTTGGCAGAGAACTTTGGCAAAGTTATCTGTGGTACCAATGAGCTATTGTTGCGTGTGGGAAGTGGGTGATTGAACAGTAAGATTCATGTGTTTTCTACTTCCCCAGAAGTCTTCGATAGAATGCCCATAATATCCGCAATGCTGAGTGTGGGTGTGACAGGTGCTGAAAAGGCTGGAAAAGTAGGTGCCTCTTCGATTTCTGAGATCGGCCCTCGTGGTCTCTGAGCAGCCCAGCTTTTGAGAAAGCGAGCGCCTCTCTAAGCAGCCCAGCTTTTAAGAAAGCAAACGCCTCTTCGATTTCTGAGCAGGCGCCTCTTCGATTTCTGAAGCTTCGTCGAGTGCAGATTTTTATAGGGGCTGGCATTAAGTTCCAAAGCACACTTGAATCTCCACCAGTAGAAGCTCCATTCTTGCACTTCTAAGATCTTGATTTGTCCGACCTCTTCTTTCTTCAACACCTTTGAAAATGTCTGGCCCCTCCGACCGTCGTTTTGACTTGAACCTTGTTGAAGAGGCAGCCCCGCCTTCTCCAGACAACATATGGCGCCCATCCTTCGTCTCCCCTACCGGTCCTCTTACCGTTGGGGATTCCGTGAAGAAGAATGATATGACCGCTGCGGTGGTGGCCAGGAACCTTCTCACTCCCAAAGATAACAGACTACTTTCCAAACAGTCTGATGAGTTAGCTGTTAAGGATTCGCTGGCTCTCAGTGTTCAGTGTGTAGGTTCTGTGCCTAATATGGCCCAACGTCTATTTGCTCGAACCCGCCAAGTTGAATCATTGGCGGCTGAAGTGATGAGTCTCAAACAGGAGATTAGAGGGCTCAAGCATGAGAATAAACAGTTGCACCGGCTCGCACATGACTATGCTACAAACATGAAGAGGAAGCTTGACCAGATGAAGGAAACTGATGGTCAGGTTTTACTTGATCATCAGAGATTCGTGGGGTTGTTCCAAAGGCATTTATTGCCTTCGTCTTCTGGGGCTGTACCGCGTAATGAAGCTCTAAATGATCAACCTCTGATGCCTCCTCCTTCTAGGGTTCTGTCCAGTACTGAGGCTCCGAATGATCCCCCTCCGGTGCCTTCTCTTTCTGGGGCTCTACCGACTGCTGAAACTTCTCCTAAGCAACCTTTGTGAAGGCTCCCTCTTGTTTGTTTATTTTGACTCCTGTATATGTACATATTTGTAGCTTATCGGGGATATCAATAAATAAGCTTTCCTTCATTTCAACGTATTGTGTTAAATACACCAAAGCCTTCTTCGCTAAGTTCTTTGAATTTTCTTTTGTTGAAGCTTGTATGTTGAAGCTTTCTGAGTGGAGCATGTAGGTTGGGGTAGTGTTCCCTTAATTTCCCGAGTGAGGAAAACTTCTCGGTTGGAGACTTGGAAAATCCAAGACACTGAGTGGGATCGGCTATATGAATCTTAGAACGCCATTGTGCTCGGTCCTGTGTCATGTCATTCGTTAGATCCAAGTACTCTAATTCTTTTCTTAGAGTCTCTTCCAAAGTTTTCCTAGGTCTTCCTCTACCCCTTCGGCCCTGAACCTCTGTCCCATAGTCGCATCTTCTAATCGGAGCGTCAGTAGGCCTTCTTTGCACATGTCCAAACCACCGTAATCGATTTTCTTTCATCTTTCCTTCAATTTCGGCTACTCCTACTTTACCCCGGATATCCTCATTCCTAATCTTATCCTTTCTCGTGTGCCCACACATCCAACGAAGCATCCTCATCTCCGCTACACCCATTTTGTGTACGTGTTGATGCTTCACCGCCCAACATTCTGTGCCATACAGCATCGCCGGCCTTATTGCCGTCCTATAAAATTTTCCCTTGAGCTTCAGTGGCATACGGCGGTCACACAACACGCCGGATGCACTCTTCCACTTCATCCATCCAGCTTGTATTCTATGGTTGAGATCTCCATCTAATTCTCCGTTCTTTTGCAAGATAGATCCTAGGTAACGAAAACGGTCGCTCTTTGGTATTTCTTGATCTCTGATCCTCAACCCTAACTCGTTTTGGCCTCCATTTGCACTGAACTTGCACTCCATATATTTTGTCTTTGATCGGCTTAGGCGAAGACCTTTAGATTCCAACACTTCTCTCCAAAGGTTAAGCTTTGCATTTACCCCTTCCTGAGTTTCATCTATCAACACTATATCGTCTGCGAAAAGCATACACCAAGAAATATCATCTTGAATATGTCCTGTTAACTCATCCATTACCAACGCAAAAAGGTAAGGACTTAAGGATGAGCCTTGATGTAATCCTACAGTTATGGGAAAGCTTTCGGTTTGTCCTTCATGAGTTCTTACGACAGTCTTTGCTCCTTCATACATATCCTTTATAGCTTGGATATATGCTACTCGTACTCCTTTCTTCTCTAAAATCCTCCAAAGAATGTCTCTTGGGACCATATCATACGCTTTTTCCAAATCTATAAAGACCATGTGTAAATCCTTTTTCCCATCTCTATATCTTTCCATCAATCTTCGTAAGAGATAGATTGCCTCCATGGTTGAGCGTCCTGGCATGAACCCGAATTGGTTGTCCGAAACCCGTGTCTCTCGCCTCAATCTATGCTCAATGACTCTCTCCCAGAGCTTCATTGTATGACTCATTAGCTTAATACCCCTATAGTTCATGCAATTTTGTACGTCGCCCTTATTCTTGTAGATAGGCATCAAAGTGCTCGTTCGCCACCCATTTGGCATCTTCTTCGTTTTCAAAATCCTATTGAAAAGGTCAGTGAGCCATGTTATACCTGTCTCTCCCAAAACTTTCCACACTTCGATTGGTATATCGTCTGGGCCTATTGCTTTTCTATGCTTCATCTTCTTCAAAGCTACAACCACTTCTTCCTTCTGGATTCGACGATAAAAAGAGTAGTTTCTACACTCTTCTGAGTTACTCAACTCCCCTAAAGAAGCACTCCTATCATGTCCTTCATTGAAAAGATTATGAAAATAACCTCTCCATGACAGATAAACCATTATATAAAATTAAAAACAACATGATGGATAGACATGAAAATAGCTATAGAAAATATAAGGGAAAACTGGGGATATGTCATAAACTTATCAAGGTATTATGTCAAAATATATTTTCTTTCTAAAATGAATCGGTAGATCAACTGATATCACACAGCCCTTTCAGCTTTCGTATCAAAACGGCCAACACAAATATGCAGTGCATAAAACCAAATGGATTAAGATGTGGAAAGAAACATTTGTACAAATTAAGTTGTCAATCACAATACTGCATAACATTAACAACATATTAAGAAAGTCATAGTATAGCCACTAACAAAATACAGGGAATATGAAAATAATTACCAAAGCTTTGTGATCTACAGGCTTACGACATATGTATTCGTGATTGTTTCATGATTTAGACGCCATAGATTTCGATGAAACCTCTCTCTCTGTTTCTGAGTTTAGTTTGCAGCTGAAACCCTGGTCTTTATTTATACTAGGGGAAATGCGAGAGTGGAATGGATAGACTTACCAGAACGGAATAAGATCTTTCCTACAAAGAGCAACGTGTAAAGCCAGATGGCTTTGGATTTAGTGGTGTGACACCTATTCCACCTTGTGGCAAACCCATTCCAGCTTCCCACTTGAATAGCACGAACTCAAGCTAATAGATAGCTTACTCACTCATTTGAATGCAGTAGGGGTCAAGTACTTAAGTAGGTAGAATATCACGCATATTGCCAGCTTTTGCTTTTACAATCATCTCAACATTTCAATTCAATTCTAAACGTCTATCACTCGGCAGTTAGGAAAACTATAGTATAGTTGGACACACGGGTGAAGAAAACACTAACAAATTAAAGATATTTTTTTTTAATATGGGTCTTCCACTTCTACTGAGTATTCACAACACAAGTAATATGTACCACATAAGCCGAATAAAATTTCAACATATCACAGCAGTAAAGCAAACAATGACACTTTACTTCCAACTACGTTAAGACCTAACAACCCTTATTACTACCCCCTAACTAGACCTACTAGTCTCTCAGTCAAATGAATTCAAGTCCAAACAAAAGACTTGACAAAACTAATACCACAAAACAGAAATGCTCTAGCTCTTTTAGTTCAACTGACTATTTAATTGGTAACACAACTTTCTCAAGGGTGTCTAATCCCTATGATCTGATACAATTCTGTCACACCTCGGACCCAGGATCAATAGGAAAAATCTTGAACCTGAATCCGGCGCGCGAGCCAAAAAACTAAATAATTAAAGTAAAACTGAAACGGGTTGGAAAATAAAATTCTTCTTATTTAAAATAACTCAATTCAAAAGTCATTTGGTTGACTATAATGCTGTACAAAACAGTTTCGTATATAGCAAACATGTATGGTGCTTATTCAAAAGCCTTTTGCCTTCAAATATGTATAAATTAAACTGTACATAAAACAATTTACCAGCATGCTTATTCATTTAACAATAGACGTACATCCATACATCTACATATATATGCAGTACATGCTTCGACTCTTCTCTTTGCAATAGAGCACCATCCAAGTCTCCTAAAGTTAGGTGCCTTTCCAAATAGGAATCAATATGGTATTGTTATGTAACATGCGAAATACAGAACGTAAGAGGCTATCACTAAAGAACAACATGAATAGAAAGACTTTTCTATAAAACTAAATCAGCAGTATGAACGAATTCAAATACATATGCATAACGATGCCCAGTAGCCCCTTTTTAGTTTAGATACAAACATTTATAATTTATTAATAACATACAGAGATATGAGACAAATAACTAAGACGAAAACTGAAGGGAAAACTTTTTAAACCTGACAGAGAGTAGACCTCGATAGAAAACGTTTCATCTAGCCAGTGAAGAAAACCGAAGCAAGAACATTGTATTTATAGGAGAGGGAAGTCGGCACAGAGGAAGGTGAGATCAGACCAAGCAAACTTATACCGCCTAAAAGCTATCGATAGGAATGATGTAAAAGCCCTTTAATTGGCTATGGTTTTGGTCCAATTAGAATAGAACAAACAGCTTAATAAAATAATGTAAAAGGAAAGAAAATGAATAATATGAATATATAGTTCAAATATGTATACTGAACTTATTTGATTCAAAATAATACTAAATTAGAGTATAGAAAAATGAAATAAAGGAATTAACGATTAAATAAGAAGTAATACAAAACTTTCTGAAACTAATAAGTATATACAACACATAATTATATATAATTATTTTTTAAAATACAGGTCCTCACAGAAGTATGAGAATATCAAAGATATGATCCAAATTTTAATATGGTATGGATGAGAGGATAATGAACTACTTCAATGAAAAAGTGGTTTCATCCAAGGTTAGGAAGTTGGAGTTCAAAACTTGCTAACATGGCTGTCAGTTTTTCTGCGGATCTCAAGTTTGTAACAGTATTTTGAAGATCGGGAAGGAATTCACCATTGAATCTTTATAAGATTTGATATGTTATGATACAGAAGATAAGGAACAACTTTTATGAAGAAAAAGTTTCTGTTTGAGCTTGGAAAGTTGGTGTTTCATAGCTCGTAATTGGGGATTTCAAGTCTGTACTTTTTTGTTCTTTGCTTCTAGCAATAATAATATACAATCATACTACAATATATATACTTACTTAAAAAAATTATCATACAGAGGTATGAGGATAAAGTAAAACGATTATGATATTGTGCTTTCCACTGACACAAAAGCTTGTCATACTGATAATGTGTTGTGAAATAGACAATATATGTGTAGTGGTATATAAAGTAAATAAGGCATAATATTTACGAAATTCGGCAAATTTGTCTACGTCATCGTGACATCATCTGTAGTTTCTTTCATTGTCTGAAATAATAAGAATACAAAAGTAACTCTGACTATTTTTCTTTGGTTTCCCTAGCCTTGGCATAACCTTCTTACTCTCACATATATATGTATGAGAATGGATGGTGTAGTTTACAAATGAGCTCTCGACACCTATTTATAGCAAATGGTGTGAAGTACAAACAAAATGACTTTTACCAGTGATTTGTTGTAGGTGAATTATACACTATTTTGTTAGTGTTTTCACCTCTCGTAATTTAGTGTTTTGCATGGATGAATTCAATATCATTATAGTTAGTCATCCACATTTTACATCCGCGTTTACGACTTGGTGTCAATTTTTGAGCTTGACAGAGGACAAGAAATAGTAGTGGGCTCAATTGGAATGTGTGTACTAACTTTAAAGAGAGGTCCCGTCTATTTTTTGATAATGCCCTTTTGGCGTTGAATTGCTGATGCAAATTTTAATATATAAGGAAAACTAATGAAAATGGTCTGAAAACTTTGAGTTTTAATGATAAGGACAAAATAAAGGGTAAAGTACCAGGATTGACTTTTTAGTGTAAAAATGTGGTTTTTCGTTAAAGTAAACAGTACCGGGTGTTTTTCGTTAAAGTTCTCTAATATATATGGACTGCTGAGGAGTGAGGAGTGGAGGGACCCAGTGGCCAGTTGGAATATCTGTCACCTAATATCATGTACAATAATATGTGTACCACACGAAGAACAGATTGCGGCATCATTTTTATGAGTTCTCAAAATGGAATGATGCCCGAAAGAATATTTATACAAATATTGATTGGGCGTATCTTCACATGCTTATTGTTATTCATGTTGACATGTTGGGGTCCTAAAAAAATTCAAGCGGCTAATGTTAGCTATGTTCCTGCCCTCTTGGGGGAAGGCAGATGAGTTTTTCTTACAGTGCGGACGGGGTTGGTTAGTGCTATCTTATTGTATCAAACGACTGTAACATTAAATGAAAGGTATGGTACAGGTGGGTCGAAAATAACTGAATATAATATGCGCAGCGACACGAACAACGTAAATAAAGAAATTTGGGCATAATATCAAGCTAAAAATATTTTAGAGTGACAAAATTGACCTAAATGACAATGACTCAGCAAGTTATTCCACAAAGACATTCTCTGTGAACACCCTAAATTTTCTTCAGGATTTGAAAATAGACTTGTGCTTAGCAAAAAAAGTTAAAGCAAGAGGACACAATAAAAGTAAAAGAAGGGGTGGGAGGAATACGTCCTTTTCTTTTTCATTTATTTTTATTAAAATTTAAATAACGTTAAGAAAATTTTGAAATTTGATATTTGCATCAAATCATTTGATATTCGATAACTTCGTCAAATTTCACTATTTTATAAACAAAAGAACGTGCAAAAGCCAATTTCAAGTTTCATTACTAAAACCATAACCATACCTAGAAAGTGAAAATTTGATTCGAAAAATTGTGCCACAGTCCGTATAAGTGAATATAAGATCATACAACTATATATATTCTCATAAAGGTTTTTGTGTGTTTAAGTTTAAATAGTGAATAGCCACTTAGTACTATGATCTAGTAGTATTGTTCTTCGCTTGTAAGTGAGAGGTCATAGGTTTAATTCTCGTCGGAAGCAAATTTAAACCACAATATTATGGATAGCCAGTGTGAGGTTTAGCTCATTATCCCACCCCTTAGTGTAGATAATATCGTTTTTTTTTTCATAAAAAAAAAAGTTTAACTAGTGAACAAGGAGACATCTCAAAACAAGTAAGAAAATTGTCCTAAGGTTGAATGACCCCAAATAATCCTCTAATCTGATCCTTCGTTTATGAGAAAACGGATTTGTGAATGAAGAATCAATTAAATTTCCGTGTTTGGCAATTTCATTTTCTCATTTTTTTTTTTGTCTAAAAGAATGGGGAAATGAAAATTTTCACGAAGTTTGAGTTTTACTTTCTTTTCCATGGAAACCAAGACAAGCACAAATTAGGCTTTTAACAACCAACCCTTGTTAATTACTTTCTACATGATCACTATGTATAATTTACAAATTCTGTAAATTTATAATTTAGTGATATAATTGTTGACAAAAAAATAAGGATATATTTGGAGAACTAAAAAGAAATTACTTACAATTAATGTCACATCCAGGCCTGGGCCCCCATCATATTCTGGGCTCGACTCTGCCGTAGCACGATATTGTCCGCTTTGGTGCCCGACCATGCCCTCATGGTTTTGTTTCTGGGAACTCACACGAGAATTTCCTAGCGGGTCACCCATCATAGGATTGCTCTCGCGTGAACTCGCTTAACTTCGGAGTTCCGATGCAACCCGAAGCCAATGAGCTCTCAAAAAGCCTCGTGCTAGGTAGAGATGGGAATATACATATAAGGTTTACAAGATTCACTCCCCTGGGCAATGTGGGATGTTACAATCCACCCCCTTAGGGGTCCGACGTCCTCATCAGCACACTTCCGGCCAAGGATTGGCTCTGATACCAAATTATCACATCCCGACCCTGGGCTCCACCACATCCAAGGGCTCGACTCCGTCGTAGCACGATATTGTCCACTTTGGGCTCTAACCACACACTCAAGGTTTTGTTTCTGGGAACTCACACGTGAACTTCCCAGTGGGTCACCCATCCTAGGATTGCTCTCGCACGAACTTGCTTAACTTCGGAGTTCTGATGGAACCCGAAGCCAGTGAGCTCCCAAAAAGCCTCGTGCTAAGTATAGACGGGAATATACATACAAGGCTTAGAGGATCCACTCCCCTGGGCGATGTGGGATGTTACAATTAACAACTCAATCATGAAAAAGATAATAAAATGTAGTTATTGGTTACTTTCTTAACATTATTAAACAATTTTTTTTGTGTAGTATTGGTTAGATTTTTACTTTTAATTTACTATGTTGTAGATTCAAATCTCGTCCCTTTTCTTTAGTGCGGATTAATGTATAATATCTTTTGTATTCCAAATAATTTATTTTTCTTGTGGAATAGTAACATAACCTTTATTAAGACACAATCTAGATTAATTCAGAACTTTGATTTTGTTTTCTCTAAGATTAGGAGAAAGTTTTGACATTAATATCAACTATGTTGATGCACAAAATCAGCGAGAACTTTGGTACAACAGAAAATGTTAAGTTTGTGACCTTCGCTAGATTGCTCCGGTCACTAGTGTGGATAAGTATGTAAATGGATAGAGACAGGGAAGCAAACACAAGATGTACGTGGTTCACCCAGATTGGCTGCATCCACGGAGTAGAGGAGTTCTCATTAATTGTGAAGGGTTTACACAAGTACATAGGTTCAAGCTCTCATTTAGTGAGTACAAGTGAATGATTTAGTACAAATGACATTAGGAAATATTGTGAGAGAATGATCTCTATTTATAGAAGAGAGTTTCTAGTTTCATTCTGACATTGGCACGTGTCGTGCTGTGATTGGCCTCTGATGTCGACACGTGTCGCATTATGATTGACCTCTGATGTTGACATGTGTCGCGTTGTGATTGGCCTCCTGGTTGGAGGGAGACTTTTGTGGGTCTTTAGCGATATAATGTTGACCAGTGCTTAGTAGTTTCGGGGTTGGCAAGTATGGTACAAACAATGCTCCCCTAAGTTCCCGAGTGAGGGAAGCTCCTCGGTTGGGGAATTGCAAGATCCAAGCCATTGAGTAATCACGAAACTTCTAAGTGCCGAAGTGTGGTATCATATTTTCACTTGCCTTATCTGTCTTATATGTAGATGTGGCATCTTCTTTGGAAGTATTTTTCCTTCATCCAGGGGTGGTATCAATTTCACTTGAAGCTTACTTGTAGTTTCGGGCTTGGTCAAGTGCGATGCAAACCCTATAGTAGGAGTCCCCCAAGTCGCCGAGCTAGGAGATTTACCGAAAGAGGTAACAGACAAGTTAAGCAATCAGACTTCCAAGCAAGCAACCTGGATTGGAGGTTTCACTTCGACTTTTGGTTGATTGTTCTCCTTCTCATTTTGTAGTAAACAGCACCATGGATAAGGATAAGCAAATGGAGAAGAGATGATATGAGATACTTTTGCTTTTGAAGAAGTAACTTTCCACAAGCTTATTCTTGAATTGGGCTGGAAGGTTTTCTGGTTTCCTCTAGAGTATAAGGCCAACACAAGAATTTGAGGGTCAAAACAAGTCCATCAAATCTAGAGTACATTCGACCTTGATGATATGGGATACTTTTGCTGTTGACAAAGTAGTGGATGTATCGGCACGCGTTCTATTACGCTTGTCTCCACATGCTTCCTTGTATCCTTCTCACTTGCCCTATCTGTTCCTCAGGCAGATGTGGTATATTCTTTGGAAGCATAAGATGTTGAAGATGAGTACTCGAGAGCAATGCCAGGTAAGTAATCAAGTAAGGGGTTCCAGGCAGTCAGTTCCTGACTGGAAGGTTGATTCTAAGTGCTGACTGATTGCTCTCTTTCTCCTTGTCTTGTAGCTAAGAATAAGGCCAAAGGAAAAGACAGGCAAAAAGCATGATATGGGATACTCTTGCTTTTAACCCTGATGATATGAGATACTCTTGCTCTGGTGTGACTTGTTTGTAGAGGTATTATCGGGTGGAAAATAAGCTGAGTATTTCGAGATACTCTGCTGAGAGTGCCCTCTCGAATGTGAAGAAAAGTTGAGCATTTTTTTTATTTGCAGGTCTGCTTGGCTATGGAGGATGGAGGTCGACATATATACGAGTCTCCCTAACAACAAGTAGTAGTGGTATTCCTTTACCCTTCTTGGTCATAGCAATGTCGTGGGAGCTGCACGCTTCACGTGTTTTAACTTTGTCAGAGCACTTTGAAAAAGTGGTCTGTGGTATCTGGAAAGCTGATGTTGCGTGTGAAGATTACAAACAAGCTTTATCCAAGGAAATATGGCTTTTGAAGTTCGAAGAGCGGTGCCTCTTCGTTTTTTAAACAAGCAATCATGTCGGGGATCTGGCTCTCGAGATTCAGAGAACGGTGCCTCTTCGATTTTTGAGAAAGCAATCTTGTTAGGAGTTTGACTCTTGAGATTCGGAGAGCAGTGTCTTTTCAATTTTTGAGAAAGTGATCATGTTGGGAGTCTGGCTCTTAAGATTCGGAGGGGGTTGCCTCTTCGATTTTTGAGCACGTAATCTTGTTGGGAGTCTGGCTCTCAAGATTCGGAAGAGCAGTGCCTCTTCGATTTTTGAGAAAGCAATCCTGTTGGGAGTCTGACTCTTGAGATTTAGAGAGCAGTGTCTCTTCGATTTTTAAGAAAGTTTGGGAGTCTGGCTCTCGAGATTCGGAGAGCGGTGTCTCTTTGATTTTTGAGAAAGTAATCCTGTTGGGAGTCTGGCTCTCGAGATTCGGAGGGCGGTGCCTCTTTGATTTTTTAGCACATAATCCTGTTGGGAGTCTGGCTCTCGAGATTCAGAGAGCGGCCCCTCTTCGATTTTTGAGAAAGCAATCATGTTGGGAGTCTGCGTCTTGAGATTCGGAGAGCAGTGTCTCTTCGATTTTTGAGAAAGTAATCTTGTTGGGAGTCTGGCTCTCGAGATTCGGAGGGCGATGCCTCTTCGATTTTTTAGCAAGCAATCTTGTTGGGAGTGTTTTCTTGAATGTGAGTAAAGGTTGGGCATTTTTACCAGTCTGCCTTGCCACGGAGCACGGAGGTTGACACACATTAGGACTTTCTAGTTATCAAGCAATGGTGTTGTTCCTTTACCCTTGTAAGTAATAGTAGGGTAGTTGGACCTTCAAAATTTATGTGTCTAAACTTTGTCAGAGATCTTTGGCAAAGTTATTTATGGTACCCGAGGAGCTGATGTTGCGTGTGGAAGGTGGTGCCTCTTCAGAATCTGGAGAGTGGTGCCTCTTCGATTTTTGAACCAACGACCCTGTTGCCCTTTCTTTTATAAGGACACCAATTGTGTGCAAGAAGTACATTAAGGGAGTTATTGTTTGTAGGAATTTTCCCCTTACTTCAGAGTTTATTGCACCTCATTTCTCCTTCATCATTTCTGTGAATGTTTCACCCATTCGACTGTAGTTTTAACTTGAACTTTGGTGAAAAGGCAGCCATGCCCTCTCAAGACAACATATGGCGCCCATCCTTCTTATCCCCTACTGGTCCTCTTACCGTTAGAGACTCTATGATGAAGAATGATATGACCGCTACAGTGGTGGCCAAGAACCTTCTCACTCCCAAAGATAACAGACTACTTTCCAAACGGTCTGATGTGTTGGCTGTTAAGGATTCTCTAGCTCTCAGTGTTCAATGTGCAGGTTCTGTGTCTAATATGCCCCAACGCCTATTTGCTCGAACCCGCTAAGTTGAATCATTGGCGGCTGAAGTGATAAGTCTCAAACAAAAGATCAAAGGGCTTAAGCATGAGAATAAACAGTTGCACAGGCTCGCACATGACTATGCTATAAACATGAAGAGGAAGCTCGACCAGCTGCAGGAATCTGATGGTCAGATTTTACTTGATCATCAGAGGTTTGTGGGTTTGTTCCAAAGGCATTTATTAGCTTCGTTTTCTGGGGCTGTACTGAGTAATGAAGCTCCAAATGATCAACCTTCGATGCTTTCTCTTTCTGGGTTCTGCCTAGTACCGAGGCTTCGAATAATCACCCTCTAGTGCCTCCTCTTTCTGGGGCTCTGCCGACTGCTGGGACTTCCCTTGAGCAACCTTTGTGAAGGCTCCCTCTTATTTGTTTATTTTGATTCATGTATATGTACATATTTGTAACTTATCGAAGATATCAATAAACAAGCTTTGCTTCATTTCAACGTATTGTGTTAAATACACCAAGGCCTTCTTCACTAAGTTCTTTGAATTTTTCCTTTTGTTGAAGCTTTGTGAGTGAAGCATGTAGGTTGAGGTAGTGCTCCCTTAATTTCCCGAGTGAGGAAAACTTCTCGTTTGGAGACTTGAAAAATCCAAGTCACTGAGTGGTCGTGAAACTTCCGAGTATTAAGGTGCAGCAGCATATGGTAGGAATCCCCCAAGTCTCTGGTCAGGGAAGTTGATGAATGAGGCATTTCCTTTCTAAGTGGTAGCCCAAAACTCATTCTTCATATATATTTGTTATGAAAGTTGTTAGACCCAAAGAAGAGGAGGCCTGGGCAATTTTTTTTTTTCGAATTTTTTTTTTCGATTTTTTTTTTGAATTTTTGAATTTCCAAAATATATATATATTAAAGCTTTGTAGGTGAAGCTTTGGTATTGAAGCTTTGTAGGTGAAGCTTTGTTGGGTACCATGAATTGATTTTGCTTCACACTATCTTGATCAAGATAGTGTGAAGCTTTTGTAGGTGAAGCTTTTGTGTTGAAGCTTTGTATGTGAAGCTTTTGTGGGTGAAGCTTCTGTGGTGGGTGAAGCTTTTATGGTGGGTGAAGCTTTTGTGGGTGAAGCTTTTGTGGGTGAAGCTTTTGTGGTGGGTGAAGCTTTTGTGGGTGAAGCTTTTGTTGGTGAGCTATTGTGGGTGAAGCTTTTGTAGGTGAAGCTTTGGAGTTGAAGCTTTTGTTGGGTACCATGAATTGATTTTGCTTCACACTATCTTGATCAAGATAGTGTGAAGCTTTTGAGAATTTGTAGTTGTCCTCCATTGATGAAGCTTCTGTTGGTGAAGCTTTGGAGTTGAAGCTTTTGTTGGTGAAACTTTTGTTGGTGAAGCTTTTGTTGGGTACCATGAATTGATTTTGCTTTACACTATCTTGATCAAGATAGTGTGAAGCTTTTGAGAATTTGTAGTTGTCCTCCATTGATGAAGCTTTTGTTGGTGAAGCTTTGGAGTTGAAGCTTTTGTTGGGTACCATGAATTGATTTTGCTTCACACTATCTTGATCAAGATAGTGTGAAGCTTTTGAGAATTTGTAGTTGTCCTCCATTGATGAAGCTTTGTTGAATTTCCCTTTTTTTTTTTTTTTGAGAAACTAGAAATTTGAAAATGTGGGAGATACAACATATACAAATTTTGCTTCCACACTGTTGAGCAAGAGATTGTGATGCAAGCCACACCTTGTAGTAGTCGAAGGTTTGGATGAACCATATAAATTGAATTTGCTTTGAACAGTCTTGAATTTGCTTTGAAGGTTTGAGAATTGTAGTTGCCCACCATTGATGAAGCTTTTGTTGGCACCATAAATTGGTTTTGCTTCACACTGTCTTGATTAAGAGTGTGTGAAGCTTTTGAGAATTGTGGTTGAACTATTTTGATGAAGCTTTTGTTGGCACCATAAATTGGTTTTGCTTCACACTGTCTTGATCAAGAGTGTGGGAAGCTTTTAAGAATTGTGGTTGCCCTCCATTGATAAAGCTCTTATTGGCACCATAAATTGGTTTTGCTTCACACAGTCTGGATCAAGAGTGTGTGAAGCTTTTGAGAATTGTGGTTGCCCTCCATTGATGAAACTCTTGTTGGCACCATAAATTGGTTTTGCTTCACATTGTCTTGATTAAGAGTGTGCGAAGCTTTTGAGAATTGTGATTGAACTCCTTTGATGAAGCTCTTGTTGGCACCATAAATTGGTTTTGCTTCACACTGTCTTGATCAAAATTTGTGAAGCTTTCTACGAGTTGTAGTGTTTGCATTGTTACAGAGGGAAAATGTTTGAAGCAGATGCAAAAGGGCTGAATAGCTTGATCTTCATATGTCATGCACTGAAGTTGTTGTTGGCTTGTAATAAGACTTTGTTGGTGACTATAACTCTTGTTGGGCATTAGTTCTCCCCTAGTTGAGTTGTCAAGCTTGAGGGTTTTTTATTATTTGTGAATGCTAGGAGTTCACATGTAAAAGTTGTACCACTCGTCTTCTGGTAGGTGGAATAAATGGTGAGTTGCTTTCATCACTTGGTTGGTGATACGAAGGTGAGTTCCTTCATAACCTTTCATCACATTTCATCACCTGATTGGTGGCACGAGAATGAGTTCCTTCTTCCCCTGGTTGGTGGCATGAATGGCAAGTTGCCAAATGATATTAAAGTACGGGTTGTACATTTCATCACCTGGTTGGTGGCATGAAGGAGAGTATAGGTTGTACATTTCATCACCTGATTGGTGGCATGAAGATGAGTTCATTCTTCACCTGGTTGGTGGCATGAGTGGCAAGTTGCCAAATGATATTAGAGTACAGGTTGTACATTTTATCACCTGGTTGGTGGCATGAAGGAGAGTACGGGTTGTACATTTCATCACCTGGTTGGTTGCATGAATGGCAAGTTGCCAAATGATATTAGAGTACAGAGTTGTACATTTCATCACCTGGTTGTTGACATGAATGAGAGTACAGGTTGTACATTTCATCACCTGGTTGGTGGCATGAAGATGAATTCCTTCTTCACTAGGTTTGTGGTATGACTGGCATGCTGCCAAATGATATTAGAGTACGGGTTGTACATTTCATCACCTGGTTGGTGGCATGAAGATGAGTTCCTTCTTCACATTTCATCACCTGGTTGGTGAGAATAAGGTCAAGGTGTCAAGGCACATTGTAGCAAGTGTCAAAGACACAAAGTATGTTGAACCATTTCGAAACACAGTTGGCTTATGTATGGATGTGTTGGAATGCATGATGTTTATGTATGAATGTGTTGGAATGTATGATGTTTATGTTGGTTGATATAAGTGATGCTTATGAATGTTTTCCTATGCATGAAGGGATCCATGCTTTTGATATGTGAACCATGTTGGTTGTAACACTTAGTATCACATACTTTGTGTCAAAGTACGCATGTTGAAGCTCTGAGTTGGAGTATAAGGGTAGGTCAGCGTAGACTAAGTGTTCTAGTGTTAGGAATGCAAAAGACTCAGAAGAAGTTGTCTGAATTCCTTCTTCTTTAAATATTTGCCGAATGGCTTTGATGTGAAAATTGACTTGACACACAAATTAAACCCTATGGATGACAATTGTAGTATATGAGCAAATATGGATCGTTCTAAACCGGGGATTAACTAGGGATGCTAATCAATGTGAAACTGACTCAAGATCATAAAAACATAATGTAGAACACTAAACTAGACTCAATTAATGCAAAACTAGAGTTTAAAACACTTAAATCAACCAAAAACTCAAAACAGCAACTAAAAGACTCAAAACTGCCTTAAAACCATTTTCTGGGCAGTTTTGAGTACCTAACCCTAATTTGGACGAAATTGGACTAAAACTTGACTCAAGACACTTAAAAACACGAACTAAATTGATTTCTAACTAATCTAACACTTTAAAATAAATGGGGGATTGATTCTTACGAAATTGAAATTAAAACAGAAACTTGTAAACAAACTTCAAACAAAACAGATTGTGATGAAATAGAATGATGAGAAGCTTAGTTAGAGGGTTCCTTATCCACACATGAACATATTCATATAATTTGATTCCCAGTTATGACTTCAACAAACAATGAATGACAATGCTCCAAGTTAATTAGGTTCGCTTAAATTAACTTTCAGATTTCCCTAGATTCATTGGATTGAATGGAATACGCATTACAACCAAATCATTCCTCATCAAAGTCCCTAACTATGGAATACGCATGATAGAGACATTCAACAAAGATCATTAAGTTCAACGGAAATCATAAACATCGACTAGGCATTCATAACTATGGAATACGCATGTTAATCCAACCTAGGGTTTACTTAAACACAATCGTGACTAGCGATCTTTACTACTCATAAATATAAGTTCATAACGATTAGGTGAAATTCCCTTATATTCTAGCATCAAGTTTAGGCATGCAAATTAAGTGTCGACCCTCAACCCACATACATAAACAAGTTCTTAATCAAAACAGAAAAGTAAACCACATCTAAAGTTCATGAATTCATAACTGGAGTAAATCAAATCATAACCAACATATGTTCATGGCTTCAAATTCGCCTCTAACTAAAAAGAAATTAGTTCCACATGTTTAACCTAATTGAAGAACGAATTAAATTAAACATGAAAACAGAAACAAGAGAAGAAAGAACTCCAAACACTCCACTAATGGCAGATTGCATGTGCAAGGTTTCTCCCTTCTTTGGACTGCACGGTGTGGATGCAAATTTCTTCCTCCTCGATCTTGGACGATTTTGCACCTACAAAACAATTAACACCTTAGGTTAAGGCCAAGAGCCTCACGCGCCCACGATGAATGGGGGGGGGGCTTTGGCCGAAGAACATCCGATGCCAAAGTTAGAATTTAGAGAGAAAGAGTGTTTAGAGAATTTTGGGATTTTCGCCAAAGTGTTGGAATTAGCTTTTTGGTGAGAATGGGAGTATATTTATAGGGATAGGAGGTGGCTAGGGTTTTTTGGGTTTTGTTTATGATTGATGGTAATTTTAGGAGTTATATAGTTAATTGACTAATTAATTTGGCTAAATAGAATTATTGCCAAATTAATTAGCTAATTAGTGGGATGAAATGGGCAAATATGGAGAGATCCACTAGGATGGCCGGCCATTTGGGAGTTTTGGGGTTAAATGGATGACTTTCAATTAACAATTAATATATTATTTAGGTAAATATATTAATTGGTTGAGGATGTTATGGAATGTTTGAATAAATGGCTAATTGAATAAGGAAAAAATGAGGTAAAAACATATATGGAAAAATAGGTTTTGAATTGTTACCCATTTTGGGTACTCCTGACTTGGTTGATGGATGATTCTCCACTGCTCGCGTGTAGGAAACCCGGTATGCCTCGAGGGTATTTTTGTCCTCTTTTGTCCAAAAGTCCACATGTCGCCTAGTGAATATTTTTGGCTCCACAAATGCCCCCACACCTGTTGGGCTGCTCGCAAAAAAGGGCATCAGGTGTAGAGATCTTCTTGCTTTAGGAAACTTAAGACTGCTTCCTATTTTGATGTTGATTCTGTCTTTAATAGGAAATTATATCCTTCTAGGAAAAGGAAATAAATTTCTCTCAAAGCCTATTTAAGTCCACCTTAAGTAGGTTATTAAATCAACTTTGGAGAGCGATTTATTCTACCCTACAAGAGAGAGATAGCTTAGAGGATATTTCTTCCCCCTCCTCTAGCAATCTTCTACATCTTGCCCGTGCAAAGGAACGTCTTTCGTTGCTTTCTTCGTCTTCTTCGTGCCGCACCAATGTAAGGAAAAATTTAATTTTTCTTGCCTTATTCTTGGATAATGCTATTGCGGGGTAGCCATCGGGGTGGTGTGGCACGTCGGCTGGCAGGGGCCAGGAGCTGGCTCGGCATAGGTTGAGGAGATGTCGTGGCAGAGACCACTGCTTGGGTAGTTTGGCTTGGCTTGAGCCAAGGGCAGCTTGTGCAGCTGGGGTCGAGGATTGTGGCGCTGGGGCGCAGTGCTAGGCGAGCCGCATGGTTCATGTCCTTTGGGCTCTTGGACCTGGCGATTGAGAGAATTACGGGTCTCATGGGCTGCTGGAATGTTGAGCATGCAGGCCTCCTGCCTGCTGGAATGCTGGGTTGAGCTCCCCTGCTAAGTACCATGAATGTCGTTGGCTGCTTAGTCCTCTTTGCTGAAAGAAAGGTGAGCTGCTCCAGAAAGAGGAGGTAAAGAGGATCAAGGCGGATGCATTGGCTCGTCTGATCGCTGTGGTGGAGCTTAATATGAATGAAGATGGAAATAAGAGATCTTCCCCGCCTGCCCATGAGATGCCAGTTAAGAAAAAACTGAAGACTTCTTCTGTTGCTCATGAGGGTCCGCTTGCTACCGAGAGGTATGTGATTGACATGACTTCTTCCAATGGGAAGAAATGTAAGGCTGCTAGATCTGAGCATGTGGCGTCTTCCATGTTGAGAATGGCTAGTACAATTGTGGATAAGATTACTCAGCGTAAAGGTTTTATCATGCCCCCAGTGCCGAAGTCTGTACCAGGACGTTCTTTGGGAGCCAAGTCTGGTTCACCTTTGTAGAGACTTGCTATTATGAAGAGTGGTAAGGTGGACTCTGCTGCTAAAGTGGCGCTAAAGCCTGCTCCCTTTGCTGCTGAGATTGACTCGCCTCAGATTCAAGATCTTAAGCTTGCAATTTCTGAGCTTCGTTTCGCTACTTATGCTAAGAAGATAGTGGATGAGCTGCAGCGCGTCCGTGTTAGTCTGCTTAAGAATGAATGAGCAGCTGAAGGGTGAGAAGGATGGGCTTGAGGTTTTAAGACCTTCTCTATTTCTCCGGAAGACTTGCTTGCTTTTACTTTTAAGGCTTCCATTGGTGAAGTAGTTGGAGAAGTTAGTGCCCAGACTGGGGCAGCCAGAGGTGAAGCGTCGGATGATGCCGCTGCTAAGAGCGTTACGGCTGTTGAAGGTGTGGCAACCGAGTAGTCGTGGGATGTCCAAGCTGCTGTAATGTAGTATTTTAGGTAGCCTTTAGGATTTTCTTTGTTTATAAACATGTTTTCCTTCGTTTTTCTTCATCTTCACTTCTTTTGTTCATGCCCTAACCTTTAGACTTGATAGACCAGTGGCAGGCATGCTACTTTTTTATAAGCAGACAAACTCGCGTAGCCTATGCAGCCATAGGTGTTGGTGTAGAACTTTGCAAAGTTGTTAGCCATAGGGTTGGCAGCCGGATGCCTTACTTGAAGGAATTATTTTGGAAAACATGTTCATTTAAGCAACATCAATAGCATGCTTAGTAACAATTAAAAGGCGGAATCATGCTTGCATGCACTTAAAAACAAAACATAACCAAGAAATTCAAAGCCTAGTAGATTGGTGAACCAATAATCAACTCAAAAACAAAGTGAGTTGAAATTAATACCTTTGTAGATTCCTCTTTGCATAAGCAAAGGCTAATCACCCAAAGAGATAGGGGCCTTCATTCCTTGCTTCTTAGATCCATAGATGTGGATGGAAGAATAGGTTCTCCAAGTTCCCAAAATTGAGAACCTCTAATTTTCGACACCAAGGTTCGATTGTAGAAGAAATGAGTGACCTTGGAGTAGTAGGATTGCTAGATGTACCCTCCAAGGTGTTGGCCTCTTTAGAGAGAAATGGAGAGAAAATTCTCACCAATTTTCCCCCAAAATAAACCCTTATTTTTGCTTATTTCACATTAATGAATATTTAGTTATAAAGTCATTTATATAGTCACTTCTTTAAGTAACCTAAACAACCAAAAAAAAACCCTAATTCATTACATATGGCCGGCCACCTAAGGAATATTGGGCTTTTGGGCTTTAATGAATCTTTATTCATTAAATTGTCATACAACTTAAGTTAATGGGCTTGACGTTCGAAGCCCATTGGGCCTTAAGGTCCAAAACTATCCCGAAGGTCTTCAACGAACTTATTCGTTTGATTAATTAACATTTTAATTAATCCTTCCCATAATTAAATGATTAAACCATTTAATCATTCTTACTCATTTCCGTTTAATCTCCAATCTACACCTCTTACGGTGTGCGATCCATTAGGTTCCTTTTAGCGAGGCAGTGGGCGATTAAAACCATTTTACATCGATTGTGAATTGAAACAATTTTCAATTCTCCCTTTAGTGTTTACACACGTTTAGGGCTTCCACAAACCATGAGTGACACCTAGCAGCATATCATGGTTACCCAAGCTAATCAGAAGAGGTTAGAGAACCTATTCAGTTCGGGATTACAAATGCAATACGGTCCTTCTCTAATGTAATACTCTTGACCACATTGTTTGGTTTGATAGTTTATTTGATCATGTCTACTATCCAATGTGTGTCTTGTGCTTATATGATTACCTTGAATGTGATTCGGAACGCATTCCCTAATCTCATTCATACTCTGGCCAGAGATTCAAATCATATCATAGAGTATTCTCCCTCAAACGGTTTGAAGGTTAGAGATCCCTTGTTGCGCATTCACTTGTCTCCATAGCTAAGTCACTTGACCCCAACGATGCCGTGGACACCCTCCTGATGGAGTGACTTTGACATAATCAAAGATCAAGGTCTTAACCACAAGACAACTATGATGCCTCAGGTCAAAGGACTAATTTGCATTATCCCAACCATGAGTTCTCATGTGACATGGAATATGAGAACCCTTCGTTGATCGCGTTCAGTGAACTCATTCTCTATTGAGCACCTACCGTACTTGTCTTGATGTCACACACACCAATGACTCGAGACTAATCACTCTCCCTGAGAGAAGACATAGTACGTACCGATCTTCACGGACTGTCAATGCCTAATTGGCAATCCTATGATCAGGAACATTTAGGATGTGTCTACGAAAGAATGGTCTCATGAATCTAACTTCATTAGATTACATTCTCCCAATCACATATTCCTTGGACTTTATCGTTTAAGCATATAACATTTATATGAGACGGCTCAAACAATTATCTTTGCCCTTTATATGTAAAACTAGATTAGTTTAACATGTGAAATGTCCGTAAAGTATCATCACATGATTGGCTTTAGGGCACATTTCCAACATTACTTACAGAAGCAGACAAGTCCGCGTAACCACTAGGCTGTTAACCTTGACTTTCTTCAATTCCGTAGGTTGCGTAGCAAGTATCACAACACTTTAGGACTTGGTGTAGGTTGTTCCGCGCTTGGCAGAGGTAAAGCTTATCGACTACGTAGCATGTCGGCAGTGGATAAAACTTCGTATATGCGCGCTAGCTTGTTTAACCTTTCACAAGAATGTGCAGTTGTATAAGTCTAGTGCGGCTTTATTGCTCGAAGGCCAAGCCGTAGGCAGTCTTTCGGAATCCATAGGCTACCTTAGTGCACTCGGTAGCAGCTTTAGGATTCCAGGGCAGCCGTCCATCGGATGTACTGCGTAATGTGCCCTCTCCGTCTCTAGGGCCCGGTTCCCCACGGATTAGGCCAAGAGACCCAAAATCCTTCAGTTAGCTAAGCCTTGAAAAAGACCATTGCGGCTACTTCTAGGAATCCCGGCGCAAGCCATCGTGCATCTAGTTATACTAGGGCAGCCAGGCTCATCCACGTCTGGATATTCGGAGTGTAAAGTTTATCCTCCCGTCTTGGAGAGCTGACCCATATGGGTGTTGGAGAATTGGTTTACCCTCTCACACTGGAGAGCATGGTTGGTCCCTCGGGGGGTGCAATTCCTGCGATGAGTCCCTAAGAAGGGCGCAATCTTCTTTTGAAGTGCATGAGTGATTAGTTGTCGTAAGCATGCAGCCAAGCCAAGTTGTGATTACTTCTAAATTCCTCATTGAAAAACGAGTGAAACGAACGAGAACTTTAGCTGTAAGGTAGGAACTGCATAACAACTGGATAGTCCTCAGCTTGTGAGGTGGTGCCCGTCGAGCTTATTGAGTCTTCGGGTTTTGATGTAGCGGGAAGTCACACATGGTACTTCTTCAGATTGTAGGCCATCCATTTTTTTTTAATCTTTTTGCCGCTTCATGGTGATGAGGGTGTAATTACTTTTGCCCCCTACTCTGCTGATCTTGTATGGACCTTCCCAGATGGGATCCATCTTTTTGGAGCCTTCTCTGCCGGCAGTGATGAAGGCTTTTCTGCGCCGTCGACATGCAAATGCCAGAAGTCTCCATCGGGTGGAGTAGGCGCAGCTAGAGTGTGCTCGGCTACTTCTGAGGCATCGTTGGGCCGCTCTGTTGCGTCACCTAGGCTCGGCGTGAAGGCGCAGTAGGGAGCTGTGGAGATGGGGCCATGTCATATGCAACAGGAGATGCTCAACTTCCGGTATTGGGCCACTCTAGAGTTGAATCATTGAGCAAGGGTCGCTAGGGCCGTGTGATGCGCAGCAAGAAATGGTACTCAACTGCCGGTACATGTTGCTCCTATGTAGAATCTTTCAGGGTGACGAGGACAAAACTTGCTTTCAAGTGTGCCTTTCCAGTGTTGCGTTCGTCAGAAAATTTTACATCCGCCAGGGTCTACGCCTTTATCGTCGCGCGTCTGGATTGGGCAGAATAGTACGTCATTAGGATGATTGCATGCGTTTGAAAGTAAAACTTGTGCTTCTAGGTTGCAACAACTATCGCCAAAGTTAGCTTTTGAATTTTTAATAACATCGAGGAGAGCTTTTGAACTGTAGAATACAGGTAACTGTGGAATACAGGTAGTCAGGCCCCCATCTCTTCTCGCATGATGGTAGAGCTTATTGCTACTTTAGATAACGTCAAACATGTGAATAAGTCCTCCGCTGCTTCTAGGGAGGTGATGTCGGGTACTTCTTCAAGTCCTTGAATGTGCATTGGCGAGCCTCATCCCAAAGTGCATACTTCTCTGCCAAAGCAAAAGAGTCTGCCAGAGTTAGATCTTCTTTCATGATCAATTTTCCGAATAGCGGGTGGTCTGCTGGAAGTCCTTTTTGGAAGGCTACTCTAGCTATTGAGTCGTTGCATCCGACTATTTTTGCCTTCTCTACTTTGAACCTCCTCACATAGTCGCGAAGCGACTCCTTTGGGTTCTTCTTGACGTTGAACAAATGATCAGACTTCTTTTTGATCGAGCGATAGGATGAATATTCTTTGGTGAAAACCAAAGAAAGTTCGTAGAAATTCCGGATGGATTGTGGCGGCAGGGTGTAGAACCAATCTTGCGCCTCGCCTTGTAGAGTGGTGGCGAATATCTTGCACACGAGCTCATCGTTGTTTCGATAAAGGATCATTGCGCTTCGGTAGCGTTTTAAGTGTCTCTCCGGGTCTTCATCCCCTTTGAAAGATGTGAAATGTGGCATGCTGAACTCTTGTGGAGGCTCTGCCTGCTCGATCTCGTCCGTGAAGGGTGACCTGCTTATGTTGGTCATGTTCCGTCGTAGTGCCTTGTCGGTGACCTCGTTGCGTTGGAAATCATGCAATCGCTTGGTCAAGAGTCTCTCTACTTCTTCCTGAATTTGCCTTTGTTGGGGTAGTGCAGCTCTCGGCTGCCCCCAGCCATGACTTGCTGGTCTAGGCTGCTCTTCCATGTGTTTGGCTCGTCTATGCCGCAGATGCAGTGCATATGGTGCGTTCCTAGCAGGCGAGCGAGTTCTTCGCAGGCTGCTGGTTGAACTTGAGCTGGATTGAGTGACTGCTTCTCTCCGTCCGTCGTGCTGCCTACTCTGATGTGAGGTGGATGATGCTCCTTGTGGGCTTAGTCGTGAATGAACACTTTGTCTGGAAGGTTGCTCATGTTGACTATCGGAGTGTGACCCCAACCGTGAATGTATGCTCATCCGTGGGCCTAGTCGAGAGTACACGCTCCTCCGCGCGCTAAGACGGAAGTATACGCTATCTAGGGGGCCCAATCGGGAATGTACACTGCCTGAACGTTCGGCTCGTGGCTGGTCGAATGGCTGCTGAAAAGGTTCGTCTGCCCTTGTCTTACTTCGGGATACCTCGTCCGGGGCACGTTGGATCCCGATACGTTGCAAAAGTTGATTCACCAAAGTTGTCTGTTGTGCAAGGGCACTCGTCAACTCTATGACTTGTCGAGACAAGTGTTGTTCGCCATTTGGATTGGAAGAGCTTGGAAGGAATGCGCCTCTTTGAGCAGTGGAAGGGTGGTAGACTCCGGGCGCGAGACTTGAGTTGGGAAATGTCAAATCCGCGAAAAAATGTGGTGAGAATGCCCCCGACTCGATGGTAGGTCCAGATGGTTGAGATAGTCTTGGGCCGACTTGGGCTGCTTGGAAAGCCACATGAGCAGTCTGGGCCTCGAGAGTGGGCTGCTCGTTAGGAATGGGCTGCTCGTTGGGAGCAGGCTGGGTCATAAGAGCAGGCTGCTTGGCAGGAGCAGGTTGCTTGGCGGGAGCAGGCTGGGCCACGGAAGCAGGCTGCTTGGCAGGAGCAGGCTGGGCCACGGGAGTGGGTTGCTCGACTGGAGCGGGCTGGATCACGGGAGCAGGCTGCTCAATGCGCGGTGCATGTGAATGCGAGGCTTGGGCTTGGGTTCACGTAAACTTGGATGACACGGCTTCGATCGTGGTCTTGGTACCGTGAGCCTTGGATGGCACGGCTCGGGCCGTGGTGAAGGCTCCATGGACCTCGCCACAAGTGGCTACTGAAGTAGCCATCGTGGTGGTTCCCATGGTGGCCGTGGTGAAGGCATCATGGACCTTGCCGCGGGTGGCTACCGAGGTAGCCACCACGGTGGTTCCCATGGTGGAAGCTCGTGGTGATGATGCCGCTCCCCTTATTGTCGCATTTTGCCTCACGGATCTCCGGGCCGTGGTGAAGGCTCCATGGACCTCGCCACGAGTGGCTACCAAAGTAGCCACCGCGGTGGTTCCCATGGTGGCCTTGGTGAAGGCACCATGGACCTCGCCGCGGGTGGCTACCGAGGTAGCCACCACGGTGGTTCCCATGGTGGAAGCTCGTGATGATGATGCCGCTCCCCTTATTGTCGCATTTAGCCTCACGGATCTCCGCAATCCCATTTCTTGAACATTAGAATTTTCACTTATGGAATTTTCTAAATTTCTAGCCATTATATTTTGCTTATACGTTTTATCAAAGAACCTTTGCAAGTAAAAAATTCTAATAATAAGAACGTATGAAAAATATTCAAATGGAATAGAAAATAAAGAAAAAACCTTTTTTGTGCGAGAGTCTTCTACGAGTATGGATTTCAACTCTCAATGAAAGCACCAATTTGTGGATGCAAATTTCTTCCTCCTCGATCTTGGACGATTTTGCACCTACAAAACAATTAACACCTTAGGTTAAGGCCAAGAGCCTCACGCGCCCACGATGAATGGGGGGGGCTTTGGCCGAAGAACTTCCGATGCCAAAGTTAGAATTTAGAGAGAAAGAGTGTTTAGAGAATTTTGGGATTTTTGCCAAAGTGTTGGAATTAGCTTTTTGGTGAGAATGGGAGTATATTTATAGGGATAGGAGGTGGCTAGGGTTTTTTGGGTTTTGTTTATGATTGATGGTAATTTTAGGAGTTATATAGTTAATTGACTAATTAATTTGGCTAAATAGAATTATTGCCAAATTAATTAGCTAATTAGTGGGATGAAATGGGCAAATATGGAGAGATCCACTAGGATGGCCGGCCATTTGGGAGTTTTGGGGTTAAATGGATGACTTTCAATTAACAATTAATATATTATTTAGGTAAATATATTAATTGGTTGAGGATGTTATGGAATGTTTGAATAAATGGCTAATTGAATAATGAAAAAATGAGGTAAAAACATATATGGAAAAATAGGTTTTGAATTGTTACCCATTTTGGGTACTCCTGACTTGGTTGATGGATGATTCTCCACTGCTCGCGTGTAGGAAACCCGGTATGCCTCGAGGGTATTTTTGTCCTCTTTTGTCCAAAAGTCCACATGTCGCCTAGTGAATATTTTTGGCTCCACACACGGTACTACTTCTTTCTCCTTCAATCGTGGCTGCACGAGGTGGTGATGGTGGTGGAAAGGTGCGGCTGTGATGAATTTAGGGCAGAAAGTTGGGGATTTGGAGATGGAAGGCTGCGGCAAGGAAGAAAAATGGCTAGAATTGTGTTTTTGGGATTTTTGGATGTGTAGAATGGTGTGGCTGGAAGTATGGACGAAAATTAGGTGATTCAACCCTAAAATATGTATTTATAGGCACCACAAAACCCTAGAGAAATCAGCACAAGTAATGGGCTAGGGTTTAGGGTGCGGCTAGGGTTAAAATCCACTAGGAATTAGGTTAAAACAATCAGATTTTTAGTGGGAATAAACATAGGGTGCGGCTGGTTTGTTAGGGTTAGAGATGGGCCTTCTAGAATGCCTTGCAAGGCAAGGAAATCAGGAATTTTAAAACCCTAGGTGCGGCATAGGATTAGGGAGATCAGATTTGTCAATGGGCTAGGGTTTAGGTGCGGCATAGGGTGAATATCCACAAAGAATTAGGGCCTAGGTCCACTTAGTTTTAGAAAGGGATTTGTATAACCCAAATCCACAACGAAAGGCCCTAATAAGTCAGACTTTAAGAGAGAATGGGCTAGGAAGTGCGGCTCAAGTCCAAGAGGTAAGGATAGGTCATCCAAAAGCCCAACGCCAAGAATAGAAACTCTCAAAAACGGAAACCTCCAAGAATAGAAACTTCCAACATTAGAAACTTTGGTTTCCAATTCCGAATTCTTTGTTCTTCACTTTCATTTCTTCATTTCTTAAGCTTCTTTGACCTTCAAACTCGTCCATTTCTTGTGCTCCATTAGCATACACAACATTCCAGCTCAATTCTGCTCTAAAATGCTCCATTTTGCTTCTTTTTGCACACTTTGTCTCTAAAACCTGAAATGGCACGAAACAGACTTTAAACATTGAAATAACTCAAGAAAAACAACATAAATGCATGAGAACAAGCCCACTAAGTCGCATAAATATGCTCCTATCAAATTCCCCCACACTTAGCTTTTGCTAGTCCTCGAGGAAAACAAACAAGAGAAAGAAAACAAAATGAAACAAACTAACTAAAACAAAACCTAAACCTTCCAACGTTTGCCTCAGGGATTTCCAATGCACATGACGTATTAAAGATTGTTATCCCCACAGATTTGAGTCATCTTTACACATAAGCACATACTTAATTAAAGCCACAACTTATTAGTTCACAAGTAATCAATTAAAACAATGCTTTGAATGTAGTAACATGCCTTAGAGAATTCCCTCAATTCCTTACAAGATATACACTCTATTTTCACTCAGATTTTCTAACTCCACACCCTACACTAGTGATATGTGAGAAGATTGATGTAGATATGAAAACGAATGCTCACATATATGTTTCACAAAGAACGCAATTTCTAGAGTTAAGAAGCATGTTTAGATATGATCTCATGAATGGAATGCTACTACTTAGATGCGAGAACCAGTGACACCATATGCTCATACCAAATTCAAACTCCACAAATTGAAACACATAACACTCAAGATAGAAGTTAAGGGTTGTAATGGGGCTTGGGGTGTTGGTTAACAAGGAAAGGATGAGGAAAACAAACGTTCTTCAAGCGATAGTAAGCAAAGTAATGAAATTGAGACTTAGAATTCACTTAGATTGCAGAAATTAACTTTAACACACAAGGGGGAGACTTAAACAACTCCTTAGGGTCAAATTCATTGTTTTGGACCCTTACTTCAACAAACAATACTTTGGAACTCTTTTCCTCAACTTTTCAACTCTTTTTTCATACTTTTCATATTTTTTTCTTCATTTTTTTTCTTTTTCCACGAATATTTTTTTTTTCTTTTCTTTTCTTTGCCGTGCCTATGGCACACAATTCCTCATGAAAAATACTTCCCCCACACTTGTTTTCTGCTAACATAGATCAAAAGGAATTCAATTCGAATCATGCTTTACTATGCTTTAAGAACAAGGGTAAGGATGGTCCTAATCTAAGCTAGGTAAGGATAATGTGGGTTAACAAACAACATCGGCTAAACAAGGCTCAACGGGGTTAAACTTAAACATAAAATGATATGGGATACACGGCAGTTTGGCTAAGGTGGTGATAACTACACAACTTTATCTTGAATATGTGTTATGCAAATCAATAACATGCTTTGAATGAAATGGGCATGAGTTCTAGCATTTGGAACTAAATGATGAAACGCCTTCTAAGTAGCAACCAAGCAAAGAATAATGAGATCATGCAACGACTTTAGAAAGCAAAGAATGCACAGATTTTAACTCTCCAAATAAACGTTTTGGCTCAAGTCTCACAAGGTTGTAGTGTTAGTTTGAGTTCATTCCTTCAAGCATGTTACAAAAACTGATTTTTTTTTTTTTATGATTGCATGTGAATTCATAAGTTATAACCACAACCAAGCATAAACAAAGAGTAAATCAAACTTTCCTCCATGTTAATCCTTCTCTTTAACAGTCATGCAATTACAAACCGAATCCTCATCATTGTGTTGGAAGGTACCCTAAGACACAAACAAACACACAAAAACAACTCTTTTTGGTTTTTTCAAAACAATTTTTCAAATTTTTATGGGATTTTCGGATTTTATGTCAAAACACACTAAAATGCATCAAAACAGCCTAAAAACACCTAAAAACAGCAAGAAACAACATTGGAAATTATGGGTGAGAAAACCCTACGAATTAGCATCAAAACACTTTGGTTACCCCCCCCCCCCCACACTTAAATCAAACATTGTCCTCAATGTTTCAAAGCATAAACTAACATAAATAACACAAAGCCAAACAAAACAGCAACTAAACAATCTAACATGGCAGAAATGAAATAATCAACAAAGAGAAGGGTTAGGAACGCAAATCTGGAATTGGAGTGCTCTCTAAGTCTTCCTTTGTTGCATGAATGGGTTGCCTCCCAAGTAGCGCTTGCTTTAACGTCTTCCAGCCGGACGGTACCTCCGTTTAAGCTTGACTAGGTTCCACGGCATGGAGGGGTACCTCATCCACGACATGCTCCTCAAATGTCTCATAATAGGGCTTCAATCGATGCCCATTCACTTTGAATTCTTGCTGCGTCCTTAAACTTTTGATTTGCACTGCACCGTGACGGAAAACATTAGTGACAATAAAAGGACCAACCCATTTGGAACGCAACTTACCCGGAAACAACCGAAGGCGAGAATTGAACAACAAAACTTTCTGCCCAATAGCGAACGTCTTGGCACGAATCATCTTGTCATGGAATGCCTTCGTTTTCTCCTTGTAAATCCGGGCATTCTCATATGCTTCATTTCGGATTTCATCAAGCTCACACAATTGAAGCTTCCTATGTAAACCTGCGGCAGCAAGGTCCATATTGAACGTTTTAACGGCCCAATGTGCACGATGCTCTAACTCGAAGGGAAGATGGCATGGCTTCCCATAGATGAGCCGAAAAGGTGACATCCCAATGGGGGTTTTGTAGGCAGTGCGATACGCCCACAAAGCATCGTTTAAGCGCAAACTCCAATCCTTCCTTGTAGGCCCCACGGTCTTCTCAAGAATCTGCTTGATTTCCCTATTCGAAACCTCGGCTTGCCCGCTCGTCTGAGGGTGATAAGGTGTGGCCACCTTATGCGTGACATTGTATTTCTTGAGCAACGCCTCGATGGTTCGATTACAAAAATGGGACCCTCCATCACTGATTAGCACCCGTGGCATTCCAAACCTTGCAAAAATGTTAGTTTTCACAAAATCTGCAACCACTCGAGAATCATTAGTTCGGGTGGCTTTTGCTTCCACCCATTTCGACACATAGTCCACAACAAGCAATATATAAAGAAACCCATGTGACGAAGGAAAGGGACCCATAAAATCAATACTCCAAACATCAAAGATTTCAACACTAAAAATGGGGGTTTGCGGCATTTGTTGTTTAGGACCAATATTGCCCGTTCTTTGGCATCTATCACAAGACATGCAAAATGTTCTAGCATCCCTAAAGATGGTAGGCCAATAGAAACCACATTCTAACACCTTAAGTGCTGTTCTTTGAGTGCCAAAGTGTCCCCCACAAGCATAAGTGTGACAAAAGGTTAGAATAGCATTAAACTCAGAATCGTGCACACACCTACGTATAACTTGGTCAGGGCAATATTTCCATAAATACGGGTCATCCCACACATAAAACCGTGCCTCTTTCTTCAATTTATCACACTGGTGTTTAAGTAATTCACTAGGAACATGTTTAGACACCAAATAATTCACCAAATCAGCATACCACGGTTCACTTACCTTGACGGACATCAGTTGCTCATTTGGGAATGTCTCTATGATAGGCACGACATCCTCCTCATGCACCATACGACTCAAGTGGTCAGCCACCACGTTTTCACTTCCCTTCTTGTCCCGGATTTCGATATCGAACTCTTGGAGAAGAAGCATCCAACGAATGAGTCGTGGTTTGGCCTCCTTCTTGGTGAACAAATACTTCAATGCTGCATGGTCAGTATAAATAATAACTTTAGTACCAAGCAAATAAGAACGGAATTTGTCTAAAGCAAATACAACAGCAAGAAGATCTTTTTCAGTGGTAGAATAATTCAATTGTGCATCATTTAAAGTCCGAGAAGCATAATAGATAACATGCGGCCTTTTTTCCTTCCTTTGCCCCAAAACAGCTCCTAATGCATAATCGGAAGCATCGCACATAAGCTCAAAAGGAAGGCTCCAATCTGGTGGAACTATGATAGGGGCCGAAGTGAGCATTTCTTTGAGGTGATTGAACGCCTTCTCACACTCCTCGTTGAAGTCAAACGCCACATCTTTCTGGAGGAGACGGCAAAGAGGGTTTGAGATCTTGGAGAAGTCCTTGATAAATCGCCTATAAAATCCTGCATGACCAAGAAATGAACGAACCTCTCGAACCGAAGTAGGAGAGGGTAAGTAGCGTACAAGATCTATTTTTGATTTATCCACTTCAATTCCTCTTTCTGACACAATATGCCCTAGAACTATACCTTGTCTAACCATAAAGTGACATTTTTCCCAATTAAGCACAAGGTTAGTTTCTACACATTGTTTCAAAATTAGTGTGAGATTTTCCAAACAACCATCAAATGAATCACCAAACACACTGAAATCATCCATAAATACCTCAATAATCTTTTCCACAAAATCTGAAAAGATACTTACCATACACCTTTGAAATGTGGCCGGAGCATTGCATAACCCAAAAGGCATGCGACGATAAGCAAAAGTACCAAAGGGGCATGTAAAAGTTGTCTTTTCTTGGTCATCCGGCGCTATGACAATCTGATTATATCCAGAATAACCATCAAGGAAACAATAAAAAGAATGACCGGCTAACCTTTCAAGCATCTGATCAATGAACGGCAAAGGGAAGTGGTCCTTCCTTGTGGTGGCGTTGAGCTTCCTATAATCAATGCACACTCGCCAACCTGTTTGGATACGAGTTGGCACAAGCTCATTCTCGGCATTCTTCACCACTGTCACTCCGGACTTCTTTGGAACACATTGCACCGGTGACACCCAACGACTATCAGAGATCGGATAAATCACTCCACAATCAAGAAGTTTGATAATCTCTTTTTTCACAACTTCCATCATTGGAGGGTTGAGACGGCACTGAGCCTCTCGAGTGGGTTTAGCCCCCTCCTCTAGAAGTATGCGATGCATGCACGTAGTCGGGCTAATTCCCCTAATATCGGCCAAAGTCCACCCAATGGCCGTCTTGTGCTCTTTTAACACTCAGATCAACTTCTCCTCTTCTATGGCCGTGAGTGATGAGGAGACAATGACGGGTAATGTCTCGTTGTCTCCCAAAAAGACGTACTTTAAATGATCGGGCAACGGTTTAAGCTCAAGTACGGGTGCCTGAATCACTGAGGGTAACAACTTATTAGTGGAAACTGGAATTGAAATTGGGTTAAAAGGCTTACCATGGTGCTGAGGTAGTGACTCAAGGGCGGCCACTATCTCAGCTTCCTCCATACTTCTAGGCACGGCCAAACCAGATTTTTGCCCAATTCCTTGTGCAATTGTTGTTTCAAGTGTATCCCTCTCCAAAGAATCGAGAAAATCCTGCGCCAAATCATCAATTACATCAATAGAAAAGCAAGAATGATCGTCCTTAGGAAATTTAATACTTTCAGAAAGATTGAAATCAATGACTTCCCCATAAAATTCCATCGTTAAAGTTCCTTTAAAAACATTTATCTTGGTGCGGGCTGTTTTCATGAAGAGCCTCCCTAATAGAATCGGCAATGGGGTGGAATGGGGTGAATCCTCCATGTCAAGCACGTAGAAATCCGCTGGAAAAATCAAGTTACCAACCTGCACCAAAACATCTTCCAAAACACCCTTTGGATATGCATTAGAACGATCGGCTAATTGAATTATCACACCATCATTTTTAAGCTCACCTAAGTTCATCGATGCATAAATAGAGTATGACATAACATTAATCGAAGCCCCTAAGTCTAACATGCATTGTTCAAACTTAGTATTACCAATAACGCAAGGAATTGTAAAACTACCCGGATCTTTGCATTTAGGGGGTAATTTCCTTTGTAACACAGCAGAGACATTTTCACTTACTTGAACCACCTCTTTGTTCGAAATCCGTCTCCTTGTTGTACAAAGTTCTTTTAAGAACTTAGCATACCTCGGGACTTGCTTAATCGCATCAAGGAGCGGAATATTGACTTGAACATTCCGGAAGGTCTCTAGAATGTCCTTCTCGGCTTCTTCCTTCTTTGATTGCCTGAACCTGCCAGGAAAGGGCACATTTAGTGGAATAGAACTCGAAAAAGTCGAATTGGGACTTACCTTGGTGGTTGGGGACGGTTTAGGAGGACTAGGTGGTGGCGGCAAGGTTTGGTCATCCTTGGCCGTGGGCTTTGCTCCCTGTGCTTCCTCTTTCAGCAACTTGTCCTCCTCGTCTTGACTTGATTTGGATGTATTTGAGTCCGCTCCAACTTGTTTACCACTTCTCAACATAATGGCCTTAGCGGTTTCAAATCCTCCCTTCAGGTTTACAACTGTTGAACTAGGCAATCTGCCTTGTTCTCTAATTTGCCCCATGAATTCAGCAATTTGACCCATTTGCTTCTCCAAATTATCCACCCGTTTGTCTTGGATTTGTCTCTCCTTATTTTGAGTTTGTACTTCCTGCGTCAAAGTAGTAAGTAACTTAACAACTTGATCATTATCCAAAGACATACCTGAGTTTGTTGGGGCAGATTGCACTTGGTTTTGATTGGGGATGAATGGCTTTGTATAAAAACCCGGTGGTTGCTGCCTAAATCCTCCTTGTTGTTGGGGTTGTTGAGGATCCCGCCATTTGAAATTTGGATGGTCTCTCCACCCCGGATTCTAGGAATTAGAGTATGGATCATGGCGTGGTTGATTTTGGTTCCCAAAACCCACGGCATTGGCAGATTCCCAACCCCCATTCTCAATCAACTGAGGGCATTGATCGTTGGCATGTCCTTGCATAGAGCACACGCCACACACACTTGGTCCATGAATCTTCATTCCCTCGGCCAACTGAGAAACAATAGAAGTAAGGTTAGCTAATTGGGATTGAATTTCGGGCATAGAACTTACCTCATTCACTTGTGCTCGTGGGGGGTCTCTTTGACCAACACCTTCGTATTGTTGTGCATTATGAGCTCGGTTGGCAATTAGAAGTTTTGCAGCCCCCGGAGTTTTATCCACCAACGCACCTCCCGCCGAGGCATCAAGCATTTGGCGTTCCATGGGAAGGAGTCCTTCGTAGAAGTATTGAATGAGCAACTCCTCCTTCATTTGATGTTGTGGACAAGAAGCAACAAGTGATTTAAAACGTTCATAATAAGAAGGAAACGATTCACCTTGATTTTGTTGGATGCCACTAATCCGTTTCCTCAAGAGAATGACTCTTGAAGTTGGGAAAAACTTCTCCAAGAAAGCTCTTTTCATACTATCCCAAGATGTAACCGTTCCGGGTGCTAACTCGTAAAGCCAATCCTTCGCCTTTTCCACAAGTGAGAATGGAAAAGCCTTCATCATCAGAATGTTCCCGTCGACATTTATGGGTGTCATGCTCGAACAAACAACCTCGAACTCCTTGAGATGCTTGTTGGGATCTTCCATGGAAAGCCCATGGTATTTCGGAATGTGGTGCAACAAGCTTGACTTCAACTCGAATTCATCGGTCTTGCCTTGGGCAGCCGCGGGGTATTGAATGCATAATGGTGCGGCATTGGTCAACCCCGAGGCCGAAAGCTCTTTAATGGTCCGATTGTCTGCTGCCATAACTTTTTCTTCCACTTCTTCAAACTCAGATTCGGCCTCTGAACTTGAACTAGGTTCACTAGGTTCGGGATGCCTCCTCTTTCTTCTCAAATCACGTTCAAAATCGTCGTTAAAGTCCAAGATATGTGCATGTACAGTTTGAGAACTCCGTATCATGCACTAGTACCTAAACCAAGAAAACAAAACAAAATAAGAAAACTAAGTAAATTACACTAAAACACACGGTAAAAACATAAGGGATTAGCAATTTTGCTAATCCCCGGCAACGGCGCCAAAATTTGATGTGAAAATTGACTTGACACACAAATTAAACCCTATGGATGACAATTGTAGTATATGAGCAAATAGGGATCGTTCTAAACCGGGGATTAACTAGGGATGCTAATCAATGTGAAACTGACTCAAGATCATAAAAACATAATGTAGAACACTAAACTAGACTCAATTAATGCAAAACTAGAGTTTAAAACACTTAAATCAACCAAAAACTTCAAACAGCAACTAAAAGACTCAAAACTGCCTTAAAACCACTTTCTGGGCAGTTTTGAGTACCTAACCCTAATTTGGACGAAATTGGACTAAAACTTGACTCAAGACACTTAAAAACACGAACTAAATTGATTTCTAACTAATCTAACACTTTAAAATAAATGGGGGATTGATTCTTACGAAATTGAAATTAAAACAGAAACTTGTAAACAAACTTCAAACAAAACAGATTGTGATGAAATAGAATGATGAGAAGCTTAGTTAGAGGGTTCCTTATCCACACATGAACATATGCATATAATTTGATTCCCAGTTATGACTTCAACAAACAATGAATGACAATGCTCCAAGTTAATTAGGTTCGCTTAAATTAACTTTCAGATTTCCCTAGATTCATTGGATTGAATGGAATACGCATTACAACCAAATCATTCCTCATCAAAGTCCCTAACTATGGAATACGCATGATAGAGACATTCAACAAAGATCATTAAGTTCAACGGAAATCATAAACATCGACTAGGCATTCATAACTATGGAATACGCATGTTAATCCAACCTAGGGTTTACTTAAACACAATCGTGACTAGCGATCTTTACTACTCATAAATATAAGTTCATAACGATTAGGTGAAATTCCCTTATATTCTAGCATCAAGTTTAGGCATGCAAATTAAGTGTCGACCCTCAACCCACATACATAAACAAGTTCTTAATCAAAACAGAAAAGTAAACCACATCTAAAGTTCATGAATTCATAACTGGAGTAAATCAAATCATAACCAACATATGTTCATGGCTTCAAATTCGCCTCTAACTAAAAAGAAATTAGTTCCACATGTTTAACCTAATTGAAGAACGAATTAAATTAAACATGAAAACAGAAACAAGAGAAGAAAGAACTCCAAACATTCCACTAATGGCAGATTGCATGTGCAAGGTTTCTCCCTTCTTTGGACTGCACGGCACTACTTCTTTCTCCTTCAGTCGTGGCTGCACGAGGTGGTGATGGTGGTGGAAATGTGCGGCTGTGATGAATTTAGGGCAGAAAGTTGGGGATTTGGAGATGGAAGGCTGCGGCAAGGAAGAAAAATGGCTAGAATTGTGTTTTTGGGATTTTTGGATGTGTAGAATGGTGTGGCTGGAAGTATGGACGAAAATTAGGTGATTCAACCCTAAAATATGTATTTATAGGCACCACAAAACCCTAGAGAAATCAGCACAAGTAATGGGCTAGGGTTTAGGGTGCGGCTAGGGTTAAAATCCACTAGGAATTAGGTTAAAACAATCAGATTTTTAGTGGGAATAAACATAGGGTGCGGCTGGTTTGTTAGGGTTAGAGATGGGCCTTCTAGAATGCCTTGCAAGGCAAGGAAATCAGGAATTTTAAAACCCTAGGTGCGGCATAGGATTAGGGAGATCAGATTTGTCAATGGGCTAGGGTTTAGGTGCGGCATAGGGTGAATATCCACAAAGAATTAGGGCCTAGGTCCACTTAGTTTTAGAAAGGGATTTGTATAACCCAAATCCACAACGAAAGGCCCTAATAAGTCAGACTTTAAGAGAGAATGGGCTAGGAAGTGCGGCTCAAGTCCAAGAGGTAAGGATAGGTCATCCAAAAGCCCAACGCCAAGAATAGAAACTCTCAAAAACGGAAACCTCCAAGAATAGAAACTTCCAACATTAGAAACTTTGGTTTCCAATTCCGAATTCTTTGTTCTTCACTTTCATTTCTTCATTTCTTAAGCTTCTTTGACCTTCAAACTCGTCCATTTCTTGTGCTCCATTAGCATACACAACATTCCAGCTCAATTCTGCTCTAAAATGCTCCATTTTGCTTCTTTTTGCACACTTTGTCTCTAAAACCTGAAATGGCACGAAACAGACTTTAAACATTGAAATAACTCAAGAAAAACAACATAAATGCATGAGAACAAGCCCACTAAGTCGCATAAATATGCTCCTATCAGGCTTGTGTGACAAAAGATCTTAAGCGGTTGAAAGTTAAAACATTTGTAATGTGTATGCCTTCTTATAATAACATTTTCTTTAGTACCTAGTCCTCCACTTTGAAAGAGTGAGGCTTAGCCCCATAGTCATAATAGTCGATGGTACATTCACCCCTGGTTGTCTTGATACGAACTTTTATCCTTTTTGTTGTATTGGGCTTACTAAGAGTAAAAATCCTTCCTCTTACCAAGAGACAGATACGTTTGGTGACTTAGCGAGTAGTTAAATGAGGCAGGATATGATGCAATGGGTGTCTGAATGGCCAAGATCTCCTCACTTGGTAGAACCTGACTCCCACTTCCCACTTGTTGATAGGGGTTAACCATATGGGGGTTCCCTTGGTATGTCATTGCTTCGACGGAGGCGTGGTTATAAGCATGTGCCATCACCTCAGAGTAAGTCTTCCAAGTGTTGGCATTGATCATGTACTTGAAGAAACAATCATGTAGGCCTGCTGTGAAGGCCTTGAGGGCGATCTTGTCATCTGCCTCAGCGCAACGAGAATATTCATGGCTGAAGCGACCGGCATACTCTCGTAGTGACTCGTCTGGCTTATGGCGAATAGTGTACAAGTCATCTGCAGAATGCAAGCGATCGGTCTGGAAGATGTGTTGAGAGACAAATAGTTTCCTCAGTTCCTCAAATGAGTTTACTGTCTCAGGTGGAAGACAACAATACCAGTTCAGAGCTCCGCCAAAGAAGGTGAAGGGGAGGAGAAGACATTGCTCTTCGTCAGTGTGCATCTGATATGCCATGGTAGACTCAAAAAGGTTAAGGTGTTCAATTGGGTCCTCCCTTCTAGTATAGAGTTGTAAACCAATCTTTTATTTTGTCTTGGCTTGAAGAAGGGTGTCGAGGATCCTCCTTATGAGAGGGCCAGGCCTGGGTTGGTTCGAGTTAGGTATCTCGGCCTGACGTTTGGCCTTCAACTTGTTCACTTCCTCAAGGAGCTGTAGGACAAGGGGGTCCTGAGTGGAGTCATGTACCATTGGAATTTTCTTTCGTAAGTCTCCATTACCTCTTGGAAGTAGGAAAGTTTGAGCATGGGCATATGGTTTTTTCTTGGACTCGCCGTACTGACTTCTAGGGCGAGTCTGTCGGAATACCTCAGAGTCCCCCGTACCTTCATGTTCCTTTGGGACCTGTCGTTCCTTCCCTAGATTTGCAGCTGGCCTGGGTCGTGAGAGGGCACCGAGTCTTTCAGAAACCCTTGGGTCATTGATCTTTGAGCATATGTGGAGGGAATTCTCTCGACGTTGCATCTCGGCAGTCACGGTAAATGGCTTTCGATCCTTCCAACCCTTCTGCAAGGAGGTGTCTTCCTCCACTTTTTCTACTTCGGGTCGAAACATCTGGGTTGAGAGAAGTCTCATGTTGATCAATGTTTTGATGATTAGCTCGCTCCTCATCAGGGATACCCATGTCGAAGGGAGGTCCCCTCCGTGTTGAGAGGCACCCAGATGATGGTTGATGTCCACATGGGCAACGAGCTTGCGTGTTTGAGTACGCCTAGTTTCGTGGAGCGTCTCAAAGCGCTTCTCATACTGCTCCTGGAGGACCTCATTCTTCATCGTTATCTTGTTGTTCTAAGCTTCTAGCTCATCGACTTTAGCTTGAAGAGAAACCCTCTTTCCTTCCTTCTTTTGTTGCTTCGCACTAGGTGTAAGAGGGGTGTCATTCTGTGTGTTGTGGTTTCCTTCGCTCCCCATGTTGGAAAGGGATGCCTGGTCAAAATAGAGTGTACGAATGGTGGAAACCAGCTTGGCAAAGCTGAAGAGAGTGGGAATAAGTGTCGTTCCAACAGACGGCGCCAAATGTTGATGCACAAAATCAGCGAGGACTTTGGTACAACAGAAAGTCTTAAGTTTGTGACCTTCGCTAGATTGCTCCGGTCGCTAGTGTGGATAAGTATGTAAATGGATAGAGACAGGGAAGCAATCACAAGATGTACGTGGTTCACCCAAATTGGCTACGTCTACGAGTAGAGGAGTTCTCATTAATTGTGAAGTGTTTACACAAGTACATAGGTTCAAGCTCTCCTTTAGTGAGTACAAGTGAATGATTTAGTACAAATGACATTAAGAAATAATGTGAGAGAATGATTTCTATTTATAGAAGAGAGTTTCTAGTTTCATTCTGACATTGACACATGTTGTGCTGTAATTGGCCTCTGATGTCGACACGTGTCGCGTTATGATTGGGCTCTGATGTTGACACGTGTCGCGTTGTGATTGGCCTCCTGGTTGGAGGGAGACTCTAGTGGGTCATTGGCGATATAATGTTGACCGGTGCTTAGTAGTTTCGGGGTTGGTCAAGTATGGTACAAACAAACTATATAGTGATATTTCTTTGTAATTGTAGGTGAGATTGGACGATCTGACGCTTTCATCCTTGAAAGTATGGTCCAATCAAAGCAAATACATAAAAAATAAATAAATAAATAAATAAAAAAAAAAAAAGCTAGTCTTTTGATAAGAGACAGTGTTGGACTCGTATTTCAACTTATTTGGGGGTCTTGCTATGCTGTCATCTAAGTTCTAACAACGTGATAAAAGTGAACGTACCCTTTGTTTATTTAATATGTTGGTCAATAAAAGTCGCAAAACCTTCCAAAAATAATTCAATTATGGTCAAATGGTCAGTGAGTAGTTCACCAATTCTTGTAGATGGTGCTTCTGCAACAATGCAATTTCAAACTCTTCCCCTCTTTTCACACCCACAATGCTTGTTTTTCATAGTTTTGTTTTACGGTAATTATATTTTATCCTTTTACATTTCACTCCACTTTAAATTCACATACGTCTTTTAATGTTTTTTAATTTCATACAACATCTTAAGATTTTGTATCAATATCATATAATCGTTAAAATTTTTATTGTGTTTACCATTATACATCCTATACAATATATATAATTCGACATTAACATGATTCACTTTAGCTAGAGTTAGGTGCAACTTGCAATGCCACCATCACATACCATTACCACCGTCATTACTAGCACATCTCCTAAATACAATCTCTCATTTATTTTAAGGATTCTACGTATACATTAAATTTCGTATTTAAATTTCATTGTTCCTTTCGCCATTTGAATTTCTGTCATTTTAAAAGGCTAATTATATTAACACCTAGGGGTGGTTCAGTATGGGATCCCATACCGAAACCCTTGTCCCGATTCCCAAACCAAATGTTTCGGGAATCCCAATTTGAATACCGATCCCAAACCAAATTTTCGGGAATCCTAAAATGGTTTTGGGCTTTTGGGCTTTTGGACTAAAATTTGACACATTATGCTTATGTAACTCATGGAATGAATTGTTAGATTGTGCAAACATATCAAGCAAGTCTCATTCACATTCTTGGAAGTGATATATTGTGCAGGTTGGTTAGTCTGAGACTGAGAATCTATTGCATCTCTTGCTAGTTTAAATGCAAATATAATCTCATATCGGGGTACAAGCATTGGATTGCAAATTGTAAACTTTGCTTGAAGATTCTTAACCTGACTGACAAGCATTGCTACCTTGCGCTGCTTTGTTGTCCATTTACTAGTAATTTGCATATGTAAAATACATATTTACAATGCCAACAAGCTCCATTTATTGGTGTAAACAGTAAACAGACTCAAGCATAGTAACTAGTTGATCCAACATTCTTGGTTTCAACATAAATAAAACAACATTGCTTACGTCATATCATAATTCATAACATATTCCATTCTCTATAATAAGTTCAAACCATAAAGTCCATAATCAATTATAAAAGAATAATATATATGTATAAATATATATATAATAATTAATAATATATATTTTCGGTTTTGTATGGGATTCTCGAAATATCGAGAAGCCAATCCCGAATCCCGTACCAAAATTTCGGGATCGGTTCGGGATAGCATCCCAAAAATTTCGGGAATTTCGGTTTGGGAAATTTTTGGTTTGGGATCGGGATTTTTTTGGTTCGGTTTGGGATTTTTGGGAATTTTTTCCACCGCTATTAACACCCTACAAATTGTTGAATAAACCCCACATACTTAATACACCCCATATTTATTTTTTCACTTAAAAATTATCTTAATACAAGAACAACGTGCACAAAATAATATTTTGTATTTGATGATTTTGGGTTACAATCTCTCTCTATTTTGATCCTCTGATTCGATCTCCGTAAGGTGTTGATTTGTGGATATTTCGTTGATCCAAGGGCCGTCGAGGCTTGATTTGGATGAACTGTTGGAAGTTTCTTCAAAGGCCATGGGCTTGATCTTTGAAGGTGGATTTGAGCGAATCTTCAAGGAGCCGTTGGGGCTTGATCTTGAGGATGAGTGTTTCTTCAAGGGCCGTTAAAGCTTGATCTTGAATAACGGTGATGAACGGATCTTCAAGGGGCTTTTCGGCTTGATCTTGAAGAACAGTGATGAACGGATCTTCAAGGGCTTTTGGGCTTGATCTTGAAGAACAGTGATGAACGGATCTTCAAGGGGCTTTTGGGCTTGATCTTGAAGAACGGTGGCTTGTTGATCCAAGGGCCGTCGGGGCTTGATCTTGGAAGAACGATGAACGAAGAACGAAGAACACTTTCTTCAAGGGCCGTCGGGGCTTGATCTTGAATTGGTGGATGATTGTTGATCCAAAGGGCCGTTGGGGCTTGATCTTGGAAGAACGATGAACGAAGAACGAAGAACGAAGAACACTTTCTTCAAGGGCTATCGGGGCTTGATCTTGAATTGGTGGATGATTGTTGATCCAAAGGGCTGTTGGGGCTTGATCTTAGGATGAACGATGAACGAAGAACGAAGATCGAAGAGAGCTTTCTTGATTCTTCGGGAACCTGGATACTTGAGAGCTTCAAAGTTTCAGAGCTTCAGAGCTTCAAGAATTTTGCCTAATGATTTTGGTCCCATCAAATGAATGAATTAGCCTTCTATTTATAGAAATTTCCAAGGCCTAATTTTGAATATAATATTCCAGATGAAATAAGTCGTTTCTACCAGGTGTTGACATGTGTCCTGTTTGATGACTTTTCCAACTTATTTCGATTTTTTGTTTAGACACGCTACATGTAAAATTTATGTAATACATGAGCGTTGAAACTTTTATTTATTGGTCAACATTTATTTACCGAAATTTCGATGTCTACAAATGCCCCCCACTTCAAGGCGCGTCGTATACATTTGCTTATCACGTGTAGGAGATGCGTTTTGAAGTCCCTTACTGTAGATGTCGATCCAAGGGCCATCGTGGCTTGATCTTGAATTGGGCTGGAGATTTCTTCAAGGGCCGTTGAGGCTTGATCTTAAATTGGGCTTGAGATTTCTTCAAGGGCCGTTGAGGCTTGTTCTTGAACTTTTGTTTGAAATTTCTTCAAGGGTTGTCGAGGCTTGATCTTGAAGGTTGAAATTGGACCACAAGGAGCTTTATGTGGTATAAGATCTTTGGCTTTGGTAATGGATGAATCGGCACGTATTTTGTTGCGCTTGTTGACTTTCCACAGCTTTGATCTTGAACTAGGTTGGAGGATTTTCTGGATTCCTCCAGTTGTTGACTTTCCACAACTTATTCAGGTTGGAGGATTTTCTGGTTTCCTCCAATTGTTGACTTTCCACAGCTTATTCTTGAATTGGATTTGATTCAAGAATGGTGGACACTTGATCTTGAATCGGACTTGTGATTTCTTCCAGGGCTGTCGAGGCTTGATTTTGAATTTGGTTGGAAGCTTCTTCAAGGGCCGTTGAGGCTTGATTCTTGAAGGTTGACTCGAACACATGACAAGCAGGCACGAGGTGAAGGTGACGACTTGTTGCTTTGTTCAATCTTTCTAATTCACACCTGAGCAGTTTGGTCAACGGTATAATCTTCAAGATTTTGATGGGCTCTTCTTCCAGTTGGTGACTTGATCTTTAAGGATTTGATTCAAGGGTGGTGAATTGGCACGTGCAGCCCACAACGCCTAGCGAGTCGACCCAAGAATTTGAGGGTCAAAACGAGTCCTCCACCCAGAGTGATTGCAACCCTCATGATATGAGATACTTTTGATTTTGGAGAAGTAGCGGATGAATCGGCACATGTTTTGTTGTGCTTGTCTCCACATGATTTAATGTATCATTTTCCTTTGCCTTATCTGTTCTTCTAGCAGATGTGGTATCATCTCTGGAAGTATAAGATGTTGAGATAATGGGTACTTCGAGAGCAGTGCTAGGTAAGCAATCAGGGAAGGGTTACAAGCAGTCGGTTCCTGACTGGGAGTTTGACACCAAGTGCTGGCTGATTGCTTTTTTTCCTCTTTGTCCCGCAGGTAAGAACAAGGACAAAGAAAAGGACAGGGAGAAAGCATGATATAAAATACTCTTGCTTTCGAAGAAGTGGTGGCGATTTGACAGCGTTGCATATCGAGGCTTTGCTCTTCGGCAATGGTGCCGTCGATATGTTGTTGAAGCTTCTCGAGCTCTTGGATTCAACTCAGACCCATTTTTCTCTCTAATTCTTCAACTCGGACTCCTTCTGTTGAGTTGATTATGCATGTCGCATTTCCTTATTTGTTCTCCAGACAGATGTGGCAGCTTCTTGAGTTCCTCAGCTCAGACTCATTCTGCTGAGTTTGCTGTGCAGGCTGCATTCTTCTCTGTCTGTTTCTTTTGCACGTTGTCTCCACATGCTGCAAGGTATCATTTTCACTTGCCTTATCTGTTCTCCGGGCAGATGTGACAGCTTCTTTAGAAGTACAGCAGCAATGGAAGACGAGTACTCGAGAGCAGTGCTAGGTAGGCAATCAGGGAAGGGTTCCAAGCAGTCGGTTCCTTACCTGAGTTTGAGTGGAGGTTCCGGCATATTGCTTTCTTTATCCTTGTCTTTGCAGGTAAGAACAAGGACAAAGGAAATGACAGGGAAAACGCATGATATGAGATGCTCTTGCTTTCTACCCTGGTGATATGAGATACTTTTGCTTTGGTGTCATTTGTTTGCAGAAGTACCTCAAGGAATAAGGAACACTGAGTGACTCGAGAAGGTTTGTTGGAAATGCATTCGTAAAAATGAAGAAAGGTTGAGTATGTCTGCCTTGCTATGGAGGGTGAAGGTAGACAGTTATAGAAAGTTCTTTAATACCTGTAGAGGTAGTATTCTTTCACTCGTGTCGGCAACCATTGCGTGATTGATCAGTATGGCTTCACGTGCTTTCTTCTTTATCAGAAATCTTCGACAAATTGTCCGTAATTTCTGCCGAGCTGAGTGTGCATGTGAAAGGTGTTGACGAGGCTGAAAAAGACTGGCGCCTCTTCGATATCTAGGATCAGCGCTTCGACAAATTGCTCGTGATTTCCGCAAAGTTGAGTTTGCGTGTGAATGCTGATGCGTCTAGAAATGCAAGATGCCTATCCGATTTCTGAGCTTGCCTCTTCGATTTTTGAATTGGCCTCTTCGAATTCTGAGCTCACCTATTCGATCTCTGAAATCCCGTCGAGTGTTGATTTTTATATAGAGGCACACAGTTCGTTTCAAAGCACACTTGAATTTTCGCTTGCAGAAACTCCCTTCTTGCACTTCTAAGATCTTGATTCGTCTGACCTCTTCTTTCTTCAACACCTTTGAAAATGTCTGGACCCTCCGACCGTCGTTTTGATTTGAACCTTGGTGAAGAGGCAGTCCTGCCTTCTCCAGACAACATATGGCGTCCATCTTTCATATCCCCTACTGGTCCTCTTACTGTTGGGGATTCGATGATGAAGAATGATATGACCGCTACGGTGGTGGCCCGGAACCTTGTTACTCCAAGAGATAACAGACTTTTTTCCAAACGGTCTGATGAGTTGGCTGTTAAGGATTCTCTGGCTCTCAGTGTGCAGTGTGCAGGTTCTGTGTCTAATATGGCCCAATGTCTATTTGCTCGAACCCGTCAAGTTGAATCATTGGCGGTTGAAGTGATGAGTCTCAAACAGGAGATTAGAGGGCTCAAGCATGAGAATAAACAGTTGCACAGGCTCGCACATAACTATGCTACAAACATGAAGAGGAAGATTGACCAAATGCAGGAATCTGATGGTCAGATTTTACTTGATCATCAGAGGTTTGTGGGTTTGTTCCAACAGCATTTGCCTTCGTCTTTTGGGGCTGTACCGTGTAATGAAGCTCCACATGATCAACCTCCGACTCCTCTTCTTCCTAGAGTTCCGCCGAGTGGTGAAGCTTCTAACAGTCAACCTCCGGTGCCTCTTCTTCCTGGAGCTCTGCCGAGTGGTGAGGCTTCACACGAGTAACCTTCGCTCCACATGGTGCCTGATGCACCCTTTTTTTTTTTTTTTTCATGTGGTGCCAGCACCACTTTGCTCCACTATCCCATTTATTATTATTATTATTATTTTTGTATAAATTTTGATGATGGGTGAAGATGGAGCAGAGCCTCGGGGCACCAGTGCTTCTGCAATGGAGGGCACGTGGTCGAGCTTGGAGGAGGAAGAAGGAGGAGCACGGAGGAGGTAGGTGTGGAGGAAGGTGGCGCAGAAGAAGAGCTTGGATGAGGAAGGAGGAGCACGACAAGGACAACCTCGGTGATCTATGCCGCAGAAGTGACGCCTTTCTCGACAGCCGTTCTCCGATCATGGCTTTTCCCGCGATGCAACTGCAGCTCAGCTACACCAAAACCATCATCGTAATCATCGGTATTTACCTGATCCAGATCATCAAAGCCATGAGCAGCCTCCTATTCCCACACGCAATCAATGTGCAAGCGCTGAATTCGCTCACGAATGGGGCAAAACCTCACCCTTAACATCGCCGAGAAAGGGTTTCCAAGCTCCGTCTACAACCATACCACCTCCATGATGGGACAGTTCCCTGATAAGATGCCTAGAAGGCTGGCTGTACCTCTGGAGGAAGATAATACGACGAAGGGCGCTCTATAGGCGCTTTGGGCCGTACTTTCTTTTGCTGGATATGGGCATTGGTGAGACAACAGACTTCGCGGTGAGATCATTGCCTTCGTGTTCGTCATTGTAGTTGACTCCAGGCCAGGTGTAGATCGAAACGGAGTCATTCCATTGGACCCGGTTCGCGTGTGGGGTGTGGGTGTGCGTACCATAGCTAATAGCTTCTTTTTGCCGTTCTCAGCCATTGTACTGCCTCCTCTGACTATGCTGCCGTGGCCATAATTGCCATCGCTAGACCCCAAAACATCGGTCTTGTTGATTCCTCTACAGACCAATCTAGACTTGGCGATTTTCCCAAATGGGCAAATGTTGCCACTCGGAAAAATAGTGGTGGAGGCCTTGTGCAGCAACATTGTGGGCCCTGCCGTCCGTTTGGCTGCGGGACCATGCCTTTGTACTTGGAGGAAGGGAGCTTCCGAGACTCGACCTCGAAGCCGCCGGTGCCGCCGCTGTTGCTGAGCTTTAAGTCCAGAAGTGCACTGCCCGTGCTAATGTTGCCGATGCGGTCGGGGAGAAGCAGCAGGTAGGCTTGGGTGGTGTTTGTCAGTGGTGAAGCCTCGGAGGTGGTCAAGGTTAGAGAGCATGCTTTTGACTCACCTGGAGAGATCGGACGAGATGTAATGGACGGTGTCAAGGAGCACTTGGTCGACCAGACCAGGGACCAGCAGCGCCGGAATCTTGCTAGAGCTGCTCATCCTCGTCCGCGAGACCTCGCTGGGGCTTATCGTGCTTCTGTAGTCCTCGAAAGTGAGTGGGTTGACTCGCTCGAGTTACGCGTCCTCTGTGGAGTCCATGCTCCAAAGTGAGCGAGAGAGTGATTAGAAGATGGGGCCGAGGGTTGTACTAGCGATTGGGCTATTTCTTGACAGCAGAGGGTGAAGATGGGCTACAAAAGTTGGACCTTGGCGAGGCTTGGAGTCGAGTGAGGATGGGCAACTAGGCTTGTCTGGACCATTGTTGGCCAAATAGCATTGTTGGTGCTGGAGCTTGGTGTTGGGCCGAGACATATATATATATATATATATGTTTCCTTTTTTTCTTATTTCCTTTTGTTTTTTTTTTGTTTTTTTTTTTGTAAATACATAATAACATATGTATTCATTTTTTTTCTCTATATTTTTTTTATAAATAATTTTGTATAATAAAATTGACTCTCAATAGTCAAATGTTTAGTAAAACTCTCTTTTCTTATTTTTTTTATTTTGATGTGGACTGAACTCAAAGTTGAATGTTCAAGCTACCTACGTACCCTTCCAAAGAAAGAGATCAAGTCAAAACGTAGTTCGAATACATACATATTTTTTGTTTTTGGTATTTTCTTTTTGTGCCGTTTGCAGTTTTAACTCATGCAGGCAAGGAGTGTTGGTGTCGTTTGCAGTTTCAACTTGTGCAGACAAGGAGTATTTGGTGCCGTGTTGCAGTTTCAGCTCGTGCAGGCAATGAGCGTTGGTGTCGCCTTTTATGCTCGTGCGGATCAGGAGCGTTGATGTCGCCTTTTATGCTCGTGCGGATCAAGAGTGTTGTGCCATGCAGTTTAGGCTCGTGCAGGCGAGGAGCTTTGGTTCGTGCAGTTTAGGCTCGTGCGAACAAGGAGCATTGTGAATTTGTCAAACGATCCTGGAGAGGCTTTCCTTGCAATTTTCATAGCAAGGAGTCTTGACCGAGTGATTGAAGAAGTCTTCAGGAAAGAAATCGCGCATCGTGATGGGGATGGACGATCTATGTGTCGAAATTTCATTATCTTCAACACGTTCACGTTGCTTTGAAGGTTGACAAGAGCTGCTTTGCCCCCTTTCCGATTAGCAGACTTGTGGAGGAGACGTATGCTTCTTGTGCAATTTCTTAAGAGTGACTTGAGTCCATCCTTCAACTTTGCTTGTTTTAGAGGATGCCCCCAGCGGTTGAGGTGAAAACTTTGTGTTGAAAGAGCCAGAAGTGATGGTGGTATAGTTTGACTTCACCACATCGTCAAGATCTAGCTCGATGATTCCTTTCTGAGCCAGCTTCATGATGAGATCTTTCAGCACGAAGCATTTTTCTGTCGGATAACTGATGAAGCGGTGGAATTTACAGTATCTTGGACTGTCGGTACGATTCATCTCTTCCGGCCGTCTGCACTTAGGCAAACTGATCACCTTCTTGTCCAACAGGTCATCCATCATGGCAACCACATCAGAGTCGGGGAATGGATAAGTCTTCTCCTCAAGCTCTTTCAAAGTGCGTCTACGCGTCTCTTGATCACGAAAAGCTTCGGGTTGAATCGCCTTACCTCGTGTAGGGATTTTAATGGGAGCTGTGTTGACCGTCATTGCTTCCTTGGTGGATTTCCACGCAGCCTTTTCCACCTTGGTCTCAAGAACTTTGTCGTTCTTGTAGTCGGCGATCGGTTCCTTCTTCCCATGATGGGCGATGCTTAACTCCATGTCATGGGCGCAGGTGGCTAGCTCTTCGAAAGTCCGTGGTTTGATGCCTTGAAGGATGTATTGCAAACCCCATTGCATACCTTGGATGCACATCTCGATTGAAGAGGTTTCCGAGAGTCTGTCTTTACAGTCGAGGCTTAGAGTGCGCCATCTGTTGATGTAGTCAATGACTGGCTCGTCTTTCCACTGCTTTGTGCTCGTTAGCTCTAGCATGCTTACAGTGCGGTGGGTGATGTAGAATCGGTTGAGGAATTCCCACTCCAATTGCTCCCAGTTATTGATGGACTCAGGCTCTAGGTCCGTGTACCACTCAAAGGCGTTTCCTTTCAGCGAGCGCACAAACTGCTTGGCAAGGTAGTCCCCTTCGGTCCTTGCGTTGTTGCAAGTTTCAACAAAGTGGGCAATGTGCTGTTTCGAGTTTCCCTTTCCATCAAATTGCATGAACTTTGGTGGTTGATAACCCTTTGGCATCCTTAAGGCGTCGATCTTCTTGGAGTAAGGCTTCGAGTACAACATGGAGGCATGTGAGCTCCCTTCGTACTGCGCCTTGACGGTGCTGGCGATCATCTCCTGCAACTGCTTGATGGAGAGAGATCCCATGAGTGTTGTTGTTGGGTCGAGCTTCAGCTTTTCTTCAGCTTTCTCCACTATAGGCTCATCTTCTTCATCGTCTTCCTTCTTTAGAGGATCAATCTTCGGGTTGGGTTTCTCGCCGTCCTGCACCTCTAGTCGGTTGACGAGTGCTGCAATTTGCAAGTCTTTTTCTTTCACAGTTCGGGTTAGCCTTGCGATTGCTTCATTCATCTGAGCCAGCTGCTCATCGATTGAAGTTGCTCCAGTAGTCATAACTTGCATGGTTGAACTACCGCTTGAGTCGACATCAAAGAGCATGGATACGGAGTACTTCCTTGGGCTCTCCTCCCCTAGTGCCCTTAGTGAGGCTAAGGTGATTACAGGCTCGTACCTTGGGTGCTTTTGTTCCCTTGGCAGAGTGGATGCAGAGGTGAAGGAGCAGCAGAAGTAGCTTTTGTCTTGCTTCGAGTCGTGATGTCGAAAGTGACACCACTTGTGACGAGGACGCTCTTGTTCTTTGCGCCAGTTGCGAGAACAGTTTGAGCCTTCCTTGATGCCATTACTTTTGGAAGTGTGCTTAAATTTTTTGAACGGGGAAAGAGATGAGAGGTAAAGATTATCCCACCGGGCATGCCAATTTGTGAACACGAAATTTTCCTGAAACGAACAAGACAAGAACAACGTGCACAAAATAATATTTTGTATTTGATGATTTTGGGTTACAATCTTTCTCTATTTTGATCCTCTGATTCGATCTTCGTAAGGTGTTGATTTGTGGATATTTCGTTGATCCAAGGGTCGTCGAGGCTTGATTTTGGATGAACTGTTGGAAGTTTCTTCAAAGGCCGTGGGCTTGATCTTTGAAGGTGGATTTGAGCGAATTTTCAAGGAGCCGTTGGGGCTTGATCTTGAGGATGAGTGTTTCTTCAAGGGCCGTTGAGGCTTGATCTTGATTAACGGTGATGAACGGATCTTCAAGGGGCTTTTGGGCTTGATCTTGAAGAACAGTGATGAACGGATCTTCAAGGGGCTTTTGGGCTTGATCTTGAAGAAGGGTGTCTTGTTGATCCAAGGGCCGTCGGGGCTTGATCTTGAATTGGTGGATGATTGTTGATCGAAAGGGCCGTTGGGGCTTGATCTTGGAAGAACGATGAACGAAGAACGAAGAACACTTTCTTCAAGGGCCATCGGGGCTTGATCTTGAATTGGTGGATGATTGTTAATCCAAAAGGCCGTTGGGGCTTGATCTTAGGATGAACGATGAACGAAGAACGAAGATCGAAGAGAGCTTTCTTGATTCTTCAGGAACCTGGATACTTGAGAGCTTCGGAGTTTCAGAGCTTCAGAGCTTCAAGAATTTTGCCTAATGATTTTGGTCCCCTCAAATGAATGAATTAGCCTTCTATTTATAGAAATTTCCAAGGCCTAATTTTGAATATAATATTCCAGATGAAATAAGTCGTTTCTGCCAGGTGTTGACACGTGTCCTGTTTGATGACTTTTCCAACTTATTTCAATTTTTTGTTTAGACACACGCTACGTGTAAAATTTATGTAATACTTGAGCGTTGAAACTTTGATTTATCGGTCAACATTTATTTACCGAAATTTCGATGTCTACAATAGTTTTATAACTCTTGATCTAGACTTAAGACCAAGGATGGACTACGTCCAAGCTCTTTGCTCTTGGAACTCTTTGAGTTTAGCCTCCCTCCTAGCTTCCTCCATCTTGAAAGATTTAGAGCTCCTTTCTCCTTTAGTCTCCAAAGTAGAAGACCTCTAAAGATCCACACCCACTAGTGTAGTGAGATGGATTATGGAATAACCAAAGGGAGAGAAGATGATTAGCTAAAATCCCCTTTGGTGGTCGGCTATTTGTGTGTAGAGAGAGAGAGACTTGTTTTTCTCTTTTGTGAAAAAGAACACACAAAAACCCTAATGAAACTTTTTCACTAAACTTCCTTTATAAATGTCAAAGAAGTGAGTCAACCACTTGACTCCCTCTCTCTCCTTTCACCTGTATTGGCCGGCCCCCTTAGTGTGGGTTTGGACTTTAGGCTTTCATCATCTCAAGTCATTCTATGCTTGAATAAAAGGACCCAATTCGTTTGCGCCCAATGGGGCCGAATGAACCCGAACTTTTCTTTAAGTCCTAAACGATCTTTTATCGTTTATATGATTTCTTTAGACTTTCTAATTAATCATAACACTTAATTAATTCAATTAATTAATTCCATCATCCTTTAGTTGTCTCACCACAAGAGTGTTTCGGTGTACAATCATTTTAGGTTCTAATTAGCAAGGTAGTGAGGTGATTGGTATCAATCCAATTGATTATTATTTATCCAATCACTTAGTGAATTAAAACTTACTTTTAATTCTCCTTCTTCTTTGATGGATACTTATTTAATCATCTAAAAGAACTCACAAGCCATGAGTGACATCTAACCATATATCATGGCTACCCAAGCTAATGTAGAATTTGTTCGGAGAACCTATTCAGTTGGAATTACAATGTAATTCGATCCTTCTCTAATACAATACTCACAATCACATTACTAGGGTATGGATATTTAATGTCAAATTCTTAATGTGATTATATCAAGTTATATGATTCTATTGAGTCGTATAGGAACGCTTTCTATCATTGCGCTCGATACTTCGGCCGAAGATTCCTGAATCATATTTTAGAGTATTCATCCTCTCATAACGAGGATTAAAGCTCCCTTGTTGATCATTCACATGCCTCTGGGAATAAATCACTAACCCCAACAATGCACAGAACACATCCAAGATAAGATGTGGTCACGTCTCATTATCAAATGATCAGCAACGTATCCCCAAGACAACTATGGTGTCTCAGGTCAAAGGATTACTTACATTATTCCAACCAGTAGAGTTACTTGCTTGACATGTGAGTAGACCTCCATGCAAGTACTCTCATTTGATTGTGTTCAGTGAACTCATTCCCATAATGAGCACCTACATACTTGTCTTAGTGTCACTACACGAATGGCATGAGACTTTCCATACTTCCCATTGGAAGGGGACATAGTATGTACTGGTCTATGTATTGTCAGTGTCCCTCCGACAATCCTATGACTAGGAACCTTTTCGAACATCATGGTTATATGAAGAAGGTCTCTGCAGTCTAACATCATTAGATTACTTCTTCCATCGATCCATCGTCCATGGATTCACTCTTTAGGACGTATATCATTTATTAAGATAGTCCTAATGAGTGACTTTGCCTTTTGATGTATTAGAGTTTTCCATACATATAAACATTGTCCTGAAAGGTTTCTTCCAAAGATTGACTTTCAGGGCATATCTCCAACAATCCCCACACCCCACATTCTCAATATACATATTATATTTTGTACATACACCCCACATTTTTCAAATCTTATAACACTCATTTTTAATTTTCAGGGATTGAATCTAACCATTTGAACATTTAATTTGTCGAAATATTTCAAATCATCTGAACGTTTAGTTTACCAAATGATTTCAAAATGATGATTTGAAATCATCTTAGTATAGTTTGAAATCATCTTATTCAACTTCTAAAAAGCCTTAAAAATGACCCGTGGTGCTGAGCCTTTCCAAGTAAAAAAAAAAAAAAAAAAAAAGACTCTCTCGTTACTGCTAATAGATAATGCTTCTATATATATTTCACAAGTCTTTAGACTTAGTCTTGAACAAAATAAATAAAGACCCTCTCTCTACTAATGATCCAGGTGTAGAAGTTAATTAATAAATCAAAACTAAATCGGTCTCAGATTTCTTTAATTATAGGCCATGTCTCTCCTCATTTTCCACAGATCATCTCCCAATGACAAGAAAAGAAGAAGAAAAAAGAAAGAAAAACTCACGATGAGAAACGTATGTCAATCAAACGGCTAAAGATTAAGAGTAGGAGTTCATGTGGAGAATGGCTATCGTCAATTTGTAAAAGTAGAATATGACTCTAGCACTAATACGACTCATGTTACTGGGTACGCAAGATTAATATGAACCCTAAAAGATGAATATGAATATAGAAGTTTAAATAATGCAGCAAACGCAAGATTAAATAATTATTGATGTCATCGAAATCACTAAAACAATGAAAAATGTAAAGTCTTATCTCATGTAAAGCTTCAAAAACATCGATTTTGTATTCCATTCGTCAAAAACAATTTTTCTCAATCAACATGTTTGTAGTTTCATTGGTTAGAGTTTTATTCAACAATGGGAGATGAGAGGGTTTTGATTGTTGAGAAAATAAATAATACACTAAAAGTGATTTGGGGTGTATTTATAAATTTTTATTTTTTTTAAAAACCTAATAAGGTCAAAATTGTCGTTGCATAGTGGAGTAAATAAGTCATTTAATATTAAATTTTATATGAGGTGCATTCAACATTTTGTGGGGTGCTAATATAAAAAGCCTTTCAAAATTCCTAAGTAATCTTAAATTTAGTCATCCAAACCCAGTGTTTAAGGCGATTCCAAATTAGTTCCAACCTTTTAAAACATTCCAAATAATTACTTAACGTTTAAAAAAAATGACACTCATTAGATCGCATTCGTTAAGTAATGATGTCATTACCGTGAATTGATAATGTCCTTAAAATTAAGTGATGACAATGACAAATATTGATGTTGATTTTCACTAACACATCATTTTTGGAGTTTTGAATTCCCAAGTAGACCCCTTTTAGGTAAGATAAACACAATAAAAGTCTAGTTAAAAAGGATCGGTTTAAGGATCTAAAACTCTATAGATGACATGAGAGTGAACTCTGCTTCAATACTTGTCTAGATCATCATTAATGTTGGAGACCTAATCAATGTCCAATTTTCAAAATGTTATGTTGTTATTTGGAATGTTTAAAAGGTTGAGACCAATTTAGAATTACTTTTTACCGTTAGGTAATCCGTACTTAACACTTTTTTATATAAAAAAACTACGTCTTCGGCTATCTCTTATACATTATTAACCTTCTTTATTCTAACAAATTATTAAGTTTACTTTGCTTCACATTTTTACTGAGCTTACTTATGTTAGATTAAGAACTAGTGGATCGCTCAAATTATATTTGGCTCATTTCAATAAAAGGAGAATACAAAAAAACTCAAATTAGGTATCATTTATGTTCTATTTAAATAAAGAAAAAGAAATAGGGATAATTGTGACAGCCCGTCCCTGATTTTAAGAGTTTTTAAAGTTTTAATAAAGGATTTTACAAAAATGCCCTTTTCGGCATGCGCATTATTCGAGGTTATTCGTTATGTCGTGCCATCTAAGATTTGTTTTCTTGACATATACTCGTAGTACTCGTCGCTACGAAAGTGTGGGCGCAGACGGTTCGTGATTTGGAGTTATAACGAAAAAGATTTTAAAGTTTGAAGTTTGGGCATTTTATGAATTTTATTATTAAAATTTGGATGACCCAGATTAAAGGTAATCTGAAATGGATGGCTCGGATGTAACTGAAGGAAAATAAAAATAAAAAGATGTAGAAAGGTTTTGTGTGTGTGTTTGTGTGTGTGACTGGTGAAAAAGAAGAAGAAGGGATTGGGCAAGCTGCCCAACCAGAGGAAGAGAGAGCAGGAGCTCCGGGAGAAAAAGGGAGAGAGCTGGGCGAATGGGGAGAAGAGAGAGAAGTTGATTGGCCAATCAGAAGAAGGAAGGGAGGAAAGGAGAGAAGGCGAGAAGTGGAGGAGAGAAGGAAGAAAACGGGTCTTCACCCGCGACCCGTTTCGACCCACGGCACCCACACCCAAATTTCTATGTTTTCACCCATTTTTACAATGCATTGAGCCAAACAACCACTCCTAATCATCTTATATGCCTTAGCTCTATCATTTCCATATCAAATTTGAAGAGATTAGGTGTGAGTTTGGATGAAAATACCCACGGGTGCCGCAAGCTTCATGTTCAAAATTCTCCTATGTTTGAAGCAAATCCATCCAATTGCCACCACCCATAGCTTCCTCTTGAGGCCTAGAACACAGCCCAAACATTGGTTGGGACGGCGGAGTTGATTTGAGGACGAATTGGAACTCACCCATTTCTAGGGTTCTTCACGGGTTTGGAAAAATTGGAGCTCTTCCAGGCCAAATTGGCCTTGGCCTCAGGTATAAAGTTTACTCTACTCGTTGAGATCTTCATTTCTGTAAATTTTGGTAATTTTTTGAAATAGTTGGATTTTCCGGCGAGCCGAGGCGGCCGACTGCCACCCGCAGCGGCCCGTGCGGCGGCGCGTGTCCAATGACCCGCCAATGTCATTCTTAGCATGTATTTAATGTTCTAGGTTCATTTTTGATAATTGATTGACGTAAATTGAATAATTGAACCTAAGTTCGTTACGATTCGTGGTTAGGTGAAAATATGAATTGACGATCCGACCGTTGGATTGTCAGCAAACGTTGATACGTTGTAATACGAAATATTTGAGGATTATAGGAACTTACGGATTGGGAATCTGATTTACGGATCTTCCGGAATTGGAGTTGTAAGTTCATAAAATAGAATGTTAACCGTCACTTGGTTTTGACAATTGACGGAGATCCGACCATTGGATGGTAAGGAAATTTTAGGATGTTGTTCTAGAGATATATTGTGGACCTCTGGAAGTTTTGGATTGGAAATCTGAGATGCAGATCTTCCGGATCGAACTACGTAGTGGCGTGTTTTATATAAGTTATATATTCTATCGATATTATTTCTAAGGTTTGATTTGATGATTGTTCTAGGCGCCGATCGTCATGACACCTTGATGTGTTGTGCTAGGGAGTTGTAGGGCGAACTCCAGGTGAGTGGGCAATATTTTCTGTATTTACCTATATACTATTGATTTTCCCAGAAATTGAATTTAAATGAAAGTATGTTTTGAAATGCCATGCATACATATATGTGAAATATATGAATCAGTAATTGTTGCATATATATGTTAACTGGTGCTGTGGATGCACATGTGAGCATCAGGTGAGTTTTATGTTAATCATGTGATTTATTGTGAAGTGAATTGTGTTGAAAGGTCAAACCTGCACCTCTGGTGTTAGTGCTTATATTATTCACCCTGCACCACACGCTCACCTTGGATCCAAGTAAGTGCATGTCGTACAGACCATGAGAGGTAGTTCCGACATGTCGTACAGACCATGAGAGGTGGTTCCGACTTGTAGGTGAACTTAGATTATTATACAGCTGTTGATGAGAGAAGCACTAGAGCGTATTATTACACCATTCTTATCATACAGACTATTTCAGGTAGTTTTGATTTATGTGCAGAGTAGTGTCGTACATGTCACAGTTGGTGACTCCGATTGGATTGGATATTGAGCTATAGAATTAGCCGTACAGGACCAACTGCAAGGTCTCCGGTTGATTCCTTATTTCACCTGTTATAATGTTGCATCCTTATTATGTTTTGATGCATAGCAAGGCATGTTTTCTTGAAAAGTATTAAAGACTTGTGATTTTGAGATTATATATGGTTATATATATACTATTTTCTCGGAAAGTATACAGATTTTACAGCGAGGGGTTAGAAATGTTGTTAAATGAAACGTTTTCGAAAAACTTTGTTTTACTAACCCACTCAACTTTGTTTTGCACCCCTCCAGGTTCAAGATAGCAGAGCTTTGGTGGCCACGAGGAATCCAACGGTGTTTTGACAGAATTCACAAAAGTAGGACTCACCCTCGGGTGTTACATCTTTATAATTGTATCTTTAAAGCATCCAAACTGTGTAAATAGTTACATCACTCTCATGTAATGGCCAACATGCCCTCCTTCGGGACGGGGTGTGTCAAGAAAAATGATGCCAAACTTGCAGACCAATAATATTCAAACCTCTAAATAAAATAAAAGAAGCTTGTGGAAGCAATGTGCATCGCGTTCATCACCATATTTTTCAAATGCTCAAACAATTTAATAATTAGTTGTTCTTATCTAATCAAATTTCTTTAATATTTTCCTAGCATTTTGGTAACTTATTTATGCCTAATTTGAAAATGATGTGTTTTAAGGTTCATTTGGAAATGTTTTTTAAATGACTGAAAGTGTTATTGAAAAAAAAAATTCAGTTTCAAAAGCACTTTAACTTCAAATGCCTTTCCAAGATTAACATGCATTTAAGATAACGTTTGATATCAAAAATATTTTTACCAAAAACGTTTTTTGTTATTTTTAAAAGTATTTCTAAAGAATATTTAATCTTTTAAATATTATTCACATAATAAATTGCGTTTGCTTGGTCAATGGTTCTGGTCCCTATTCAAGTTAGTTTGATTGTGTTCTTCAAGTGTGATCACTTCCAAAAACTCTACAATTTCTAATCAATTTGGTTACACAATTTTGTACAGCAAAATTACATGTTTATATTACACAGAAGAGATGGGAGTTTTAAATTAAAACGCACTGTGTTGAAGTAAAGGACTTTGTCCACTGAGATAACCCATCACTTGTGAGTGCTAAGTAGAGTATAGAGACGAGAAATCTCATATAGATGGGAGAAAAATTCAAAAAGTTTTACTATCTCTACGGGATAATATATACTAGCCTTCATGCACATGCTCACGCGCGTGCAGTAGGCATTTTTTGAATCACGGCATGCTACTCGCGACTTATATGTTTTAAAAGCATTTATATGCGTAAATTGATAAAAGGAAAGTCAAATATTTGAAGTAAATGAATAATTTTAGATCATGCTAGAAGAAATCCCTCATAAAGCAATTAAAACAGCTGAATTCGCAAAAGAAAATTGGTCTCTATAGAATTTACATTAACAATAGAGAAAATAATATTTAATAAACAATTGATTGAATCATATCATATTATTGCTAGTCTATTGTGAGGCTAAGCTCACCTCATCCCCCTTACTGTAGATAATATCGTTTATTTAAAAAAAAATCATTTGACAATTAATTTAATCAAATTATTATTCGTGTGCAAAATACATTTTTATAACAGGCATTACATGCATCTAGGGGTGGGAAATTTTGCCATAAACCGATTTACCGACCGAACCATACCGGTCGGCTCATAATGGTATGGTATAATTTTGGCATTTTTTCATAATCGGTTGGCATTTTACCAAACCGATAATTAATGGCATGGCTTTGGTAATTGGTTTTGTATGCCGGCGGTATGCCATACCTACCAATATATATATATTATTTTTATTTTTTTCTATTTAGATATTTTAGGTATTTTTTACATAATTGACTCCTCAGTTTTAAGGTTTAGAAAATAAATGACTTCTTAGTTTTAGGGTTTAAGAAATATACGCACGACTTCCTTCTCTCAATTTTCTTGTTCGCACACCTCCCTGTCTGGCCAACTGCTCTCTGCCAAAAATATTCTTCTTCATCAGCTTTCAAATTTAGGTAAAATTTGTGAAACCCCCTTCTTCTTCATAGTACTGTTACATTCTAGTATTATTTTGAAATGAATTTTTTTTGTTGTATCTCCTTATTTGGAGTTAGAAGATGTACGCATATATCATAAGCCCTAACACCAATCGATCGATCATGTAGAAAAGTTGAACTATATTTTATCTTTTTAAGCAAAACTGAAGAAAGGCACAATAAAGATATATTCTTGATTTGAGAAATTTGAGATTTTAGTAAAAAGCTTTTACGTTTACACAATATAACATATATGTATATGTATATGATTCATGCCATAATAAATATAGAAAATATTGTTAACGAAATTGATAGCATGATGATTACTGATACTATATATACACGTATGTACATATATATGATTTTGAATGTATATGCGTTGCTTATGTTTAGGATGATGGAGTCTAGCCAATCAACCGCTAGTGCACAACATGGATTAACCTAAACTGAACCACACAATGCAACCGAACAAGCACCCCAATCTGAAAATCAAATTGAGCCCTTGGAACTGGAAGATAGCGATGAAGAAGTGGAACATGTGAATAACAAGAGACCTAAACCGGGTCGTTCATTTGTCTGGGATCACATGGTTAGAACTAAAAAGGTTGTTGATGGGAAAGCTAAGTTCATTGCGATTTGCAACATTTGCAAAGCCCATGTTCCTGCACATCCAAATAAAAATGGTACCTCATCTTGTAGGAACCACCTTAGACAACAATGTAAGAATTCACCGTATTATACGAAAGGTGCTGAGAAAGGTCAATCTATATTGACAAATGAGGCAATGGTTGGTGGGACTTTGGGTTACCACTCATTTAATCAGAAAAGGTGTGAAGATGTTCTCATTGAATTTGTGATTAGAGATGAGATGCCATTCAGAGCAGTTGAGGGGGAAGGGTTTTTGAAGTATAGCTTTGAGCTTCAACCTCGTTTCAAGGTGCCTAATAGGAAGAAGGTTGCTAATGGTGTGTGCGAGTTGTTCTTAACTGAGAAAGCTAAGATCAAGAGTGTGATGGAGGATCAAAGAATAAGTATCACAACTGATACTTAGACCTCAATCCAAAACATAAACTACATGGTTGTCACTGCCCACTTCTTGGACAATGAATGGAAGCTACATAAAAGGATCATAGCATTCAAAAAAATCACAAGTCATAAGGGTGATGACATTGGGAGGCATCTGGATGAGTGTTTGAATGATTGGGGTATTGAGAAGGTGTTTAGCATTGTGGTGGACAATGCTACATCTAACGATGTGGCGGTTGAACACATGAAGAAAAGATTAAGGTCCTTAAAGACCTTATTGTTGGAAGGGAAATACTTGCACATGAGGTGTGCCTGCCACATTCTTAATTTGATTGTTAAGGATGGAATGAAAGATCTTGCCAGCTTTTTGGAAGGGATAAGGAATTGTGTGAAATATATTCACTCAAGTGCAGCCAGGTTGGACAAGTTTAGGGACTTTGCTATCTTAGAGAGGTTAGATAAGATGGCAACCGTTCCCTTGGATGTAGCTACAAGGTGGAATTCCACCTATAAAATGCTTGATTGTGCTTACAAGTATCGAAATGTGTTTAAGAGGATGGCAGATGAAAATGCTCCATTTGTTGCTTATTTCGAAGAGAAGGTAGGGGACGAAAAGACAAAAAGGGTGGGGCCTCCAAGTGATGATAACTGGGAGGACGCACGTTCATTCACTCATTTTCTGAAGAAGTTTTATGACACAACATTAAAATTCAGTGCCACCAAGGCTACAACTTCTGATTTGCTATTCTTGGAAATAAGTTCAATTCAAGTTGAGATTGACAAAAAAATGAAAGATACTAGAGATCCTACATTGCAAAAGGTGGCTTATTCGATGAAGAAGAAATTTGAGAAGTATTGGGGAAGGTACGACCAGGTGAACAAGCTTATGTATGTGGCTACTACACTAGACCCTCGATTCAAGCTCCAAGGAATTAAAGTTGGCTTTAAAAATATTGGATGGGATCTTCATGAACAAGACCAAGTTTGTAAAGATGTTAAGGCTTGCCTGCACGAACTATATGAGGAGTATAAGGGAGTAGCTAATGTTGAGACTCATTCTTTGAACAATATTGACCATATGAATGCTGATGATGATGTTGAGATTGATGGTGATGATGCTCAATCACAGTTCCTGAGGGATCTTATCCACGAAAGGCAAGAGCAACATCTTTCAGAGATAACCAATGAAGTAGATCAATACCTCTCTGATCCTTTTGAAAGTGTCAAGAATCCCAAGTTCAACATATTAGATTGGTGGAAATGTAGCCAATCTAAATATCCCATCCTTTCAAAGATGGCCAAGGACGTATTTGCCATCCCATCTTCAACTGTGGCAAGTGAGAGTGCATTTAGCCTTGGTAAGAGGGTAGTCGATCCTTTTAGGGCTTCCTTGACTCCAAAAATGGTAGAGGCATTAGTGTGCACTAGTGATTGGCTTAGGGTAGGTGGATTCAACTTCTATAAAGAGCCAACAGAGGAAGAACTTGAATTGTACAAGACATGTGAAGAACTGGAAAAATGTAAGTATTGCTATATTTTTTCTAATTCTAATTATAGTACTTCAATCCAATGTTTATGATGTTTTTAATTTATTATTCAATATACTTCTTATTCTAATCATACTTTTTTTTTTATGTAACATTTGAATTGAAATAGTTGATGGTTCTACATCTCAAGCAAGAACATCAATTCCAAGTGCTTCGAAGAATTGATTCATGGAAGATTTCACATGCATTGGTTGCTGCTACTTCAGTGATGTTGCATTATCAAAACAAGAAGTTATTTGTTTTGGGATTATAATAAGGGGATCTTATAACCAGAGCCATATTTTTGAGTTTTGAGTTTTTTGTTTATGCATTAGTTTCTACAATTGAATTTAGACGATTATATTAGTTAGACTTTTAAGTTTGTGAACTTATAACTATTTGGAATATGTTTGTTGACATTGTTGTTGGCTTATTAAGTTTTGATTTGATTTCCATTTTAATTTGTCAAGTCATGATTATGTTAGCTTCTTTGCAAACCACCGGTTGTGCCATTTACCAACCGAACCAGCCAATAATTTTGGCTGAGCCGATTTTTGGCAACCGCAAGAAGACGGTTGGCTAATGGTAACTGATTTTCGGTAATTATGTATATGTGGCTGGCAGGTGGCACAAGGAATTTGGCATGGTTTACCAACCGAACCCAGCCCTACATGCATCTTATGTGACAGCCGTCCCTAATTTTAAGAGTTTTTAAAGTTTTAATAAAGGATTTTACAAAAATGCCTTTTGAGGCACGCACATTATTCGAGGTTAATCGTTGTATCCTGCCATCTAAGATTTGTTTTCTTAACATATCCTCGCAGTACTCGTCGCTACGGACGTGTGGGCGCTGACGGTTCGTGATTTGGAGTTATATCGAAAAAGTTATTAAAGTTTGAAATTTGGGATTTTAAGGAATTATAATTTTAGTAAAATCCAGATTTTCTTTTATGAAAATGGACGGCCCAGATTTAATGAAGAATGAAATGGATGGCTTGGATGTAAGAGAAAGAAAATAAAAATAAAAAGATGAAAGAAGGTTTTGTGTGTGTGTGTACGTGAAAGGAAGAAGAAGAAGATGGAGGATTGGGCAAAGCTACCCAATCGGAATAGGAGAGAGGGAGGAGTTGGGCCAACCAAAGAGAAGTGAAAGTGGAGGACCAATCAGAGGGAGAAGAAAGGAGGAAAGGAGAGAGGGCGAGAAGCGGAGGAGAGAAGGAATGAAACGGGTTTTCCCCCAACCTGTTTACCCGCGCACCCACCTCCATTTTTCCGACAATTTTCACCGGATTTCTCACGAATTGGATCAAGGTACCACTCCCAATCAACACCTAGGTCTTCCCTTTTCATGTTTCAACCCAAAAATCATGAAATTTGATGGTGATTTGGTGAAACCCGCCCCCGGGGGTGCCGCGACTTTTTGTTCAAATTCTTCAAATCTTGAAATATTTTCTTTTAATTACTAACACCATTAGCATTCCCCTAGGACCTGGAACAAAGCCCAAGCATTGGTTGGGACGGCGGAATTGATTTGAAGGTCGAATTGAAAACACCTAATTCTAGGGTTCTTCACGGTTTTGGTAAAAGTAGAGCTATTCCAGGCCAAATTGGCCTTGGCCACAGGTATAGAGTTTGCTCTACTCATTGAGATCTTCAATGCTGTATTTTTTGAGAATTTTTGGAAATAGTTAGATTTTCTGGTGAGCCAGGGCACCCGCGGCGGCCCGTGCGGCGGCGCGTGGCCAATGGCCCGCCAATGTCATTCTTAACATGTGTTTAAGGTTCTAGGTTCAATTTTGATAATTGATGGACGTAAATTGAATAATTGAACCTAAGTTCGTTACGATTCGTGGTTAGGTGAAAATGTGAATTGACGATCCAACCGTTAGATCGTCACCAAACTTTGATACGTTGTAATACGTAATATTTGAGGATTATAGGAACTTACGGATTCGGAATCCATTTACGGATCTTCCGGAATTGGAGTTGTAAGTTCATACAATAGAATGTTAACCGTCACTTGGTTTTGGAAATTAACGGAGATCCGACCGTTTGATGGTAATGAAATTTTAGGATGTTGTCCTAGAGGTATATTGTGGACCTCTGGAAGTTATGGATTGGAAATCTGAGTTGCAGATCTTCCGGATTGAACTGCGTAGTGATGTGTTTTATATAAGTTATCTTCTATCGATATGATTTCTAAGGTTGGATTTGATTATTGTTCTAGGCGCCGATCGTCATGACGCCTTGATGTGTTGTGCTAGGGAGTTGTAGGGTGAACTCCAGGTGAGTGGGCAGTACTTTCTATTTATACCTATATGCTATGAATTTTCCCAGAAATTGAGTTTTAATGAAAGTATGTTTCTAAATGCCATGCATGCATAATATGAATAATATGAATGATATGAGTTATATGAATTGATAATTGATAAATAAATATATATATATATATATATATATATATATATATATATATATATATATGAATTCGTTCTGTGGACGCACAGGTAAGTATCAGGTGAGTTTTATATTATTCATGTGAATCATTGATGATGTATATTATGTTGATAGCTCATAACCTGCAATCATGGTGTTAGTGCTTATATTATTTACTTCGCATCGCACGCTCACCTTGGATCCAAGTAGGTGCATGTCGTACAGACCATGAGAGGGTTCCGACTGATAGGTGACCTTAGATTATGTGCACAGATGATTGATGAGAGAAGCACTAGAGCGTATTATTACACCATTCATGTCGTACAGACTACTTCAGGTAGTTCCGACTTATATGCAGTGTAGTGCCGTACAGGTCACCGAGGTGACTCCGGTTGGATTGGATGTTGAGCTATAGAATTAACCGTACAGGACCAACTGCAGGGTCTCCGGTTAATTCACCATTTCACCTGTTACATTGATGCATCATTCATTCTGTTTTTTAAATTATAACATGGCATACTTTCTGGTTTTTGAGAAAAATTGATGATTTGAGATTTATGAAAAGTATTATGCTACTATGCTATTTTTTGGGAAAGTATACAGGTTTTACAGCGAGGGGTTAGAAATGTTTTAAATGAAAAGTTTTCGAAAAACTTTGTTTTACTGACCCACTCAATTTTGTTTTGCGCCCCTCCAGGTTCTTGATAGCAGAGCTTTGGTGGCCACGAGGAATCCAATGGTGTTCTGACAGAATTCACAAAAGTAGGACTCACCCTCGAGTGTTTCATCTTAGTAATTGTATTTTTTAAAGCTTCCGAACTGTGTAAATGGTTATGTCACTCTCACGTGACGGCCAGCATGCCCTCCTTCGGGACGGGGTGTGTCATCTTAAGATGTTTTAAACGTGTTCAAAAATAGAGAAAATAATATTTAATAAATAACTGATCAAATCACATTATTGTTAGCCCATTGTGAGGCTAAGTCCACCACCTCCCCCTTAGTGTAAATAATATCATTTGTTAAAAAAAAACAATCATTTGATAACTTATTTAATCACATTGTTATCCGCGTGCGAAAAACCTTTTTTATAATCAGCATTATAAGCCTCTTCAAATGTTTTGAACGTGTTAAAAAAAAAACTAAAAAGTAAATTATTAAAGAAATAATGTTAAAATGACGAAAATACCCCTACCTTATTTGATGTATTATTTTGGAATGCCTTTGAAGTTTTTTGTTTTAGTGGCACTTTTGTCCAAATTCTTTTGTTGAAGCATGGTGACACCAAATCACTATTCACCTTTCCATTCTCTTTATATATAATAGATTTTTTTAAACATAAAATGACGAGGATGAATTAAATTAAGAGTAATGTTATTTAGACCATCTTTTTATACCACATTTCTATACCACCTTAGGTGGCATCTGATATCGACAACCACATCATTTGAAAAAGGGAACTTTAACGAAAAGCTACAAGTACTGTTCATTTTAACGAAAAACCACATTTTTACACTAAAAAATCAATTATGGTACTATTCACTTTACCCTTTATTTTGTTTTTTTCGTTAAAACTCAAAGTTTTCAAGCCCTTTTCATTAGATTTCCTTTTGAAAAATTTGCAAAACCCAAGGAAAGGAAGGAGAATGACTCCTCGTGTACCACAATCATCATTTAATTAACTAGTTTTCTTAATTATTAGTTTATTAAATAATGAGCTAAATTTAAAAATTTTGATTAATTCAAATGATCTGGCTATCCACATCAAATGCCACCTAAGGTGACACACCCCAACCTAGGAAGGTCGAAGCATGATGGCCATCCCCGTGAGGTGACGTAACCATAAGGGTAAGCGATGTAAGAAGTGATTAAATTTAAAACTAATTAGAACTAGTTATACTAAACAGTGAAAGAGTGCGTAATCGTGCGAAGAACCCACTACAATTATTCAGAACGTAATAGACAGTGAGACTACAGAAGAGTAGTCAAAGTAACTAAAGTACAATTATTACACAACAGTGATAAGTTTGTACGTCTAAACAAAAGAGAATGTCAGAACTGCCGAGATTCCTCGAGTGCCACAATGAGTAGAGCTATGTAGGTCTTGGAAGGGCGAAAAAACAAAATTGAGTGGGTTAGCAAAACAATGCTTATACGAAATCTTTTATTTTCGAATATACTAACCCTACGCCGTAAAACAAGTATAGTTTCCTTAAAACATACTACATAGGTATGTAGACAATAAATCAACAGTATTGTAATATTATTATAACCAAAATTATGCCAAGTTATGATGTATCAATGCCACAATAATATAATCATGTGATAATCAAGTATAGCTAAGTGCTCATCCATCTAGGCTGACACATAAGTTCGAACAGATAATTTCTGACACAAACAAGACTGAGTGTAATCAATATGCTCTAGTACTACAATCACGTGAAGGCTAGTGCAGGAGCATAGTCACATACAAGTTGGATTGTCTAATGCAATCTACCCGATAGGACTGGCACCTAACTTGGATTCAAGGAGAGCGAATGGTGCGATGCGAATATACACGTGAAGGATTGGCCCTGGCCTTGGGGCGAGTACTAACACCAGTGCAACAAGGTGAGCATGTACAAATATGTATGAATGTCATGACAGTAATAACCCAACCATATAGCAGCATTTATCACAATTATATAGTATTATCAATTATTCAGCAATATATACGTAAAGTGATGTACTTATCCAATTCTGGAAATTATAAATACGTATAGATATAAAGATAAACTGCCCACTCACAAGTACATCGCTGGGTCATAGCCCTCGAGCCTAGCTTGGCCTCGAACGTCCTCGGGATATGTTTCCCCTACATCCGAGATAACTAAAATATGATTAATTAAAGCACATATACGGAAACCTAAATAAAACCCCCATAATTTTCTCAAACCTAGGGTATAAATATACCATCGTGACCTACTCGACATCACGAACATCCCCAAAATTTTTAAATAATTTTTGGATGGCTCACGCGTCCCCATGAGCCATCAAGGGCACGGCCAGAATTGCCCCCACGCGCATGCCAGTGCTGTCAGGAATATTCCACGGAATTAAAGTACTTCACTAGCCTCACTATTCTCTTTCATTTCTCAACCATTTTTGACGCACTTTATATGGATTTGAAGCTAGTGAAGTGTAGAATCGCTTATACCTGTTTGGAGTCCAAAAAGTGGATGGATGTCGCCGAAAAACACCTCGAAAGTTCCGGCCAAAAATGAACTCCTTGAAACTCGGTCGTTTCACATTGGCCTTCTTCCAAACAAGCCTAGGACCCTTAGAAGGTAGTGTAGAAGCCTTCCTAAGCTTCAAAACATCCTAACTCATTCGAAAACACGTCGAACTCAGTTTGTCCGAGTTCAGACCTTCCAAGTTAATGAGTAAAAACTCGTTTAAACCAGGTTTCAAGAACATGGTTGTGATCGTGGGACTGAGATGAGTACAAGGGAGTGGTTTTTAGGTTTGATATGTGAGCTTTGAGGCTCGTTTGAGGGTTTTACAGAGAAAGAGAGTATACGGGAAAAAGAGAGAAGGAAGAGAGACAGAGAGAGTATGTCCCTCTTCTCTTTTTTCTGATTAGAGGACAAAAATGAGGGAATGTATGGGATTGGTGGATTGCACAGGATGGCCTAACTAGAAGACCAGGGATAGAGTTTAGATTTTGTACAGAAAAAGGGTATCGAAAATCTATTCGAAATAGTGTTTTCACACTAATAAAAATTTACGTACACTCGTAACAACGTGTACAATTTAAATGCGATAGCGAGAAATAAAATAAAAGCAATATGAATACGTCCACGTCACTGATGCGAAAATTATCTTAACACACAAATTTAAACCTCTTTTGACAATTGTAGTACAAGTATAAGTAGGGATCGTTTTGGACCGGGGATTAGGAGAGCTTGCTAATAACCTCTAAACTGACTCAAAAACATAAAACTAAACTTAAAAACACTTAACAAGACTCACAAACTCAAAGCAAACTTAAAATACTCAAAACAGCTTAAAACAACCAAATAAACTTAAACTAGACACTAGGAATGACTTTGAACGAAAATTGACTTTTACTTGAATCAAAACACTTAAAAGCACAAACTAAAATAGATTTGAAACACTTTGAAACAAGAAAATAAAAGGGGGGTTTTGATTTGGATGAAGTTGAAACAAACAAACAAGTATGAAAAAATAGATAGATTGTAAAACAAATTTGAGAAATAAGATGATGGATGGGATAGCTAGAGGCTTTTTCTCCACACATGACATGTATGCAAATAACTTGATTTCCAGTTACTACTTCATTGAATTATGAACGGCAATGCTCCAAATTAACCGTGACATCACTAGTTAACTCTCATATTTTCCTTGTTTTATTGGATTGTATGACATCATTCGACAACCCAAAACATTCTTCAAAAGTTCCCTACATGACATCATAATAGAGATACAATCAAAGATCATTATGTTTAATGAAAATCATAAGCATTGACAAAGCACTTGCAACTGTGACATCATGTCGCTTATACTAGGAATTGAACTTAACACGATCGTTTATAAGCGACCTTCACTACATGTGAATATAAGTTTGTAACGATTATGTGAAACTTTCTTATATTCTAGCAACGGATTTATGCATGCCAATTAAGTGTCGACCTTTAATTAACAAATACAAATAAGTTATCAATCAAATAGTTAAGCCAATTGCATTCACGATTCAAGAGTTCATAACTGGAATTTATCAAATTATATTGCACACATAATCATGGCTTTGAAATCACCCCTAGCCAAGAGGGGTTTAGCCACTCATATTTACAACAAAAAGAAAGGAAATTAATTTAAACATTAGAAATAAAAGAAAGAAAACACCTAAACGCTCCAACAATCCAAGTTGGACAGCAAGCTCGTCCAAGCACTTTCCTTCCCTTCCTTTGCTACGACACAAGGTGTTTGTGAGTGTTTGAAGGTTTGTTTATATGGAGGAATGGATGTAAAGATGAATGGATGTGTTTGGATGAAGGTTGTATTGAAATGGGGATGAATGATCAAGCAAAAACTAAACTATATGGCTGCCATACACACTTGCTTTTATAGAGGAAGTGCATGGCAATGGAGGGAAATTGGTGGTGTGTGCAATGATTCAAGGGTGAAAATGAAGTAATGATGCAAAGCATGGGGGGTAAAATGGAGTGGTGTTGCAGCTAGGGAACATGAATGATTGTGCACATGGTAGAGAAAGGAAAGGGTGGTGGAATGGTGGAGAAATGAGTCAAAGGTGCAGTGATAGGAGCATATTTATGCGACTTAGTATGTTTGTTTTCGTGCATTTATGTTCTTAGTTCTTAGTTATGTTAGTAGTTTAAGTCATTTTCGTGTGTTTATAGGTTCTATGGGCTAAGGATGCAAGAAGATGCATTTTGGAGCATTTTGGAGCATTTTTGGGCCAAGATTGGATGGTGCAAACATGGAGACATGAGGATGGACGAATTTGAATATTAGAAGGCTAGGAAATAAGCATTTGTGTGTGCAAGTGTGTTGGCCTACAACTACAAACATCATAGATGCCATGTGCTGGCAGAAAATGTGTTTATTGCTAGCTAAATGGATGAAGAGCATGTATGTGCAAGTATAAACACCACATGGGCAGCAAGAAGGAAAGAAAACAGCAACACACACACCACATGGGCAGCAAGGAATCAGAAATTAAAGCATGGAAGAGTGGGAAGTGATGAGGACAACACACACACACACACACACGGCAATGGCAGATTTCTACAACAAGGGGAGTGAATGGACAGCAGAAAAGCAAGGAAATTGGACCACTATGAAGTGGATTTCTTGTTGGTCTCCCACTTCTAGCTTTGGGTGGCTTTGGAATGATTATTTCTAGGTGGAAAGAGCACAAAAACAGCACACACACATGCAAAACAAAGCTGGCAGCATCCTTTCTTCCCTTTGCCGTGAGTTGTCATGTCCATTACCTTGCATTTCTTTTCATTTTCAACCTCTATATAAACACCATTCAGCCTTCAAGGAAGACACACAGAAATTCATACACATTTACATTAGTTCCCAGGCTTGCAAAGAAGGAGGAGTGCTTGGAGTTGTGCTAGCCATTCCATTGGAGTTGTTGGAGCATTCTAGGTGTATTCTACTTTGTTTTTCTATGTTTAATATCAATTGTTTTTGTTTAATTGCAAGTATGAGGAACTAATCCCCTACTTAGCTAGGGGGAAGTTCGAAGCCATGAACATGCTTGAGATATGAATTGATTTCTTCCAATTGTGATTTAATAAGTTGTGAATGCAATTCAATTAACTACTTTCTTCAAAACTAATTCTTGTATGTTGATTAAGGATGCATACTTAGTTTTCATGCATGAATTTGATGCTAGGATATAAATGAGTTTCACCTAATCGTTACAAGTTTATATTCATTGGTAGTGAAGGTTGCTAGTCACAATCGCGTTAATTGAATTCTTGGCAAACGTATCATGCATTCATAGTTACGAATGCCTCGTTAACACTTATGATTTTCATAGAACGTAATGATCTTTGATTGTATCTCTATTATGCATTCATGTAGGGGACTTTTGGAGAATAATTTGGATTGTCGTATGCATTCATCCAATTCAATAAATCAAAGAAAATCTGAGGATTAATTAGTGCATCACGGTTAATCTGGGGTGTTGAGTTTCATAATCTATTGAAAAGCAATTGGAAATCAATTCATGTACAAGTGTGTCATGTGTGAAGAATGGATCTCTAGCTAATCCATCAACCATCTATTTAGTTTTACTTTTTGTTGTTATCTCAATCTCATCAAAACCAAATCCCCCCTTTTAATTCTTGTTCTAAAGTGTCTTAAATTTGTTTAGTTTGTGCTTTAAAGTGTTTTGAGTCTAGTGAGGTATTGTAAGGTATAGTTTTGTGTCATTGAGTCTATTCTAACGTTTTTAACCTAATCCCCGGTCCAGAACGATCCCTACTTATACATATACTACAATTGTCAACAAGAGGGTTTAATTTGTGTGCTTAACTTTATTACGCATCAAATTTTGGCGCCGTTGCCGGGGATTAGCAACTTTGCTAATCCCTCGTTATTGTTTTTCATGTCTTTTGTTTCTTTTTATTTCTGGTTTTGTTTAGTTTGCTGATTTTAGGTACTAGAGAAGTAAGACATGGATATTGCTAATATTCAAGTTCAATTGGCAGATCTTACTTCTCAGTTGTCGCCATATGCCAAAAAAACGACAATGTAAAATGTCCCTACCATTGGTGCGACTTTTGAGCAAGAATATCAAGCGAATCAAAGAGATTGGCGTGATCATTCAAACTCTATGTGGTGGGAACCTCAACAAGTTCCATACGAAGCATATTGGCAGCCATACGAGGCGTCCTATTCCAGACCTATGCAGCCACCACAACGTCCTCCTCACCAATTCCAACCAAATTTAAGTTCGTCAATAAATTGTAATCAAATTCTTGATGAATTAATCTCTTTGGTGCAGGGTTCACAAAATCAAGCCCAAGAGGCTCAACAAGAAGGATATTGGCAGCCATATGAGGCGTTCTATTCAAGTCCTACGCAAGCACCACAGCCTCCCCTGCAACAATCCCATCCCAATTCAGGTTCGTCTATGGATAATGATCAAATTATTCAATTACTAACCACTTTGGAACAGGGGCAGCAAAATCAAATCATAGAAATGCACAATTACACCAAGAATTTGCAAAATCAAGCCCAAGTGATAAGCGAATTGAAGAATCAAATGGGAGAGATCGCGGAATTCATAGGCCAAATGCAAGAACAAAGTGAATTCTCCTATCTAACTGTTGAAATTGCTGGAGTTATCACCTTGGAGAGTGGCATGGAGGTTGAATATGAACCAAAGTTGTCGAAACAAAGCCAAAACATGGACGAACAGTTGTTATTCAAAGAAGAGGAGGAAGACAAGGCCATGGCTAGCTTGAAAGAAGCCTTGCCACATCCTACCTTTGTTCCACCACCCTTGCCACAACCTTTTAAGGCTTCTACACCATCCAACTCAGGTAAGGTGGTTCCAAATTCAATTATTTCTAACCCCAGTCCACCAAATGTCCCTTTTCCTCGCAGGTTTTTGATTTCCAAAGAAGAAGAGAGTGAAAAAGACATCGTGGAAGCCCTTCCCAAAGTGCAAAGTGATATCCCAATTCTTGGTACACCAAAACAAGTTCCAGATGGTGTTGAATTACTTGAAAATAATTGTACACCAAGAAGAAGCATTCAAGAGAAGGAAGTGGCTGGGGAATACCAAGAATTCATCAAAGAGGATGCACTTGGCACAACCAAACCCAAAGAAGTTGAGTTTGATGACACGGGACAAATCACAACCATCGTAGTAAATCTGGCCAAATTCAAAGTCCCTGAAACTTTCAAAGAAAGGGTGTTCGTCCTTGAGTTCTCATTGGAGCACACAAGTAAGCCACCGCCTCAAAATTCAATTTCGTTTTCTACTAACATGTGGTGGATTTCCATGATTCAGGCCCCTACTCTAGAATTTAAACCCTTGCCAGATAATTTCAAGTACCACCTTCCATTTAAAGATCAATTCCATGATGTGGGCCTTATCCAAACCTAGAAAGAAGTATCGTCCGGCTGCACGACGTTAAAGAAAGCACTTCTTGGGAGGCAACCCATGCATTCAAATAAAGAAGACCTAGGAATTTCCGACTCCAAAACCAGGTGTTTGCGTTCTTTAACCCTCCTCTCTGTTGCTTTTACTTTGCCATGTTTATCATGTTTCCTCGTTGTTTGTTTGTTTGCTTTTGTGAGAGTTTATGTTTGAAACATTGAGGACAATGTTAGATTTAAGTGTGGGGGGGGGGGGTAAACAAGTTTCTTTTGCATGATTTTCATGGGATTTTATTCACCTATCACTTACAATGTTGTTTCTTAGTGTTTTAAGTGTTTTTAGTGTGTTTTTAAGAATGTTAGTGTGTTTTGACATAAAAATCCAAAAATTTGACAAAAATTTGAAAAAAAAAAAATTGTTTTGAAAAAGCCAAAAAGAGTTATTTTTGTGTGTTTGTTTGTGTTTTAGGGTACCTTCCAACACAATAATGAGGATTTGGTTTTTAATTGCATGACTGTTAAAGAAAGTTATAAACATGGATGGAAGTTTGATATGGTCTTGATTTATGCTTGGTTATAGTTATAGTTTACGAATTCACATGTAATCACGAAGAAAAAAAAAATCAGTTTTTGTAACATGCTTGAAGGAAGGAACTCAAACTAACACTACAACCTTGAGAGACTTGAGCCTAATACGTTCTTTGGAGAGTTATTAATCTGTGCATTTTTGTTTTCTAAAGTCGTTGCATGATCTCATCATTCTTTGCTTGGTTGCTACTTAGAAGGCGTTTCATCATTTAGTTCCAAATACTAGAACTTATGCCCGTTCCATTCAAAGCATGACATTGATTTGCATAACACATATTCAAGATGAAGTTGTGTAGTGAACTAGAGCCAAAAAGCTTATCCCGTGCATATTTGTTTAAGTTTAACCCCGTTGAGCCTTGTTTAGCCTGTTTTCTTTGTTAAACCACATTTCCCTTACCTAGCCTAGATTAGGACTATCCATACCCTTGTTTTTAAAGCATAATGAAGCATGACTTAAAATGAATTCCTTTTGATTGTCCTTATGCAGAAAACAAGTGTGGGGGAATGAGATTTTTGTGTTTTGTGTGCCAAAAGAAAGTAATAAGGCACGGGTTAGAAAAAGAAAAAGTGTTGAAAAGAAAAGAAAAAGAGTTTGAAATAAGTGAGGAAAGGCTCACAAGTGTTGTTTGTTGTAGAAAGGGTCCAAAAGTTGAAATCGGCCCTAAAAAGTTGAATGAATAACCCCATTGTGTTTAAAGTTAGTTGCTGCATTCAAAGGGAATTCTAAGCATCAATTTCATTACTTTGCTTATTATGCTTTAAAAACGTTTGTTTCCTTACCTTTCATTGTTAGCCAATCACCCCTAACCCCGTTACAACCCTTAACTTCAATCTTGAGTGTTATGTGTTTCAATATGTGGAGTTTGGGATTGGTATGAGCATATGGTGTCACTGGTTCTCGCATCTAAGTAGTAGCATTCCAGTCATGAGATCATATCTATACATGCTTAATAACTCCAGAAATTGCTTTCTTTGCAATAAACATATGTGAGTGTTCGTTTTCATGTTTACATCAATCTTCTCACATACATCTAGTGTAGGGTAAGTAGTCAGAAAATCAGAGTGAAAATAAAAGTGTATCTTGTAAGGAATTGAGCAAATTCTCTAAGGCATGTTACTACATTCAAAACATCGTTTTAATTGGTTATATGTGAACTAGTATGTGGTAACTATGATTAAGTATGTGCTCAAGGGTAGGGAAGGCAAAAATCTGTGGTTATGATGATCTTTTGCATGTCATGTTGCATTGAAAATCCCTAAGGTAAATGTTGGAAGGTTTAGGTTTTGTTTTGTTCTTATGTTTTGTTTCTTTGTTTTGCTCGAGGACTAGCAAAAGCTAAGTGTGGGGGAATTTGATAGGAGCATATTTATGCGACTTAGTATGTTTGTTTTCGTGCATTTATGTTCTTAGTTCTTAGTTATGTTAGTAGTTTAAGCCATTTTCGTGTGTTTATAGGTTCTATGGGCCAAGGATGCAAGAAGATGCATTTTGGAGCATTTTGGAGCATTTTTGGGCCAAGATTGGATGGTGCAAACATGGAGACATGAGGATGGACGAATTTGAATATTAGAAGGCTAGGAAATAAGCATTTGTGTGTGCAAGTGTGTTGGCCTACAACTACAAACATCATAGCTGCCATGTGCTGGCAGAAAATGTGTTTATTGCTAGCTAAATGGATGAAGAGCATGTATGTGCAAGTATAAACACCACATGGGCAGCAAGAAGGAAAGAAAACAGCAACACACACACCACATGGGCAGCAAGGAATCAGAAATTAAAGCATGGAAGAGTGGGAAGTGATGAGGACAACACACACACACACACACACGGCAATGGCAGATTTCTACAACAAGGGGAGTGAATGGACAGCAGAAAAGCAAGGAAATTGGACCACTATGAAGTGGATTTCTTGTTGGTCTCCCACTTCTAGCTTTGGGTGGCTTTGGAATGATTATTTCTAGGTGGAAAGAGCACAAAAACAGCACACACACATGCAAAACAAAGCTGGCAGCATCCTTTCTTCCCTTTGCCGTGAGTTGTCATGTCCATTACCTTGCATTTCTTTTCATTTTCAACCTCTATATAAACACCATTCAGCCTTCAAGGAAGACACACAGAAATTCATACACATTTACATTAGTTCCCAGGCTTGCAAAGAAGGAGGAGTGCTTGGAGTTGTGCTAGCCATTCCATTGGAGTTGTTGGAGCATTCTAGGTGTATTCTACTTTGTTTTTCTATGTTTAATATCAATTGTTTTTGTTTAATTGCAAGTATGAGGAACTAATCCCCTACTTAGCTAGGGGGAAGTTCGAAGCCATGAACATGCTTGAGATATGAATTGATTTCTTCCAATTGTGATTTAATAAGTTGTGAATGCAATTCAATTAACTACTTTCTTCAAAACTAATTCTTGTATGTTGATTAAGGATGCATACTTAGTTTTCATGCATGAATTTGATGCTAGGATATAAATGAGTTTCACCTAATCGTTACAAGTTTATATTCATTGGTAGTGAAGGTTGCTAGTCACAATCGCGTTAATTGAATTCTTGGCAAACGTATCATGCATTCATAGTTACGAATGCCTCGTTAACACTTATGATTTTCATAGAACGTAATGATCTTTGATTGTATCTCTATTATGCATTCATGTAGGGGACTTTTGGAGAATAATTTGGATTGTCGTATGCATTCATCCAATTCAATAAATCAAAGAAAATCTGAGGATTAATTAGTGCATCACGGTTAATCTGGGGTGTTGAGTTTCATAATCTATTGAAAAGCAATTGGAAATCAATTCATGTACAAGTGTGTCATGTGTGAAGAATGGATCTCTAGCTAATCCATCAACCATCTATTTAGTTTTACTTTTTGTTGTTATCTCAATCTCATCAAAACCAAATCCCCTCTTTTAATTCTTGTTCTAAAGTGTCTTAAATTTGTTTAGTTTGTGCTTTAAAGTGTTTTGAGTCTAGTGAGGTATTGTAAGGTATAGTTTTGTGTCATTGAGTCTATTCTAACGTTTTTAACTTTGTTCTTATATTTTTGAGTCAAGTGAAAGGTCATTAGCAAGCCCTCCTAATCCCCGGTCCAGAACGATCCCTACTTATACATATACTACAATTGTCAACAAGAGGGTTTAATTTGTGTGCTTAACTTTATTACGCATCATGCAGCAAGACTCATGATGCACGGCATGGGATTCCAAATGTGGTGGATGGTGAATCAATGAGTGCATGTAGTGGAGGTAAAAGTTGTATGAAATCTGATGGGTGAAGGAGACAAGAAATGTGCAGCAATTGAGCGCAATGATTCAATGTTTTGATGCATGAAATCAGAAATAATGAAGGAGACAAGGGTGGTGCACGGCATGGGTGGATAATGAGTGTAATGGTACATGAAATGAGTGCAAGAAATCTGATGCATGAAGGGGACAAGGGTTATTATGCATGGCATGGGTGGAAATGTGAGTAAGTGGTGAATCAATGAGTGCAAAGAGGTGAAAGGATATTGTGCAGACAAAGGAAAGGAAGTGGAATGGTGCATCAAATGAGTGCAAGGAGGGAACATGGATGAATGTGCACGGCATGGAGTGATTTATGGCAAAAAATAGGAAAGTAATGGCTCCCTTGCACGGCAAGGAAGAGAAATGGTGAAGGATGGTATGGCTTGGACTTTTAGGGCAGGTTTAGGACTTGTAGAATATGTAATGAAATGTCCCAAAGTATTTAGGAACCCTTCGTGTGACTAAATCTTTGGTAATTTAGGATTAGGAAAGGTAACGACAAGATAAGGCAAGTTTGACTAGTCTTTCCTCATTCTTAATGGTTTCCTTGTCTTCCTTGGTCCTCAATTTATTTTCTTCCTTTCCTTGGCACATTCCTAGCTTATTTAGATCTTTAATTTCATCCAACCACTTTGCTCCATGCATATGATATCCATTCCATGCCCAAAACTACTCCAAAAGGCACCAAAATGCACTTCTTTGCCTTTTTAACCCTTTGTACCTACAACCACACTAAAATGGCTTGAAATACTAAATCAACTAAGAAATAACAACATAAATGCACAAGAATAAGCTAACTAAGTCGCATAAATATGCTCCTATCAAATTCCCACACACTTAGCTTTTGCTAGTCCTCGAGCAAAACAAAAGAAACAAAACGAAACAAAACAAACAAAACACAACCTAGACCTTCCAACATTTGCGTCAGGGATTTTTAATGAAACATGACATGTTAAAAATCATCATTCCCACAGATTTTGGTCATCTTTACACTTGAGCACATACTTAATCACAATCACCCCTTACTAGTTCACAATTAACCAATTAAAACGATGTTTTGAATGTAGTAACATGCCTTAGAGAATTTGCTCAATTTCTTACAAGATACTCTCTATTTTCACACACAGTTTCTGACTACACACCCTACACTAGTATATGTGAGAAGATTAATGTAAACACGAAAGATTGGGACTCACATATGTTATAACAAAGAAAGCAATTTTCTGGAGTTATTCAGCATGTTTAGATATGATCTCATCAATGGAATGCTACTACTTAGATGCGAGAACCAGTGACACCATATGCTTATACCAATTTTAAAGTCCACAAATTGAAACACACAACACTCAAGATTGAAGCCAAGGGTTGTAACAGGGCTTGGGGGTAATGGCTAATAAAGAAAGGGTAGGAATAACAAACGTTCTTAAAGTGATAGCAAGCAAAGCAATGAAATAGACACTTGGAATTCACTTTAGAATGCAGAATCAACGTTTAAATACAAAGGGAAAATTCATGCAACACTTAGGGCCGAATTCAATGTTTTGGACCATTTTTTAACAAACAACACTTTAGAGCTCTTTTTCATACTCTTTTCAATTCTTTTTTTTTCATTTCACTCTTTTTTTTTTCTCGTCTACCCGTGCCTTATTAAGGACTTTGGCGCACACACACAATAAGAATCACTTCCCCCACACTTGCTTTCTGCAATACATTGATAAAAAATGAGTTCATTTTAAGTCATGCTTTACTATGCTTCAAGAACAAGGGTATGGATGGTCCTAAAACTAGGCTAGGTAAGGATAGTGTGGGTTAACAAAGAACATAGGCTTAACAAGGCTCAACGGGGTTAAACTTAAACACATAATGAAATAGGGGCACGACAATTTGGCTTTGGTGGTCACTATACAACTTCATCTTGAATATGTGTTATGCAAATGAATAGCATGCTTTAAATGAAATAGGCATGAGCTCTAGCATTTGGAACTAAATGATGAAACGCCTTCTAAATAGCAACCAAACAAAGAATAATGAGATCATGCAATGACTTTAGAACACAATGGTGCACAGATTATTAACTCTCCAAATAAACATTTTAGGCTCAAGTCTCACAAGGTTGAAGCGTTCATTTGAGTTCCTTCCTTCAAGCATGTTACGAAAACTGAATTTTCCTTTATGATTGCATGTGAATTTATAAATTATAACCACAACCAAGCATACACCAAAGAGTAAATCAAATTTTCATCCATGTTTATAACTCTCTTTAACAGTCATGTAATTAAAAATCAAATCCTCATCATTGTGTTGGAAGGTACCCTAAGACATAAACAAACACATAAAAACAACTTTTTTTGGGTTTTTTAAAACAATTTTTCAAATTTTTATGAGATTTTCGGATTTTTATGTCAAAACACATTAAAACACTCCAAAATAGCTTAAAAACACTTAAAAATAGGAAGGAACAACACTAGAAGTAATGGGTGATAAACTCCTACAAATTTCATGCAAAACAACTTGGTTACCCCCCCCCCCCACACTTAAATCAAACATTGCCCTCAATGTTTCAGCATAAACCCACACAAAAACAAGTAAACAAACAAACAACGAATAAACATGACAAGTATAGCAAAGTAAAAACCAGACAGAGTAAATTTTAAGAATGCAAATCTAGTTTTGGAGATAGATGATCTTGTTGACTTTTCACATCTTTGATCTCGAACAGGTTTGGAATTCTGAGCGAGGAATATTAGAGTTCCTTGGTTGTGTAGTCTGTTTCCCTTTTCAATCTTTCCAAGTGCCGACCATTTGCTTTCTTTCTCCTTGTCCCTAGCTGAGGATGAATTAACACATTGTCTCCACATGCTTCGAGGTATCATTTTCACTTCCCTTAACTGATCACCAGGCAGATGTGGTAGCTTTTGAGGAAGCATAAGATTTTGAAAATGAGTACTTGAGAGCAAGGCTATGTAAGCAATCAGGAAGGGGTTTCAGGCAGTCAGTTCCAGATCAGAAGATTGATACCAAGTGCTGGCTGATTGCTCTCTTTCTCCTTGTCTCGCATGTGAAAACAACGACAAGGAGAAGGACAAGGAGAAAGCATAATATGAGATACTCTTGCTTTCAACCTTCATGATATGAAATACTTTTGCTTTCACTAGTAGAAAAACATGTTTGCACGACGGAATCTTGCGCGACGGAGAAAATTTCGTCATGCAAAGTATGTTTGCGCGACGAAAAACATAAAACGTCGCGCAAACTGCCTTTGTGTGACAGAACTTCGCACGACGAAGTTGGCTTTGCGCGATGCCAACCTTCGTCGTGCAAAGTTTTGTTTTTTTTTTTTTTTTTTTTTTGGTTCTTGCATTGCCTTTTTCTTTTGTGGTATCCACATGTGTAAATGTTTTAAATTGATGATCAAATTAGTTCATTGTATTCATATAAGGTTAAAGAGTGTAGCTGTAAAAAATCATCAAAATCGAAGTTAAAATAATCTTTAAATCGTGATTTTTCATTTATAACCATCGAAAAGTTTTGTGCAGTTACTTGATCTTTGAATGTTTTTTTTTTTTTTGCGATTTCTGGCGTATGCGATCTCGAAGCATGTACAAACAAGTTTGATGGTTGGATCGTTCAAACTAGTTTCGTACATTAGGTTTCCCATCAAAACAATAGATTTACTAACACTTGGAATTTATTAATACTTTCATCAACTATAACATAAGAATTTGTGGTATCCACTTGTGTAAATATTTTAAATTGACGATCGAATCAGTTCGTTGTATTCATATAGGGTCAAGGAGCGTAGCTGTAAAAAATCGTCAAAATCGGAGTTAATAGAACCGTTAAATCGTGATTTTTCGTTTATAACCGTTGAAAAGTTTTGTCCCGTTACTTGATCTCTAAATGTTTTTTTTTTTTTTGCGATTTTTGACGTATGTGATTTCAAAGCATATACAAACAAGTTTGACGGTTGGATCGTTTAAACTAGTTTCGTACAATACGTTTCTCATCAAAATCAATGGTATATGTATTTACTAAGTATATTTTCATTTATTTATTTTGTACTTATAAGCACAAGGGCCAAAAAAAGATGAAGACTTTGCGCGACGTAGGTACAACTATGTCGCGCAAAGCCGTTTAGCGCGACACAGAGGTACCTTTGTCGCGCAAAGTCTTCATTTTTTTTTTTGGGTTCTTGCATTGCCTTTTTCTTTTGTGGTATCCACTTGTGTAAATGTTTTAAATTGATGATCGAATTAGTTCATTGTATTCATATAAGGTTAAAGAGTGTAGCTGTAAAAAAATCATCAAAATTAGAGTTAAAAATAACCGTTAAATAGTGATTTTTCGTTTATAACCGTCGAAAAGTTTTGTCCCGTTACTTGATCTCTGATTTTTTTTTTGTGATTTTTGGCATATGCGATCTCGAAGCATATACAAATAAGTTTGACGGTTGGATCGTTCAAACTAGTTTCGTACAATACGTTTCCCATCTAAATAAATGGTATATGTATTTACTAAGTATATTTTCATTTATTTATTTTGTACTTGTAAGCAAAATGGCCAAAAAGAAAAAACAGAAGACTTTGCACGACGTAGGTAAAATTGCGTCGTGCAAAGCCGTTTAGCGCGACGCAGCGGTACCTACGTCACGCAAAGTCTTCTGTTTTTTTTTAATTTTTTTTTGGGTTCTTGCATTGCCTTTTTCTTTTGTGGTATCCACTTGTGTAAATGTTTTAAATTGACGATCGAATTAGTTCATTGTATTCATATAGATTTAAAGAGTGTAGCTATAAAAACGTATCAAAATCGGAGTTAAAACTACCGTTAAATCATGATTTTTTTCGTTTATAGACTTCGAAAAGGTTTGTCCTGTTACATAGTCTCTGAATGTTTGTGTTTTGCGATTTTTGGCGTATGCGATCTCGAAGCATATGCAAACAAGTTTGACGGTTGGATCGTTGAAACTAGTTTCATACATTGCGTATCCCATCAAAATAATAGATTCACTAACACTTCGAATTTATTTGTACTTTCATTAAGTATAACATAAGATTTTGTGGTATCTACTTGTGTAAATATTTTAAATTGACGATCGAATTAGTTCATTGTATTCATATAGGATTGAGAAGTGTAGTTGTAAAAAAATCATCAAAATTGGAGTTAAAACTACAGTTAAATTGTGATTTTTCGTTTATAACCGTCGAAAAGTTTTGTCTCGTTACTCAACCTCTGAATGTTTGTTTTTTCCGATTTTTTGCGTATGCGATCTCGAAGCATATACAAACAAGTTTGACGGTTTGATTGTTGAAATTAGTTTCGTAGAATGCGTATCCCATCAAAACGATAGTTTCACTAACACTTAAAAGTTTATTTATACTTTCATTAAGTATAATATAAAGATTTTGTGGTATCCACTAGTGTAAATATTTTAAATTGACGATCGAATTAGTTCATTGTATTATATAGGATCAAGTACTGTAGCTATAAAAAATAATCAAAATCGGAGTTAAAACTACCGTTAAATCGTGATTTTTGGTTTATAACCGTCAAAAAGTTTTGTCTCATTACTCGACCTTTGAATGTTTGTTTTTTTTTATTTTTTGCGTATGTGATCTCGATGCATATACAAACAAGTTCAACTGTTGGATCCTTGAAATTAGCTTCATAAAATGCGTATCCCATCAAAACGATAGATTCACTAACACTTAGAGTTTATTTATACTTTTATTAAGTATAACATAAAGATTTTGTGGTATCCACTTGTGTCAATATTCTAAATTGATGATCGAATTAGTTCATTGTATTCATATAGGATCAAGTACTGTAGCTATAAAAATAATCAAAATCGGAGTTAAAACTACCGTTAAATCGTGATTTTTGGTTTATAACCGTTGAAATGTTTTGTCCCGTTACTCGACCTTTGAATGTTTGTTTTATTTTTATTTTTTTGCGTATGTGATCTCAAAACAAAACAAGTTTGACGGTTGGATCCTTGAAATTAGCTTCATAGAATGCGTATCCCATCAAAATGATAGATTCACTAACACTTAGAGTTTATTTATACTTTCATTAAGTATAACATAAAGATTTTGTGATATCCACTTGTGTAAATATTCTAAATTGACAATCGAATTAGTTCATTGTATTCATATAGGATCAAGGAGTATAGCTGTAAAAAATCATTAAAATCGGAGTTAAAACTATCGTTAAATCGTGATTTTTCGTTTATAACCGTCGCAAAGTTTTGTCTCGTTACTTAATCTTTGAATGTTTTTTTTTTTTTGCAATTTTTGGTGTATGCGATCTCGAAGTATATACAAACAAGTTTGACGGTTTGATCGTTCAAATTTGTTTCGTACAATGCGTATCTCATCAATTTCAATGGTATGTGTGTATATATATATTAAGTAAATTTAAATTTATTTATTTTGTACGTATAACACTTAAGAAATTGAAAAATGTATATTTATTAAGTAGCTCTAAATTTATTGCAATTGTTATAAAAATATATTATTGTGGGTTTTATGTAAAACAAAATTGAATTTGAAGGCTGTAAAATTACATTTTCAATACATTTTATAAGATTTATAAAAAAAATAAATACCTTGCACGACGCCACGTGTACTCGTAGCGAAAAAACCCTTTGCGCGACGTCGAAAGGTAAACCTGTGTCGCGCAATGTGTGATAATTTTGGCGGTGCACTCGTTAAAAATAGGCGCTTTGTTTAAATTTTTGCTATTTGTGATAAGCCCGAACTCTCTCTTCTCACTCAGTCTCCCGAACTCTCTCTTCTCACTGAACTCTCTCTTCTCACTCGGTCTCCTTCATCCTCTCACGCAGGTGAATCACCCTCTCTCTCCCTCCCGCTCATATCGCCCTCTCTCTCCCTTTCGCTCACTCGGTCTCTCTTTCCCCAAACCTGAACCCTCCCTCTTTCTTTCCCTCTTTATTTATGAGTTGTGATAAATCTGAACCTTCCCTCCTTTTCCCTTCTTTCGAAACCAATCTTGAACCCTCATTCTTTCCTCGTAAACCCCAAATCTCCCTTTCTTTCTGTTCGTCGCAGGAATTTCCGTCGGGGATGACTTCCTGGCCAACGAGCACACAGCTCCCCTGGGAGGTTGGCGCCGGTTGAGGGCTGTTGTCGGGCTTCGGCTTTCCTATCAGGCTTTGTCGGGCAAGTCTCGTCGGGCAAGTCTTGATCGGGCAAGACTTTTCGGGCAGTGCTGATAGAGAAGGACAAAGTTAATTTGAAAGGGGCCTTTGTGGGGCCTTAGGTATAGGCCTTGAGGCTCACAATCAAGATTAACTTTTGAGGTGCTCAGGCGTGCCACTGCCATCTTCAGTATGGCAGATGTCGAATGGATGTTGAGTTTTAGTTGTGAATATGCATATGCCCGAGAAACCGTGTTTAGGCATGACAGGTGCCTTTGTAGGGCCTTAGGTATAGGCCTTGAGGCTTCCTGTCAAACTAAACCAGTGCTTGAACATATCATATTTGGTCTTTTATGGTTGCAAGAGTTTTATCACTATTATACTTTTGATTATCCGAGTCTGAGAGGTAGAGCGAACCCAAATAGGTGCCTTTGTGGGGCCTTAGGTGTAGGCCTTGAGGCTTCCCATTAGAGTTCGTTCTTGTACTCGAACAGTTTAGACCGCAGAATAGAATAAACCCAAATAGGCACCTTTGTGGGGTCTTAGGTGTAGGCCTTGAGGCTTCCTAGCAGAATCCATTCCATACTTAAGCGTTCTATGATAATCATGATATAATAGAAACAAAACCAAGAGGTAGGTCGATTACTTGCGCCCCAAGTAACTTCGAACTTCTCGTTTATCAAGGATTGTCGTGGATGGGTTAGGTCCACATAAAGTTCTTTTTTATGCCTTGAGGCCAAGGACTTTTAAACTGATCAAATTTACATGCCCGAGGGCTTAGGACTTGGATTTGATTTGAACACTGAAGATATATTCAAATCGGATCCAAATACTGAGAAAGCCTTTTCATCATTATTTTGCTAGAAACAACTTGCATATAACTGGAAGTATACAACATATTACTAGGCTTTAAAGAATGAAAAGACAAAAACAACGCAAAGACGGTCGGGCAAGATTAAACCTTATCAGTTAAGGCTGATCGTCTTGCTGGTCCCTATCTTTGTAGTTTTGTCAAAGGTTTGAAAGCTTAGAGGGAGAGAGGGGAAGAGGGAGATACAAAAAGTGAATCGACACTACAACAAGTTCGAACAAGGTAGCAGAGCTATTACAAGGGTTGGAAGAAAAGATTATCCCGCGGGGGATAAAGGCTTGTCCCGAATGGGATGAAGGCTTGGGCTGACTACAGCTTCGTTTTGAAGGCAAATCTGGCTTTGAGCAGAGTTTGGGTTTGCATTTGTGTGTTTGATTGAGTGTCCTTATTCCTGTCTTCTCTTCCTCCTTTTATAGACGACTCGGTTTGGCTTCCTGTAGCAACAGCTTTGCCCGAATGAGGTTTGAAGGTGATGACTCATCAGCTTTTTTACATGTAATGCCACCATAAAGTACTTTATGGGCTGTGCAGTCTGGTCAGTCTACACCACTTGGTCCTTGGATAGGTAAGCAAGTGGCCCTTATGAATTGTATCAAGTCAGAAAAGGCCTTTTCCTGCTTTCATAACTTTCGGCCGGGCCTTGATCTTCTATTCCTCCAGGCCTCCTTTTGGGCCGACACCATCCTTGGGCCCAAAGTCAAGTTTTTAATCCAAACAGTGCCCCCTTCAATTAATGTTAAGGTTGGAATCCCAGGCGTCGACATTGATTGAATACCCGCATGCATGCGTACCAACCTTTCAGAACTTATGCTTTCTGTGCCCCCTGCTCTTCTCACGACCTTTGAACTGTCCTCTAGGCCCTATAAAATCTAGCTCGAAACTTTTCCTATCAAACAACCAAATCCCCTTTTGGTTTGGCCTTCACTATCATCCATCTTGAGCGTTCTTGTCTCCTTTTAGAGACTGAGAAATGAATTCCTTAGGATTTGACTGGATTTTCCTAAAACTTCCCTTCCATGAGAAGAAAAAAAGTTTCACCCGATGATTGCTATCTCTAACACCCTTGGTCGACCACCCCTCTATCTCCAACACCCTTGGTCAGGCAGTTTCCTCCCGATGGCTTATCCTCCCACAATTTGTGATGATAAGTTGGGCTTCACCATCACATATGGTGACAGCCCCGTCGGAGGGTCCTCTACCAGGCTTATGTTGGCCGCACAACCCGATCACCCGATTGGGTTCCATTCATGAAGACACCGGGAAACCAGCTGAAGACAATACCATATTCGGAGAGAATCAAATGTAATACATAGGATTTGAATTCTGTAAATTTCACCAATTTGTCGACATGAAATAAATACTATTTCAGCAATTTCTGTCTTTCTGCCTTCTTTGAATGTTTGATGATCAAAACACTGTATATGAAACTCCCGAAGTCTGCCTTACTCTGCCCCCTCTTCAATGTAACAATCCCTAACATCCCATAATGTAGGACAATATTTTTTTAAGAATTTAACATTAATGGGATGTTTCTGCCCATTTCATTCGAGGTCCGCTAGGTAGTATCCTCCTTTATTCAAAACTTGACTAATAATGAAAGGACCTTCCCATGTCGGGCTCCACTTTCCAAAGCCCCGAAGCTGAGCTCCTAGCGGGAGGACTGTCTTCCATACTAAATCTCCTTCTTTGAAAGACTTTATCTTCACCTTCTTGTTATAAGCTCGGGCAACAACTTTCTTTCCTTCTTGAATCTGGTTCAAGGCTTCAATTCGGGCTGCATCCAGGTCTTCAATACCTTGACACATGGCTTCGATATATTCTGCACTATGTAACCCAAATTGGTTTTGAATTCTTACGGAACTAACGTTGATCTCCATGGGGAGCACTGCATCTTGCCCGAAAGTCAACGCATAAGGAGTTGTGCCTGTTCCTGCCCTCTTGGAAGTCCTGTATGCCCACAACGTATTCCCGAGCGTCTCATGCCACTTTTCTGGGCTATCTATCACCATTCTTTTGATAATGTTGACCAAGATCTTGTCGCTAGCCTCTGCTTGCCCATTTGATTGGGGATAGTACGAACTGGATTGGATCATCTTTATCTTGTACTTGCTTGCAAACTCCTCGACTTCTTTTGAAATAAAAGATGGCCCACGATCCGTTACTATAGTCTCAGGCACCCCATATCTATGTAGGATCTTGGTCTCGATAAAATTCTTGACTACGGCTGAAGTTATGGATTTTACTGCTGATGCTTCCACCCACTTGGTGAAGTAATCCGTTGCTACAATTATAAAAGTATGCCCTTTACTGGAGGCTGGATAGATTTGCCCGATGAAGTCCATTGCCCATCCTCGGAACGGCCAAGGCTTGACCACTGGATTCAAAGGTACTGAGGGCACGTGCTGGAGAGGTCCATGCCTCTGACATTCTTCACAACCGCGTGCATAAGACTTGCAGTCTTTCTCCATGTCGGGCCAGAAATAACCGTACCTTCTGAGTAGCCATCTCATCTTTGTCCCTGCTTGATGTGCTCCACATATTCCCTCATGTACTTCGGCCATTATTCTCATGGATTATTCTTGGCCTAAGCATTTTAATAGTAATCCATCTGGGGTTTTTCTTAAGGCTAGTTGCGCCATCTCATTGGCCGCTACGTTAGACCCCCTAGGAATATGATTGGCTGATATCTCAGACTCCCAGAAACTCAACAATTGCGTTGCTGCCATGTAATACCCCGCCATGGCGATATGTCTGCACTTGAACTCACTATTTAGCTAGTTTATTACTAACTCTGAATCACCAAAGATCTCCACTTCTGCTGCCCCCAAATCCATCAGGATCTCCAGACCAATAATCAGGGCCTCATACTCTGCCCGATTATTAGTATTTTCTTGGTAATCGAGCAGGAATGAGTAATAATGATAAACCCCTTGAGGATTTATAATCACAATCCCAGCTCCTGCAGCCTTCTGAGTGTGGGATCCATCGAAATACAGCTTCCAAGGCGTAATCCAAAGACCCGCTACTCTTCTTATCTCTTGCTGGATCCAATCTTGTTCGCCCGAAACATCACTTCTTGGTGGGATCCAAATGCTAGTAACCTCCAAACTTCCCGGGATATTGATTACCTCACTTTGAGATTCTTGATGCTCGGTCAAGAAATCAGCAATTGCCTGGCCCTTGACTGCCCTTTGGGGTACATATTGAAAACTGAATTCTAATAGTGCTAGAATCCATTTCCCAATCCTTCCTGCTAGCATGGGCTTTGACAACATGTACTTTATCACGTCTGTTTTGGCAATGATGTGTACGTGACAGGGTAACATATAATGCCTTAGCTTGCTAGCAGTAAAATATAGAGCCAAACATAATCTCTCCACCGGAGAATATCTTGTCTCTACCTCGGTCAGAATTCTGCTGAGGTAATATACGGCCTGCTCTTTTCCACCTTCATTATTTTGGGCTAGCAAACTCCCGATTGATCTTTCTGAAGCAGAAATATACAGCTTCAAGGGCTTTCCCCTTTGAGGTGGTACCAGTACTGGTGGAGAAGTTAGGTAGGCCTTGATGCTATCAAATGCTTGTTGGTGGGTCGGCCCCCACTCGAAATTCTCTTTATCCTTCAATCTTAGTAGAGGAGTCAGCGGCTGGATCTTGCCCGCTAAATTGGCAATGAATCTCCTCAAGAAGTTGATTTTGCCTAGTAGCCTTTGAAGTTGTACTTTATTGGTGGGTGGAGGTGATTCCAATATTGCCCGCGACTTGTTTTTGTCTACTTCCACACCTCTCTGATGCACCAAGAATCCTAAGAAGTTGCCCGCTCTCACTCCAAATGCGCACTTTTTTGGATTCATCTTCAATTTGTGGATCCGCATCCTTATCAATGCTTGCCTGAGGTCTACTAGATGCTGCTCTTCTGTCTTAGATTTCACCACGATGTCATCGATATACACCTCCAAGCTCTGGCCAATTAGATCATGAAAAATGGCATTCATTGCCCTTTGATATGTTGCGCCAGCATTCTTGAGCCCGAATGGCATGACCAGATACTCATATGCCCCCACATGACCGGGACACCTAAAAGCTGTTTTATGAATATCTTCTGGCGCCATCTTTATCTGATTATAACCGGCATTTCCATCCATAAAAGATAAAACTTTATGTTTCGCTACTGCATCTATGGATAAATCGGCCATGGGCATGGGATACTCATCTTTTGGCGTAGCACTATTAATATTCCTGTAGTCAACACAACATCGTACTGCTTTTGTTATAGCTTTTAAAACGGGTACAATGTTGGCTAGCCATTCCACGTATTTGGCCGGCCTGATAAAGCCAGCTTTTACCAGCCTTTCGATTTCTTCTTTGACCTTTTCTTCTATCTCATTCGACATCCTTCGTGGTACCTGCTTAACAGGTTTATATCCCTCATTGATGGGCATTCTATGTTCCACCAAGGCTGGATCTAACCCTGGCATCTCGGTATAATGCCAAGCAAAACAATCTTTGAATTCTTGCAAAAGACAAATAATCCTGGCCCGATCCTCAACCCCTAATAAACCACTGATCTGTATTGGTCTTGGATCCTCCTCCGTGCCTAGATCAATAACTTCCAAAGGATCCTGGACTTCGGGTGGTGGCTTATCAGGTTCTGCACACAAAAATTCGACCAACTCTGGGTTCTGGGGCAGGTCATCTGGCTCGTCTATATCATATATGCATTTGGCCATTTGAATGGCCCTATCCAATTCCTCTTTGCAAGATTCTTCCTCGTTTCCATGCTGGCTGGTTGAAGCGTCTTCCTGCCATTCCTGCTCTTCCTTATCTAAGAGCTCCCTTTCTTGTCTTCTTCCCTTCCCATATACCAATAGTCTTTTAATCAGGGATCTGACTGCCATGACCTGATCTTTCTTATTTTGTTCAATCATTGATGATGTAGGGAAGTTGGTATGGAACAGGGTCTTTCCCACTCCTCCTCAGTAAGGAGCATTCCTTGTTCCAAAAGCTTTTGGGTCGTCACTTTGGTAGGGTGGCCGTTCTTATCAGCTCCTGAACATTTCAAGATTCCTACGTTAGGGTTGTAGAAACATGCTTCCGCAACATTGGCTGAGGGGAGGAACGGCCGTGATTCGGCCTCTACTATCTCCCAAGATTCTGGTCATTCAGTACCCGCCTCATGATACACAGCCATTTGTTGATGAAGGGTGGAAGGTATGGCTAAACTTTGGTGGATCCAATCTCTTCCGAGTAAGGCCCCGTAAGTGGAGATGCAGTCCACCACAAAGAAAGCCAGCATTATATTTTTGGATCCTAAGTCCACTTCCAAAGGCAATATCCTATGAGTCCTGGTGATAGCACCTGAGAAGCTCGAGACCATAAGGTCTGTAGGAATAAGATCTTCCGTGCCTCTCCCCATCTTTCTCATCTGCTTGGCCGGTAACACGTTAACAGCTGCTCATCCATCAATTAAAATTCTTTTGAAGGGCACACCTTCCAAGTGAGCTGAAACATATATAGGCTTCAGATGGTTGGCCAACGAAATACTCGGGCCGCTGAACACTATCTCGTCTGTGTAAATCCTTAGAGGATCACCTTTGGATGCTTCTAAGGGTTCAGCCTTGCCCTAGTCTTCTACTTCAGCTACCTCCATATTGACGTGTGCCATCATTGGCTCAGTTGTTAAGTAATCACCCTCCATAGTAGCGGGCTGATCAGGTCTAGCGCCAAACGTGGCGGATAATATATACGCCATGTTGATGTGGAAGTTACTAGGCTTGAGCAAATCTTCCTTCTTGCTCCCAATTTGGTCCATGAATTCGTCTAACCAGGCCATCGCATCCGTTGGAAGTAGTGGTTCTGGTATCCCTTCCTGTTGTGGTTGATTCATGCCCTCATACAGCGTTTGTTTTGGAACTTCACCAAAAGGATCCACCAACGGCAGAGAAGGTGGTCTCCTTTCAGGTGCAACAGTTCCCCTGTGAATAGGCTCCGGCTTCCAACCAGGGGTTGGCACCATAATCAGATCTTCTTGAGCTCTTCTCAAGATCCTATATTTCCCAGGATGTTGGCTCTGCGGCACATGATCCCCCACACCCTCCGTTTTGTTGTTGGCCTTTTCCACCTCTTTCTTACTTCGCCAACGGAGCTGGCTACTACCTCTAGATGTTGCTCTCTCCAACTTTTGATTTTTCGAGGCTTCGGAGGTGGTGGGGGTCTTCAGGGAATTCATGTAGGCTTTGTGCTGCCTTTGAACCCTTTTGACCATGGAGGCTCCCATCGGTTTGGTGGGCTGTCCGTCATTTCCGACTATATACCATTTTCGCCCAAGATGTGCAGGACTCGCTTTTCTAACAGGATTAGTTATCCCATCAGCTCTCTTGATTTCCCTCCCCATCTGGCCATTCTGAAGATGATCTGCACCCCTCTGGATTTTGGCCTCCATTTTTTCTGCCTTGTCAGAAGCTTCATGGTTTCGAAAGACTTCTGACAAAGCCTTGGGTTGGGAATCACCTCCTAAGCGTTGAAAAACGCTTCGGGAAGTATCCTTCCTTGTTGCCTGCTTAATCTTTTCGCGGGCTTCTCTTCTTGTATCTTCTTCTTTCCTCCTGATCAATTCGTGATCAATGAGGATTCCAGCCGGGGGAATTTTGAGCTTACATTCGCACTGGCATTTACTACACATAACCATCCCTTTGATTATGGCAGCCTTTGGATATTCGGGCGGTTTGATTATCCCCTCTGTAGGTCTTTTGGCCAGTCTTTCTTCTGCTTCTTCACTTATAATCTTCCCTTTTCCTTTCTCCGCCCATGTCATATTGAGCATATTTATAAGGGCTTCTGAGAAGGGAAATGCAGGGTTGACTACGACCATCTCGTCTGGCTGGGTAGTTCTACGTCTTTTTCCTATGCGAGGAACCCAGTCGTCATCACTTCTAGAGCCTGTAGAGGCTTTTTCCAGTCTTTGCAGCATTTGAAACAATGTGGTCTGTAAATCTTCTGGCATGTTTGTTACCTATCTTCTGATCAATGATCCCACCGGGCGTGCCAAAACTATGTTCGTCGCAGGAATTTCCGTCGGGGTTGACTTCCTGGCCAACGAGCACACAGCTCCCTTAGGAGGTTGGCGCCGGTTGAGGGCTGCTGTCGGGCTTCTGCTTTCCTATCGGGTTTTGTCGGGCAAGTCTCGTCGGGCAAGTCTTGATCGGGCAAGACTTTTCGGGCAAGACTTTTCGGGCAGTGCTGAAAGAGAAGGACATAGTTAATTTGAAAGGTGCCTTTATGGGGCCTTAGGTATAGGCCTTGAGGCTCACAATCAAGATTAATTTTTGAGGTGCTCAGGCGTGCCACTGCCATCTTTAGTATGGCAGATGTCGAATGGATGTCGAGTTTTAGTTGTGAATATGCATATGCCCGAGAAACTGTGTTTAGGCATGACAGGTGCCTTTGTAGGGCCTTAGGTATAGGCCTTGAGGCTTCCTGTCAAACTAAACCAGTGCTTGAACACATCATATTTGGTCTTTTATGGTTGCAAGAGTTTTATCACTATTATACTTCTGATTATCCGAGTCCGAGAGGTAGAGCGAACCCAAATAGGTGCCTTTGTGGGGCCTTAGATGTAGGCCTTGAGGCTTCCCATTAGAGTTCGTTCTTGTACTCGAACAGTTTGGACCGCAGAATAGAATAAATCCAAATAGGCGCCTTTGTGGGGTCTTAGGTGTAGGCCTTGAGGCTTATCGGACTTCTCGTTTATCAAGGATTGTAGTGGATGGGTTAAGTCCACATAAAGTTCTTTTTTATGCCTTGAGGCCAACGACTTTTAAACTGATCAGATTTACATGCCCGAGGGCTTATGACTTGGATTTGATTTGAACACTGAAGATATATTCAAATCGGATCCAAATACTGAGAAAGCCTTTTCATCATTATTTTGCTAGAAACAACTTGCATATAACTGGAAGTATACAACATATTACTAGGCTTTAAAGAATGAAAAGACAAAAACAACGCAAAGACGGTCGGGCAAGATTAAACCTTATCAGTTAAGGCTGATCGTCTTGCTGGTCCCTATCTTTGTAGTTTTGTCAAAGGTCTGAAAGCTTAGAGGGAGAGAGGGGAAGACGGAGATACAAAAAGTGAATCGATACTACAACAAGTTCGAACAAGGTAGCAGAGCTATTACAGGGGTTGGAAGAAAAGATTATCCCGCGGGGGATAAAGGCTTGTCCCGAATGGGATGAAGGTTTGGGCTGACTACAGCTTCGTTTTGAAGGCAAATCTGGCTTTGAGCAGAGTTTGGGCTTGCATTTGTTTGTTTGCTTGAGTGTCCTTATTCCTGCCTTCTCTTCCTCCTTTTATAGACGACTCGGTTTGGCTTCCTGTAGCAACAGCTTTGCCCGAATGCGGTTTGAAGGTGATGACTCATCAACTTTTTTACATGTAATGCCACCATAAAGTACTTTATGGGCTGTGCAGTCTGGTCAGTCTACACCACTTGGTCCTTGGATAGGTAAGCAAGTGGCCCTTATGAATTGTATCAAGTCAGAAAAGGCCATTTCCTGCTTTCATAAGTTTTGGCCGGGCCTTGATCTTCTATTCCTCCAGGCCTCCTTTTGGGCCGACACCATCCTTGGGCCCAAAGTCAAGTTTTTAATCCAAACACTTTCTTTCCCTTCTTCTTTCCCCTTCTTTCGAACCCAATCTTGAACCTTTCCCCGCAGACCCAAAATCTCCCTCTCTTTCTTTCCCTCGATTTACTCAAACAAAAGTAGGAAGGAGAAACTGTTTGATCATCAATGACTGGTTTTGTTAGAACGAGATCGAAACGGGTCACTTACCCACTCGACGACCGGGTGAAAGATAGACTCGTAGGAGGATACAGCTCCGGACCTAGTGATGCCAGCAAAGGAAGTGAGCACTCCGGTGACTACAACTCCCCCTGCCTCTCCGAGCTCGTCCACGGCTAGGTTTCACGACAACGAGTCCGACTCGGAACGAGTCGAATCGGGTATTGGGCCGTGGAAGGGACTTTTTAGTTTCTTCTTTTTCTTCTGTAGGTGTATGGGTAAGGAAGGGACTGTTTAAAAATTTGGTGGAAGTTTCTGTAGGTGTATGGGTGAGGAAGGGACTAATTAGGAACAAAGAGTGGGGTTAGGAGGTAAGTCCATATCTTCCTCAGTCAGAGTAATATTCAAATTAGGGAAAAGACAAGTCCTTACTATATTTCCTTTACATTTCCTTATTTGAGCACACTGTTAAGCGGCTTCTGCTTGTGTTATCTTTAATTAACATTTCCATTTAAACAGGCTCAGAGGATTGGCATGATCAACACACTGCAAGAAATGTGTAATGCTCCACTTGGCATGATCAAAGTTAAGGTGCAACTCTTTTTTATATACGCCACTTATCCTTTTTAATTCTTCCCATTGGGGTGGGTGCAGGCAGAATAAGCATCTTGAACCTTGACCATCATTGTTAAGTTCGGTTTGTTCTTCTTATGGTTCTGTAGCTTTAGTTGAAGCTGTTGGTTCTTCCTTTCAATCATATTTAAATATACTATTAATAACAATATTAAATACAAGTGTTTGTGGTGGTTTAAGTGTATTGATTTGTACATTTAAGTACCCATATCTACACATTGTTTCTCATATCCTCTCTAATATGGTGGCGGGGATTTAATTTTCTATGTGTTATAGTGAAACGGATAATTCATTGGACACTCAAGTACCATTCCTCCCTTTGGTTGAGGTTTCAGTGAAGGCTTTACTTGTCATATCATCAGTAGCTCTACCTAGAGCTCCAAGTGCAGCGACACAAGTTTTGTTCTGTGCTCATCATCCATACTTGGTTGGAACTGCAAAGAGAGACGCAGTTTGGAAGGTAAATCTTTCTCATCAGTAGCTGTATAATCTGATACATTCTAATGCAAACCTTCCTAGTATTGGGCCGTGGAGATAGCTCTATGCTTTGTTTGATGCTTTTCCAAACCTCACTTGGTGTTTCTCAATTCCAAATTTGTCAATTCAGAAAACAGGAATCTGTAATATGTCTTACAACATGGTATTTTGGAGATAGCTCTACTGTTGGTTGATTAGCTCACCTGGCCCTCAAGTTGTGCCAAGTTTCAATTTTACAATATAGACAATCCATAGTAGAGGTTACTTACATTAGTACGGAATTGATTGTTAATTTATTGTGTAAAGATAAAGTAGATCCCACTTTGTTGGCATTTATAGAAAGACCATGATGAAATTGTTTTGCATCTTTTCAGTTTTGACGAATGATAAGTGTTATTAATTTATGAAGTGATGGATCAACTTTTATGTTATTATGAAATCTGTTGGAGAAGCAGAGTATATGGACTGATATGAAATTCGTAGACATATTTATGGCTTGGTTTCACTTTTCAGTTATTTTTTTGTGATAATTTCTGTTAGGGAGAAGCAATGGAGAAAATGATAGCTACAGAAGGACTCGAATGCATTTCTTAAAATTCTGCACTTGCTCTAAACACCAAATAGACATCTGATCAAACGATGAATTGTAATTAGAAGGATGTAAGAATGCCATCTTTGCTTATACATTGTTCTATGTGCAGTATAAAATATTGAAAGAACAGAATGTCATCTTTCAGTATATACACGAAGACTCATTCGGTATTCTCACAAAGTTTTGCAATTTTGTTCATCTGTATGTGTATTTTGTGTATGAACATGGAGGTGTTCTTCTTGCACAAATTAAAATGTGAAAACGAAGCTATGAATTTGGTTTAGTTTGGTTTTTATTAATTTGATTTTTTTCTTCTTTTGCAGTTTTTGGTTGAAGGGTTTTGATCTTTTTTTAATCAGTTGAAAGCGATGGACGTGGGTTTTTATTTTGTGAAAAGGTATAAATTCTTCGCAACAGATTTGCTCCTCATCCTCCCCTTTTCTCTTACTCCCTATCATATAATATGGGATTTATTTTGTGTCCTATAATAGTACTTGTTAACTACATACATCTCTTTGCAATGAATGCCTCAGGATGTGGTGTTATATGCCTAAACACGTATATGTGCAGAGGTTGATGCATTGAAGGAGGAAGTGACAATTTGCGCGACGCATGTTCCTTGTACGTCGCGCAAAGTCTAGCGTCACTACCTTGGCGTGACGGTTAGCGCGCGACGAATGTTGAGTCGCGCAAACCTTTAGGCAACGATTTTTGACTTTGCGCGACGAATGTGCGTACGTTGTGCAAAGTGTTTTTCCTACTAGTGTTTTGATGGGTTGTTTGCAGAGGTATCCCAGGGAATAAGGAACACTAAGTGACTCGAGAGGCTTTGTTGGGAAGGCATTCTCGGAGATGAATAAGGGTTATGTATGTCTGTCTTGCAATGGAGGGTGAAGGTCGACATTTATATGAATTAATAACCAGTACTATTCTTTCACTTTTGTCGGTAACCGTTGGATGATTGAACAGTAATCTTCATTGGCCTCTTTGATTTCTGAGCTCACCTCTTCGATCTCTGAAATCCCGTCGAGTGCTGATTTTTATAGAGGCACGCAGTTCGTTTCAAATCACACTTGAATTTCTGCCTGTAGAAACTCCCTTCTAAGATCTCGATTTGTCCAACCTCTTCTTTCTTCAACATCTTTGAAAATGTCTGGCCCCTCCGACCGTCATTTTAACTTGAACCTTGGTGCAGAGGCATCCATGACTTCTCCATACAACATATGGGGCCCATCCTTCATATCCCTTACTGGTCTTCTTACCGTTGGGGATTCGGTGATGAAGAATGATATGACCGCTGCGGTGGTGGCCCGGAACCTTGTCACTCTCAAAGATAACAGACTACTTTCCAAACGGTCTGATGAGTTGGCTGTTAAGGATTCTTTGGCTCTCAGTGTGCAGTGTGCAGGTTTTGTGTCTAATATGGCCCAATGTCTATTTGCTTGAACCCGTCAAGTTGAATCATTGGCGATTGAAGTGATGAGTCTCAAACAGGAGATTAGGGGGCTCAAGCATAAGAATAAACAGTTGCACAGGTTTGCACATAACTATGCTACAAACATGATGAGGAAGATTGACCAGATGGAGGAATCTGATGGTCAGATTTTACTTGATCATTAGAGGTTTGTGTGTTTGTTCCAACAACATTTGCCTTCATCTTCTGGGGCTGTACCATGTAGTGAAGCTCCAAATGATCAACCTCCAATACCTTCTTCTTCTGTGGCTCTGCCGATTACTGAGGCTCCGCCAACTACTGAGACTTCTCTTAAGCAGCCTTTGTGAAGGCTCCCTCTTGTATTTTTTCTGCATCCTGTTCATTTTCAACGAATTTTAATGTAAAAATACCTTGCATATCTGTCAATGTTTAAAAAATAAACCCACACCAAAAACAATTAAACAAGCAATAAATAAAAATGACAATCATGGCAAAATAAAACTGCAGAAAATGGAAGGTTTTTAGGAACGCAAAACATGGGTTGCCTCCCAAGAAGCGCTTGCTTTAACATCTTGCAGCCGGACGAAAATTCCTTCTAAGCTTGGATAGGGCCCATGGCACTGAGTGGGATTTCTTTCACAATCTGCCCCACATCACTCTCATAGTATAGCTTCAGACGATGCCCGTTCACTTTGAATTCGTCGCCGTTCCTTAAGCTTTTAACTTGGACTGCACAATGGGGAAAAACATTAGTGACAACAAATGGCCTAATCCACTTAGACCGTAACTTACCAGGGAACAGTCGTAGACGGGAATTGAATAGTAGCACTTTCTGTCCAATTGAGAATGTTTTCCCTGAATCATTTTGTCATGAAACGCTTTTGTTTTCTCCTTGTAAATTCGCGCATTCTCATAGGCTTCGTTCCGTATCTCCTTAAGTTCATTCAGTTGGAGCTTCCTATTCATTCCAGCAGCATCTAAGTCCAAATTGAATGTTTTCACAGCCCAGTGCGCTTTGTGCTCCATTCCACAGGTAGGTGACACGGCTTCCCGTAGATTAGTCAAAATGGAGACATCCCTAGAGGTGTTTTGTAGGCAGTGCGATATGCCCACAATGCATCATCTAAACGCAAGCTCCAATCCTTCTGGTTTGGCCCAACAGTCTTCTCTAAGATTTGCTTGATTGCTCTATTCGAGACTTCGGCTTGGCCACTTGTTTGAGGGTGGTATGGCGTGGAAACTCGATGCTTCACATTGTACTTTTTAAACAGCGCCTTAATGATGCGATTGCAAAAGTGGGAGCCTTCATTGCTTATGAACACCCTCGGCATGCCAAATCTGGAAAAGATGTTAGCTTTGATAAAATTTGCCACCACTCTAGAATCGTTAGTACGCGTGGCTTTGGCTTTCACCCATTTCAACACATAATCAACGACTAGCAAAATATAAGTAAAACCATATGAGAGCGGAAATGGTCTCATGAAATCCATAACCCATACATCAAAGATCTCCACATTAAAAATGGGGGTTTGCGGCATTTGGTCCTTGGCACCTATTGTACCTGTTCTTTGGCATCCATCACAAGTTATACAAAATGTTCTAGCATCCTTAAACAATATAGGCCAATAGAAACCACTCTCTAAAACCTTAAGGGCTGTCCTTTAGGTGCCAAAATGACCCCCACATGCATAACTATGGCAAAATGCAAGAATTGAATTAAACTCGGAATTGTGCATACATTTACGAATAATTTGGTCAGGACAATACTTCCACAAAAATGGATCATTCCACACATAAAATTGTGCATCATTTCTGAGTTTGTCACGCTTGTATTTATCTAGAGTGTTAGGAACTTGTTTTGTGACCAAATAATTGACCAAATCAGCATACTAGGGCTCGCTTACCTCTAGGGATAGCAATTGCTAGTCAGGGAATGTCTCTAGAATGGGTAAGGAGTCCTCTTCGTGCACCAAACGGCTGAGGTGGTCAGCCACCACATTTTCACTCCCCTTTTTGTCTCTTATTTCAATGTGAACTCTTGAAGTAGGAGCATCCAACGAATCAGCCTTGGTTTGGCCTCCTTCTTGGTGACAAGATACTTCAACGCTGCATGGTCAGAATATACAATCACTTTAGTGCCAAGTAAGTATGAACGAAATTTATCTAAAGCAAATACAATTGCAAGACGTTCTTTTTCAGTGGTAGAATAATTCAATTGAGCATTGTTTAGTGTCCGGGAAGCATAGTGGATGACGTGGGGCTGTTTGTTCCTCCTTTGGCCTAAAACAGCACCAATGGCATAATCGGATGCATCACACATTAGCTCAAATGGAAGGCTCCAATCTGGTGGCATGATGATGGGGGCCGAAGTCAACATGTCCTTGAGGGTTTTGAAAGCGGTCTCACACTCCTTGTTGAACTCGAAGGCTACTTCCTTTTGGAGTAAACGGCCAAGGGGTTGGGTGATTTTTGGGAAATCCTTGATGAATCTCCTATAAAATCCTGCATGGCCAAGAAAAGAACGAACCTTCCTCACTGAAGTGGGAGAGGGTAAGTGACATACAAGATCTATTTTAGATTTATCAACCTCAATCCCTTTTTATGATATGATATGCCCCAAAACTATACCTTGTTTTACCATAAAATGACACTTTTCCCAATTCAAGACAAGATTAGTTTCGATGCATTGTTGTAAGATCAAAGTAAGATTATTCAAGCATGCATCAAATGAGTCACCAAAAACACTAAAGTCATCCATAAACACTTCAATGATCTTTCCCACAAATTCTGAGAAAATACTTACCATACACCTTTGGAATGTGGCTGGTGCGTTGCATAGCCTAAATGGCATGCGTCGATAAGCAAAGGTACCAAAGAGACATGTGAAGGTAGTCTTTTCTTGGTCATCAGGAGCTATCACAATTTGATTATAACCCGAATAGCCATCAAGAAAATAATAAAATGAATGACCAGCTAACCTTTCCAGCATTTGATTAATAAAGGGCAGCGGGAAGTGATCTTTTCTTGTCGTAGCGTTGAGCTTCCGATAGTCAATACAAACTCTCCATTCGATTTGGATTCGGGTGGGCACAAGCTCATTATCTTTATTTTTTACCACAGTGACTCCGGACTTCTTAGGAACAACTTGGATCGACGAGACCCAATGGCTATCAGAAATTGGGTAAATCACTCCATAATCTAGTAGCTTGATGATTTCCTTCTTCACAACATCCATCATAGGTGGATTGAGCCGGCGTTGTGCTTCTCTAGATGGTTTGGCTCCTTCTTCCAAGGGTATTTGATGCATGCAAGTGGTAGGGCTAATTCCCTTGATATCGGCCAATGTCCACCCAATGATAGTTTTGTATTCCCGAAGCACCCTCACCAACTTGTCCTCCTCTTGTGCAGTGAGTGAAGAAGAGATGATGATGGGCAGCATCTCTTGTTCTCCCAAAAATACATATATCAAATGGCTCGGCAATGGTTTAAGCTCTCGGGAAGGGGGCTGGATTACAGAAGAAAGCAACTTGTTAGTCGAATTGGGAATTGAAATTAGGTTAGGAGACTTACCAATATGCCTTGGATTTGACTCTAGGGCAGCAACCATCTCCACCAATTCTTCTTGAATAGGCACGGCAAGATGTTCCTTGTTGTTGCAGTGTGCATGCTTAAGTGCTAACCCCTCGTTTTTGAGTCCAACGCTTTGCGTGAGAGTCTTTTCAAGTGCATCCTCACTCAAATCATCAACGAATTCCTGTGCCCAAAAGTTAATCACATCAATAGAGAAACAAGAGTGACCATCATGAGGATATCTCATAGCATCAGAAATATTGAAATCAATAACTTCGCCATCAAATTCCATGGTCAATGTTTCCTTGAATACATCAATCTTTGTACGGGCAGTCTTCATGAATGGTTGGCCAAGTAATATTGTTAATTGAGGGGAATGGTTTGAGTCTTCCATTTCAAGCACGTAGAAGTCCGCCGGAAAGACTAGGTGATTCACCTGCACTAAAACATCCTCCAAAACACCTTTTGGATACGCATTAGATCTATCGGGCAGTTGAATGATCACTCCATCATTTTTTAATTCTCCCAAGTTCATAGATGCATATATTGAATAAGGCATGACATTTATTGATGCACCTAGATCTAACATGGCAGATTCAAAGCGAGTATTTCCTATAACACAAGGAATTGTAAAATTGCTTGGATCTTTGCACTTAAGAGTTAATTTTCGTTGCAACACAGCTGAGACATTCTCACTTACCTTTACCACATCTTTGTTCGAAGCCCTCTTCCTTGTAGTGCACAGCTCATTCAGGAACTTAGCATACTTGGGGACTTGTTTAATTGCATCTAGAAGTGGAATGTTGACTTGCACCTTTTTGAATGTGTCAAGAATGTCTTTGTCACTCTCATCCTTCTTTGATTGCATAAACTTGCGAGGAAATAGTACATTGGTTGGAATGGAATTAGAAGTCATGGAATTTGAACCCAACTTACCTTTGGTGGTCAAATTAGGGTGTGTAGGTGGCAGCGGCAAAGATTGAGCAATCTTTGCCGAGGGCAGGCTTTGTTCCTAGCCTATAAATACATCCACCCTTCACCATAACAAGGGAGAAGAAAACCAGAGGAGAACACAATCCACCCATCCATCCTTCACCATAACTCACGTATATCCATCGACCACCATAATTTACCACTCATCCATCAAACCACACCTTGTGCCGCAACAAAGAGAAGAAGGAGGACCTTTGGACGTGCTTGCCATTCAAGTTGGATTGTTGGAGCGTTTTTTGGTGCTTTCATTCTTTTCTTTTCAATGTCAAAATTTGTTTATCTTTGCTTTGTGAGTATGAGGAACTAAACCCCCCCTTAGGTAGGGGGAATTCTAAACCATGATCATGCTTGCAATATGATTTAATTACCTTTAGTTGTGATTTCATAAGTTGTGAATTCAATTTGTTTAACTGCTTGATTGATAACTTATTCGTGTATGTTTATTAAGAGTGCACACTTAGTTTGCATGCATGAATATGATGCTAGAGTATAAGGGAGTTTCACCTAATAGTTACAAACTTATATTCACAAGTAGTGGATGTCACTTATAAACGATCTCGTGAAATGAAATCTTGGCAGGAGTTTCATGCTCATCATAGTAACGAATGCCTTGTCAATACTTATAGTTTTCATAATGCTTAATGATCTTTGATTGTATCTTTATTGTGCTGTTTACGTAAAGGACTTTTGAAAAATGCTTGAATTGTTGTATGTGCTTTCCCATCCAATTCAATAACTTAAGGATTACTTGAAGGTTAATTTAAGCGGACTTAATTAATATGGGGTGTTGAGTTTCATGATTGATCGAAAGAACAACTGAAAATTGGTTTAAGTGCAAGTATGTCATGTCTGGGGAAGAACCCTCGAGCTAGCCCATCATCCATAGTTTACCCAAATTCGTCCAAAATCTGTTTTAGTTTACAATCTGTTTGTTTTGTTTTCAAATTCGTCAAAATCAAATCCCCCTTTACTTTAAAGTGTTTTATTGGTCAAAATCTGTTTTGATTTGTGTTTTTAAGTGTCTTGAGTCAAGTTAGAACCTAATTTCGTCCAAAACCATCCCTAGAGTCAATTTAGAGTCTAATTCATTGTTTTAAGCAGTTTTGAGTCTTTTAAACTAGTTTTGAGTCTTTTTAGTTTGTATTGCATCTTTTGAGTTTAGTTTGGTGTTTTAAACTTAATTTTACGTTTTTAAGTTAGTTTCAAGTGTTTTAGCAATCTCTCCTAATCCCCTGCATAGAACGATCCCTACTTACATTTTTTACTACAATTGACAACAAGAGGGTTTAATTTGTGTGTTAAGATAATTTTCTCATCAAATTTTTGGCGCCGTTGCCGGGGATTAGCAACTTTGCTAATCCCGCGTTTTTTTGCATGTCTTTTGTTTTAGTTACTGACTTTGTTTCTATTTGTGTCTTTTATTTGTACTTATGATATTTGATTTAGTTTTGTTTCCTTGATTTCAGATACTACAGAAGTAAGACATGGATTTTGCTACCATTCAAACTCAATTGGCGAAACTTACTTCTCAATTGTCACAATATGCCTAAAAGACCATAATGCAAAATGTCCCTACAGATGGTGTGTCCTATGGGCAAGGATATCAAACTCATCAATGTTCTCAATTCGATGCGAATGAAGATGCTTGGGGTTATCAAGGCCATAGCCAATCATGGGACAACATGTTTTCCAACGCTTACAATTCGGATTGGAGAGATTATTCAGATTACATGTGGGGAGAACCTCAACAATTCCAACAAGATGGGTATTGGCAGCAAGAAGAGGAATTCTATTCAAGACCTATGCAGCCACCACAACAATTTGCCCAATTCAATTCAGGTACGTCTTTGGATAATGATATGTTTAATAAGTTACTCACCTCTTTGAACTAGGAAGTAGAAAATGGAAACAAAACGATGCAAAATCAAGCCAAGAAGACGGGAGAATTGGAAAAGCAAATTGGGCAGATTATGAAGTTCATGGCATAAATTTAAGAGCAAAGTGAACTCTCTAACTCAACTATTGAAAATTTGAAGGAAGATTTTGAAATTCATGATGCTATCACTTTGGGAAGTGTTATGGAGGTTGGAGGTGAACCCAAGACATCCAAACCAAGCCAAAACATGGATGAACAGTTGTTGCTCGAAGAAGAGGAGAACAACAAGGCCACGGCAAGGGAAGAACCACCCTTGCCGTAGCCCCATATGCCTTCTATGTCGTCCACTACAACCAAGGTAAGCCTAAATTTAATTTGTCCTGATCCCATTCCACCAAATGTCCTTATTCCTTGCAGGATCATGCAATCCAAGGAAGAAGAGGGTGAGAAAGGCATCTTCAAAACCTTTCCAAAGAATCAAGAGCAAGAAGTGGATGGGGAATGTCTAGAATTCATCAAAGAAGATACATTTGAGACAAAAATTCCCAAAGAAGTTGGATTTTATGACACGGGACAAGTCATAACTCTTAAAACACCAAATCTGGCCAAGTCCCATATCCCTGCAACCTTCAAAGATGTGGTGTTCGTAATTGAGTTTGTGTTGGAGCAAGCAAGTAAGCCATCTTCTCCAACTTCGATTTTATTATATACTAACTTGCTGATTTTGATGATTCAAGCACCTACACTAGAATTTAAACCATTGCCGCATTGATGCGATGAAAGTTAAGCACTCAAATTAAACCCTCTTGTTGTCAAATTGTAGTAATAATGCAAGTAGGGATCGTTCTAAGACGGGGATTAGGAAGGCTTGCTAAAACCTCTAAACTAACTTAAAAACATAAAAACAAAGTTAAAAACGTTTGAATAGACTTAAAGGACTCAAAACAGATTCACAAGACTCAAAACAACTTAAAAACACTCAAAACTGCCTAAAAACACAAATTAGGCAGTTTCTGACTCTAACACAACTTTGGACGAAATTTGGGTTTTGACTTGACTCCAAACACTCTAAAACACAAACAAAACAAATTTTAAACACTTTGAAACAAGAAAGTAAAAGGGGGATTTTAGTTTTGATGAATTTGAAACAAACAAACAAGTTATAAAACTAGGCAGATTGTAAAACGAATTTAAGAAATAAGATGATGGATGGATTAGTTAGAGGTCCGTTCTTCACATATGACACACTTGTATATGAATTGATTTCCAATTGCTTTTCAATAAACTATGATGCTCAACACCCCAGATTAACCGTGATGCACAAATTAACCCTCAGATTTTCCTTTACTCATTGAATTGGATGAATGCATGCGACAACCCAAATCATTCTCTAAAAGTCCCTTATATGAATGCATAATAGAGATACAATCAGAGATCATTACGTTCAATGAAAATCATAAGTGTTGACGAGGCAATTATAACTATGAATGCATGATACAATTGCCAAGAATTCAATTAACGCGATTGTGATAAACAACCTTCACTACTCATGAATATAAACTTGAAACGATTAGGTGAAACTCATTTATATTCTAGCATCTAATTCATGCATGAAAACTAAGTATGCATCCTTAATAAACATACAAGAATTAGTTATGAATAAAATAGATAATTGAATTGCAATCACAACTTATCAAATCACAATTGGAAGAAATCAATTCAAATCTCAAGCATGTTCATGGCTTCAAACTTCCCCCTAACTAAATAGGGGTTTAGCCACTCATAATTGCAACAAAATTAGAAAATAACAAAGTAGACATTGAAAGCAAGAACGAAGTACACCTAAAACGCTCCAAAGTTCCAAGCTTGAAACGCCAAGGACCTTTGTTTTCACCACCTTGTTGTAGCACAAGTGTGTAGTATGTGTATGGATATATGGATGGAATGGATTTGCACGGCTAAGAGATGAAAGTGTATGGATTGGTGAGATGTAGTATGGCTAGATGAATGGATGGAATGGATTTGCACGGCTAAGAGATGAAAGTGTATGGATTGGTGAGATGTAGTATGGCTAGATGAATGGATGGATGTCACTACAAGGAAATTGTGTTTATGAATGAAGCTCTTTTGATGGATCAAGATTGTCTTTAGGAAGGGGAATGGTGGATGTATTTATAGGCTAAGGAGAGGACCACTTCAATTCCTTGCATGTGCAGTTTGTATGGGTGTGTGATGTCCATGTTTCCCTTTACATTTGCACACACATGACCTCCATCATTTCAGCCACAAATCAACCCATTTTCTGTCCATGTGTGTGTGTGTTTCCTTTGCCCATGTGTATGTGTTTTTCCTTTGCATTTGCACACACATATTCTTCATTATTTCAGCCAACAATCCACCCATTTTCTGCCCATGTCAAACTGTCCATGCCATGCCTTTCTCTTTGTGTGTGTGTTGTCCATGTTTCTTCCATGTGCCTTGTTCATCTTCTAGCTGTGCATTTCCACTTGCTCCAAAGCTAAATGAGTGCAATCATAACCCCATTTGCTGCTGAGTATTGATGACAAAGCAAAACACAAAACAAATGCCTTTACTTTCTCACTTTATTAGCCAAATCTGCTTAGCCCTTTTCTGAAACTTTCAATGTTACAATGCCCATAACTTCTTCTAGAAAAATGATATTAACAATCCGTAAATTGATCCAAAAAATAGACATCCGTAGCTTTCCAAGCATATAAGGCTCATTCTCTCATTCATTATGAGCTGTTTGTAACATGCTTCCAAAGTCAGCAAATCTGCACAGGCAGTTTTGACGAATTTGTTACTTAATAACTCACTTGTGCTACTTTTCTTTTCTTTGCTTAATAAATCACACAAAACACAAAAACATAGTAAATAGCTCAAAAATATAAGGAACTAACTAAGAAAAGACAAGTGAATTTTGTTGGAAATGTGCCCTAAAACCAATCATATGATGATACTTTACGGACATTTCACATGTTAAACTAATCTAGTTTAATATCAAGGGCAAAGATTATTGTTTAAGCCGTCTCATATAAATGTTATATGCTTAAACGATAAGTCCAAGGAATATGTGATTGGGAGAATGCAATCTAAAGAAGTTAGATTCAAGAGACCATTCTTTCGTAGACACATCCTAAACGTTCCTCATCATAGGATTGCCAATTGGGCATTGACAGTCCGTTAAGATCAGTACGTGTTATGTCTTCTCTCAGGGAGAGTGACTAGTCTCGAGTCATTGGTGTGTGTGAAATCAAGACAAGCATGTAGGTGCTTAATAGCGAATGAGTCCACTGAACACGATCAACGAGGAGTTCTCATACTCATGTCACATGAGAACTCATGGTTGGGATAATGCAAAGTAGTCCTTTGACCTGAGGCATCGTCATTGTCTTGTGGTTAAGTCCTTGATCTTTGATTATGTCAAAGTCACTCCATTAGGAGGGTGTCCACGGCATAGTTGGGGTTAAGCCACTTAGCCATGAAGGTAAGTGAATGCGCAACAAGGGATCTCTAACCTTCAAACCGTTTGGGGGAGAATACTCTATGATATGATTTAGAATCTCTGGCCAGAGTATGAATGAGATTTAGGAAGTCGTTCCAAATCACATTCAAGGTAATCATATAAGCACACGAATCACATTGGATAGTAGACATGAATAAACTAAACTATCAAACCAAACAATGTGGTCAAGAGTATTGTATTAGAGAAAGACCGTATTGCATTTGTAATCCTAAACTGAATAGGTTCTCTACCTCTTCTGATTAGCTTGGGTAACCATGATATGCTGCTAAGTGTCACTCATGGTTTGTGGAAGCCCTAAACGTGTATAATCACTAAAGGGAGAATTGAAAGTAAGTTTCAATTCACAATCGATGTGAAATGGTTTTAATCGCCCACTACCTCGCTAAAAGGAACCTAATGGATCGTACACCGTGTAAGGTGGAGATTGAAGAAACAAAGGAGATGAGTAAGAATAATTAAATGGTTTAATTATTTATGGCAAGGATTAATTAATATGTTAATTAATCAAACAAATAAGTTCGTTAAAGACCTCGGGATAGTTTTGGACCTTAAGGCCCAATGGGCTTCGAACGTCAAGCCCATTGACTTAAGTTGTATGACAATTTAATGAATAAAGATTCACAAAGGCCCAAAAGCCCATATCCCTTATATGGCCGGCCATGTATGTTGAATTAGGGTTTTGGTTCTTTAGGTCATTTAAATAAATGACTATATAAAGAACTTTATAGCCTAAAAATTCATAAGGGGTTCTTTTGGAGAAAATTGGAGAAAACATGTCTCTTCTTTTCTCTATAGGAGGCCGGCCCCCTTGGAGGGTGTATCTACCAATCCTACTACTCCAAGGTCACTCATTTCTTCATCAATCTTACCTTGGTGTGGAGACTTAGAGGTTCTCAATTTTGGGAACTTGGAGAAACATATTCTTCCATCCAAATCCATAGATTTTAGATGCAAGGAATGAAGGCCCTCTCTTTGGGTGATTAGCCTTTGCTTATGCAAAGAGGAATCTACAAAGGTATATATTTCTCAACTCACTTTGATTTGAGTTGAGTCTTGGTTCACCAATCTACTAGGCTTTGAATTTCATGGTTAATGTTTTGTTTTTAAGTGCATGAAAGCATGGTTCCGCCTTTTAATTGTTAATAGCATGCTATAGATGTTGCTTAAATGAAAATGTTTTTCACAAAACTTTCCTTCAAATTTTATGTAAAATATATATAAATATGAGCTTATCACGCATCACGTCAAGTATCACCTTCCATTCAAGGATCAATTCCATGCTATGGGTCCTATCCAAGTTTAGAAGAAAGTTTCGTCCGGCTGGAAGACGTTAAAGCAAGTGCTTCTTGGGAGGCAACCTATGTATTCAAATAAGGAAGATTTTTGAATTGCTCCACGATTGGTTTTGCATTCCTAAAAACCTTCCCTTTTCTGTAGTTTTATTTTGCCATGATTGTCATTTTTATTTGTTGCTTGTTTAATTGTTTTTGGTGGGGGTTTATTTTTAAAACCCTGACAGTTATGCAAGGTATTTTTACATTCATTTCCATAAAAAAAAAAAGGAACATTAAGCAGAAAAAAGCTACAAAGAGAAGAAGGAGAACACAATCCACCCATCCATCCTTCACCTAACTCACCTATATCCATCCACCACCATAATTTACCACTCATCCATCAAACCACACCTTGTGCCGCAACAAAGAGAAGAAGGAGGACCCTTGGACGTGCTTGCCTTTCAAGTTGGATTGTTGAAGCATTTTTAGGTGTTTTCATTCTTTTCTTTTCAATGTCTAAATTTGTTTATCTTTGCTTTGTGAGTATGAGGAACTAAACCCCCTTAGCTAGGGGGAATTCGAAACCATGTTCATGCTTGCAATATGATTTGATTACCTTCAGTTGTGATTTCATTAGTTGTGAATTCAATTTGTTTAACTGCTTGATTGATAACTTATTCGTGTATGTTTATTAAGAGTGCACACTTAGTTTGCATGCATGAATATGATGCTAGAGTATAAGGGAGTTTCACCTAATAGTTACAAACTTATATTCACATGTAGTGGAGGTCGCTTATAAACGATCGCGTTAAATGAATTCTTGGCAGGAGTTTCATGCTCATCATAGTAATGAATGCCTCGTCAATACTTATAGTTTTCATAATGCTTAATGATCTTTGATTGTATCTTTATTGTGTTGTTCACGTAAAGGACTTTTGAAGAATGCTTGAATTGTTATATGTGCTTTCCCATCCAATTCAATAACTTAAGGAGAACTTGAAGGTTAATTTAAGCGGACTTAATTAATATGGGGTGTTGAGTTTCATGATTGATCGAAAGATCAACTGAAAATTGGTTTATGTACAAGTATGTCATGTGTGGAGAAGAACCCTCTAGCTAGCCCATCTTCCATAGTTTACCTAAATTCGTCCAAAATCTGTTTTAGTTTACAATCTGTTTGTTTTGTTTTCAAATTCGTCAAAATCAATTCTCCCTTTACTTTAAAGTGTTTTATTAGTCAAAATCTATTTTGATTTGTGTTTTTAAGTGTCTTGAGTCAAGTTAGAAACTAATTTCATCCAAAACCATCCCTAGAGTCAGTTTAGAGTCTAATTCATTGTTTTAAGCTGTTTTGAGTCTTTTAAACTAGTTTTAAGTCTTTTTAGTTTGTATTGCATCTTTTGAGTTTAGTTTGGTGTTTTAAACTTAATTTTACGTTTTTAAGTCAGTTTCAAGTGTTTTAGCAATCCCTCATAATCCCCGGCCTAGAATGATCCCTACTTACATTCTTTACTACAATTGAGAACAAGAGGGTTTAATTTGTGTGTTAAGATAATTTTCGCATCAAGGTGGAATGGTGCAGAAATGAGTCAAAGGTGCAGCAAGACTCATGATGCACGGCATGAGATTCTAAATGTGGTGGATGGTGCATCAATGAGTACATGTAGTGGAGGTAAAAGTTGCATGAAATCTGATGGGTGAAGGGGACAAGAAATGTGTAGCAATTGAGTGCAATGATTCAATGTTTTGATGCATGAAATCAGAAATAATGAAGGTGACAATGGTGGTGCAAGGCATGGGTGGATAATGAGTGTAATGGTGCATGAAATGAGTGCAAGAAATCTGATGCATAAAGGGGACAAGGGTGCTTATGCATGGCATGGGTGGAAAGGTGAGTAAGTGGTGAATCAATGAGTGCAAGGAGGTGAAAGGATATTGTGCGCATGGTAGACAAAGGAAAGGAAGTGGAATGGTGCATCAAATGAGTGCAAGGAGGGAACATGGATGAATGTTCACGGCATGGAGTGATTTATGGCAGAAAATAGGAAAGGAATGGCTTCTTTGCACGGAAAGGAAGAGAAATGGTGAATGATGGTACGGCTTGGACTTTTAGGGCAGATTTAGGACTTGTAGAATATGTAATGAAATGTCCCAAAGTATTTAGGAACACTTCGTGTGACTAAATCTTTGGTAATTTAGAATTAGGAAAGGTAACGACAAGATAAGGCAAGTTTGACTAGTCTTTCCTCATTCTTAATGGTTTCCTTGTCTTCCTTGGTCCTCAATTTATTTTCTTCCTTTCCTTGGCACATTCCTAGCTTCTTTAGATCTTTAATTTCATCCAACCACTTTGCTCCATGCATGTGATATCCATTCCATGCCCAAAACTGCTCCAAAAGGCACCAAAATGCACTTCTTTGCCTATTTAACCCTTTGTACCTACAACCACACGAAAATGGCTTGAAATACTAAATCAACTAAGAAATAATAACATAAATGCACAAGAACAACCAATAAGGGCATAATAGTCAATACACAGACTCGGGGAGAAATTACATAGGAAAATTAGGGATGGGTCGTCACAATCTACCCTCTTATAAAAATTTCATCCCCGAAATTTCAATACTGACTACAACTCAAAGCCCTAAAATAGACGTGGATACATATCTCACATGCACTATTCCTTCTCCTAAGTAGCTTCCTCATCTGAGTGGTTCCTCCATAAAACATTGAAGGAAGATTTTGTGAAAACATGTTCATTTGAATAACATCTATAGCATGCATTTAACAATTAAAAGGCGGAATCATGCTTGCATGCATTCAAAAACAAAACATTACCCATGAAATTCAAAGCCTAGTAGATCGGTGATCCAAGACTCAACTCAAAACAAAGTGAGTTGAAATTTATACCTTTGTAGATTCCTCTTTGCATAAGCAAAGGCTAATCACCCAAAGAGAGGGCCTTCATTCCTTGCATCTAAAATATATGGATTTGGATGGATGAAATGGTTCTCCAAGTTCCCAAAATTGAGAACCTCTAAGTCTCCACACCAAGGTTAGATTGGAGAAGAAATGAGTGACCTTGGAGTAGTGGGATTGCTAGATGCACCCTCCAAGGAGGCCGGCCACTTTAGAGAGAAAGGAGAGCTTGTGTTCTTATCCTTTTCCCAAAAGAAAAACCCTAAATGAATTTTGGCTATAAAGTCATATTTATACCTTAATTCATTGGAGTGGTAAACTTGTAAATAAGTCCAAAACCCACTCCAAAACCAAATGGCCGGCCATGGGATATTATTGGCCTAATTGGGCCTTTGGCAATCCTATGATCAGGAACGTTTCGGATGTGTCTACGAAAGAATGGTGAATTGAAACTTACTTTCAGTTCTCCCTTTAGTGATTACACACGTTTAGGGCTTCCACAAACCATGAGTGACACCTAGCAGCATATCATGGTTACCCAAGCTAATCAGAAGAAGTGGAGAACCTATTCAGTTTAGGATTACAAATGCAATACGGTCTTTCTCTAATACAATACTCTTGACCACATTTTTTGGTTTGATAGTTTATTTATTCATGTCTACTATCCAATGTGATTCGTGTGCTTATATGATTACCTTGAATGTGATTTGGAACGCTTTCCTAAATCTCATTCATACTCTGATCAGAGGTTCTAAATCATATCATAGAGTATTCTCCCTCAAACGGTTTGAAGGTTAGAGATCCCTTGTTGCGCATTCACTTGTCTCCATGACTAAGTGGCTTAACCCCAATGATGTCGTGGACACCCTCCAAATGGAGTGACTTTGACATAATCAAAGGTCAAGAACTTAACCACAAGACAACTGTGATGCCTAAGGTCAAAGGACTACTTTGCATTATCCCAACCAAGAGTTCTCATGTGACATGAATATGAGAACTCTTCGTTGATCGTGTTCAGTGAACTCATTCTCTATTGATCACCTACGTACTTGTCTTGATGTCACACACACCAATGACTCGAGACTAGTCACTCTCCCTGAGAGAAGACACAACACGTACTGATCTTAACGGACTGTCAATGCCCAATTGGCAATCCTATGATCAGGAACGTTTAGGATGTGTCTACGAAAGAATTGTCTCATGAATCTAACTTCTTTAGATCGTATTCTCCCAATCACATATTCCTTGGACTTATCGTTTAAGCATATAACATTTATATGAGACGGCTCAAACAATAATCTTTGCCCTTTATATTTAAACTAGATTAGTTTAACATGTGAAATGTCCGTAAAGTATCATTATATGATTGCTTTTAGGGCACATTTCCAACAATCTCCCACTTGCACTAGAGCCAATCAACTTGGTCATCATGATACATGATTCTCAATCTCCCATTTCATAAATGGCTGAGTAGTAGGCCTAGACAATGGATATCTATATGTTATCCATAGAAGCAACCTTGAGAATAACGACGTCACCATTATACATGATTCTCAATCATGTGGTTCAGTCTCTCATTTGAGTTCCGACCTTGATGAGACCTTGATTCCCTGGCTTGAGCTATCGCCCCATTAGTGTCATAGTATTGATACACTAGATACACTTTCCGGTTGGAACCGAATAGAGAGTTCATAATTGAACTTTCCCATCCAAACAACATTGTTGTAAGCTTCTATATGGCAATATATTTTGCATTCATAATGGAACACACTAAAGTCATTACTTTAATGTTTCCATCCAAATATCTCTTTAGTCATAATAAAGAGATATTTGTTTATCTCTTCATTCATAATGAAGAAACATCCAATGATGGATTAGATTCATAATCTAATACATTTACGCTTCCTTAACGTTACTCTAATTCTTCCTCATTCTTTGAGGAATCCATCCTTTAGTATTTCTTAAATACTTAAGGACTCACTTGACAGTTGCCATGGTTCTGATCCTGGGCTTGCATTGATATTGTCTTGTACCGTTCTAGGTACAATTCGTATCAATGTTTTTCATACAATATGAAATTCATAAATCACCTTTCTGCATATGCATAAAGGATTCTATTTACGCATTATTTCTTTGGGAGTCAAAGGGCACGTTCCCTTTGAGAAGAGCAACTTGCTAGTCACACTAGAGTCGTCCTTCTAATTGAAGTTTATCATCATATGAGAAACTTCCTAGCATCTATTGTCTATTTATTAGGGATTGATATAATTAAATTATATCTTGAAATCTATCATTATAGATTTACTTCCCATGTTTATAGACTATGTCTCCCATATTCATTCTATCGTTATAGAATGTTTAAAGTCATAACTTTAATGAAGAATTTTTCTTTTCATTTCCAAAATTAATATATCACATATATTTATATATATATATATATATATACAAATTTTGGAATATGATTAACTCCCACTAATCTTTTGTAAACCTAGTAAACAAAAGATTCATTTACATCTTTATGAGAAATCAAACGATTTGACCTTTCTCTCATAAGACGCTTATAGCTCCCACTAGCTTGCTAAGATCCATGATGGATGGATCTCTACAACTTAAATGTCTTGTGATTCATAGTTTTAGACATATATTATCAAGACTATTTTAATAATGGTTTCGGAAACCCATATTATGTCCTAACATGGAATCACCATTTAGTTGTAGCTAGCAATCTTCAAATTAATTGAAACTAAGACTACGTCAAAAATGGTTCCTTCAAAGTCAACCATTCTCTTTGATTGTAGTCACCTTAAGCTACTAATTAGCTATAAAGGTTTCATTAATTCGGGTCAAATGGTACTTTACCATTTCCTTGAGTATATATCGCATATACACTCAATGTAGTCAAAAGGATTCTCATTCTTATTTCTTTCGAATTAAGAGGTGTAACTCTATGACATAGTCATAAAGTTCAAACCATTCAACTGAGACAGTTTATAAATCCTTTTGACTACCTTGGAGCTTGTGGTATAGGAACTAGGTTGTTATATTTGTTGATCACTATCTTGTTTCTTAAAGAACCATTCTTTGAGTTCTATCCCTCGTTCATTTGCTCTATCTTGGGCAAATCACATTGTAGGATTACAATGAACTACCCAACAAACAACATTTGTTAGTTGGTTTATAGAAGTGACATCTAAATGTTAATTTAAGGATATCCACAAGATAATTCTCAAACAAATATTGCTTATTAGAACACAACCCCTAATCTTAACATGATTAAGATTTGTCTTTCTTTTCAACTACATCCTATGGTGTCATGAAAATTTTGGAAGTGAAGGAAAAAATTTGTCCTAGCTAAGAACAAGTAAGAACATTTGAATACATATGCATACTATAAACACTTTAAAGTAGGCATGGATTCAAAAACAATTCATAAAACCCATGACTTTCAAAGCCTAGTATATGGTGAACCAATAAACTCTTTAACAACATTAAAGAGAAGTAATGATTTAGAGTTTCTTTACCCTTGAAGCTCATCCTTGTTTATACAAGGGATTCACCCAAGTGGATGGCCTTCAAGTCACCTCCAAGCTCCTTGGATATTCCTTGTGATTTTCCTCCTTTTAGTGCTCCTTTGCTTCTTGGAGGATTTGAGGATTTGTTCTCCAAAACACCAAATGTTTGATGTCTCTAAGTCTCCACACCAAGGATGTATCTTGTGAAGATAATATGGATGACTTAGGGAAGAAGAGATTGCTAGATGTCCCTCCCCTAAGTGGCCGGCCTCTTTAGAGAAAAAGAGAGAAAGTGTTTCACCCAATTTCTTTTAAGAAAACCCTAATGAGAAATAAAGCTATAAAGTTGTTTTTATACTTCATTTCAAGTGAGTGGCTGATAGGAGCATATTTATGCGACTTAGTTAGCTTGTTTTCTTGCATTTTCATAGTTTGTTTGTGTTTATTAGTGTTTTAAGCTATTTTCGTGTGTTTGTAGGTCCATATGACAAAGTTGGCAAGAAAGTGCAATTTGGAGCATTTTGAGGCTGTTTTGGGCACCAAATGGATAGCTTATGAATGGAGGAAGATGGATGGACGAATTTGGAGTTCAAGAGGCTAGGAATGAGTTGAAAAGAGTGACGAAATAAATACAAGTCAAGGAAGATAAGAAATCAGCTCAAAAGAAGGAACATTATCCAAAACCTTATCTTATCTTATCCTATCCTAATCCTATCCTAATTTAATTCCAGCTGCATGGGGGATTTATTTTCAGATTAGGACACATTAAAATTGGTTTCTAGAAGCCCTTATCCACTCCTACAAAGGTGCCACACCTTATCCCTTGTTTTTCTAGAAATCAGCCACAAAACAACCTTTCTAGACCTTATCCCTTGTCTTACAAAAGTGACGCCCCAAACCTTTCTAGAACTTCTAGAAACCTGATTATTCCTTTCCCACTTGGTTTCTAAAAGCCTTAGCCTTTTCCTTCAAGGATTGTGTGTTATTATCCTATACAAATTAGGTTTTTAAATCCTTTTCCTTTGCTACATAGGGGCTGCGAATTTCAGCCTATAAATACCATTCTTTGCTGCACCATTTAGTCACCACCCTCTACCATATTTTCACTACACCATTCACCCAAACATCCCTCTTGTGCCGTGAGTTTGCAAAGGAGAAGGAAGGAGACTCTTGGAGCCGTGCATGCCATTCAAGGAGCTTGGATTGTTGGAGCGTTTCTAGGTGTTTTCTATCTTTGTTTTAATGTTTAAATTTATTTATCTTTGTTTATTTGCGAACATGAGGAACTAATTTCGTTATAGTTAGAGGGGAATTCAAAGCCATGATCATATGTTTTATATGACTTGATTTCCTCCAGTTATGATTTCATAAATCGTGAATGTGGTTTACTTATCTATTTGATTGATAACATGTTTATGTATGTTGATTGAGGGTCGACACTTAGTTTGCACGCATGAATTTGATGCTAGAGTATAAGGGAATTTCACCTAATCGTTATTAACTTATATTCATAAGTAGTAAAAGTCGCTAGTCACGATTGTGTTAAGTAAATCCTTGGCAAGAGTAACATGTGTATTCCATAGTTATGAATGCCTCGTCAATGCTTACGATTTCCATTGAACTTAATGATCTTTGATATGTGTCTCTATCATGCGTATTCCATAGTTAGGGTCCTTGATAAGAATAATTTGGTTGTAATGCGTATTCCATTCAATTCAATGAATCTAGGGAAATCTGAGAATTAATTGGTGCAATCTAGTTAATTTGGAGCATTGTCATTCATGGTTTGTTGAAAGAGTAACTGGAAATCGAGTCGTATGCATATGTCATGTGTGGAGAAGGATCCCTCTAACTTGCCTTTCACCATTCTATTTCATCAATTTCGTGAGTCTTTAAGTTTGTTTACAAAGTTTATGTTTTAAAAATTTAATTTCGTCAAAACCAAACCCCTTGCTTTTAAGTCTTGTTTTTAGAGTCAAAACTTGTTTCCTTTAAGTCTTTTGAGTCTTTGAAGTTCTATTTTCGTCCAAATCACTTATTAAGTCTAGAATTGAGTCTTTTTTATTGTTTCTTGCTGTTTTGAGTGTTCTGAGTTAGTTTTGAGTCTATAGAGTCTAGTTTAGTGTTTTTGAGTCTTATTTGTGTTGATTAGCATCCCTAGTTAATCCCCGGTCTAGAACGATCCCTACTTGCTTAAATACTACAATTGTCATCAATAGGGTTTAATTTTTGTGTCAACTTAATTTTCACATCAAATTTTGGCGCCGTTGCCGGGGATTAGCAAAATTGCTAATCCCCCTTTCTTTCTTTTTCGTGTCTTTTGTTTTTCGTTTCTGATTTTGTTTCGTTTATTTTACTTTTGATATTTGATTTAGTTTTCTTTCTTTGATTTCAGGTTCTAGAGAAGTAAGACATGGATTTTGCTAACATTCAAGCTCAATTGGCGAATCTTACTTCTCAATTGTCACAGATTGCCGGAAGGACTACAATGCAAAGTGTCCCTACATTTGGTGTGTCTTATGGGCACGGATATCAAACTCATCAACATCCTCAATTCATTGTGAACGAAGATGCTTGGGGTTATCAAGGCTATGATCAACCAAGCAACAACATGTTTTCCAACACTTACAATTTGGCTTGGAGAGATCATTCAAATTATATGTGGGGGGAACCTCAACAATTCCAACAAGATGGATATTGGCAGCAAGAGGAGGAGTTCTATTCAAGACCTATGCAATATGCTCAATCAAACTCAGGTTCGTCAATAAATTATAATCAAATTCTTAATGAATTAAATTGTTTGGTGCAGGGCTCACAAAATCAAGCCAAGGAGGCTCAACAAGATGTATATTGGCAGCCATATAAGGAGTTCTACACCACACCTATACAGCCACCACCGCATACCCCACAACAATTCCAATCAAATTCATGGATGTCCATAGATAGTGATCAAATTCTTCAAGTACTAACCTCTTTGACGCAGGACCAACAAAATCAAGACAAGAAGTTGGATAAATTGAAGAGTCAAATGGGAGAGATTATGGAATTCATGGTACAAATTCAAGAGCAAAGTGAACTCTCCAACTCAACTGTTGAAAATTCGAAGGAAGATTTTGAAATCCACGATGCTATCACTTTGGGAAGTGCTATGGAGGTTGGAGCTGGCCTAAAAACGTCCGAACATAGCCTAAAAGTGGATGAGGAACTACTGATTGAGGAGGAGGAAGCAGACATACACACGGTAAGGGTAGAACAACCCTTGCCGCAACCCCTTAAGCCCTCTAACCCACCCACCACAAGTAAGGACGTCCTAATTTCATTTCATTCTAATGTTATTCCTCCGAATGTCCCTTTTCCTCGCAGGGTTTTGATTCCCAAGAAAGAAGAGAGTGAAAAAGACATCGTGGAAGCCTTCCCAAAGGTGCAACATGATATTCCAATTCTTGGCACACCCACTCAAGTACCAGATTGTGTTGAAGTGTTCAAAGAACCTTGTTCACCACAAAGGAGGAGTCAAGAAAAAGAAGTGGCTGGAGAATTTCAAGAATTCATTAAAGAGGACGTATTTGAAGTAACAAAGCCCAAAGAAGTTGAGTTTGATGACACGGGACAAATCACAACCATCGTAGTAAATCTGGCCAAATTCAAAGTCCCTGAAACTTTCAAAGAAGTGGTGTTTGTCATTGAGTTCATGTTGGAGCAAACAGGTAAGCCACCTCCTCGAAATTCAATTTCGTTTTCTACTAACATGTTGTTGATGATTCAGGCACCCACGTTAGAATTTAAACCATTGCCGGATCATTTCAAGTATCACCGTCCATACAAAGATCAATTCCATGCCATGGCCACCAATGAAGCTTAATTGGAGGTATCGTCCGGCTAGAAGACGTTAAAGCAAGCGCTTCTTGGGAGGCAACCCATGCAAATAAAGAAGACCTAGGAAGCTCCGGCATCACAACCAGATTTGCGTTCCTAAACCCTACTCTTTATTGCTTTTACTTTGCCATATTTGTCTTATTTGCTAGTTATGTTATTTGCTTGTTTTTTTGTGATTCTACGTTTGGAACATTGAGGACAATGTTTGGTTTAAGTGTGGGGGGGTAAACAAGTGTTTTTATTGAAAAATTCGTAGGATTTTACCACCTAGCATTTCAAAAGTTGTTTTTCACTGTTTTTAAGTGTTTTTAGTGTGTTTTGAAACATTTTAGTGTGTTTTAACATAAAAATCCGAAAATCTCATAAAAATTTGAAAAATTGTTTTGAAAAACCCAAAAAGAGTCGTTTTTGTGTGTTTGTTTGTGTATTAGGGTACCTTCCAACACAATGATGAGGATTTGGTTTTTAATTGCATGACGGTTAAAGAAAGTTACAAACATGGATGGAAGTTTGATATGCTCTCTGGTTTATGCTTGGTCATCGTTGTTGTTTACGAATTCACATGTAATCACAAAGGAAAAAAAATCAATTTTTGTAACATGCTTGAAGGAAGGAACTCAAACTAACGCTACAACCCTGAGAGACTTGAGCCTAAACGTTTATTTGGAGAGTTAATAATCTATGATTTGTTGTTTTCTAAAGTCATTGCATGATCTCATCATTCTTTGCTTGGTTGCTACTTAGAATGCGTTTTCATTACTATAGATCCAAATACTAGAACTCATACCCGTTTCATTCAAAGCTTAAAATTGAGTGCATAACATATAACAAGATGAAGTTGTTTAGTAGTTACCACCAGAGCCAAAAAGCCTTCATCCCATGCATTTGTTTTGTAGGTTTAACCCCTTTGAGCCTTATTTAGCCTATTTTTGTTGTTAGCCACATTATCCTTACCTAGCCTAGATTAGGAATATCTATACCCTTGTTCTTAAAGGATAATAAAGCATGACTTAGAAGGAATTCTTTTTTATCAACATTGTGCAGAAAAACAAGTGTGGGGGAAGGGAATTTTTGCGTTTTGGTGTGCAAAAAGAAATAAGGAGGGCACGGGTTAGAAAAAGAAAAAAAAAAGAGAGAAAATTCGTAGAAAAAGAAAGAGAAAAAAGAGAAAAGTGTGAAAAGAAAAGAAAAAGAGTTGAAAATAAGTGAGAATGTACTCACATGTGTTGGTTGTTGAAGAAAGGGTCCAAAAAGTTGAATTTGACCCTAAGTGTTGCATGAATCTTTTCCCTTGTGTTTAAAAGTTGAATTTTGCATGCAAAAGTGAATTCTAAGTGTCAATTTCATTACTTTGCTTACTATTTCTTTAAGAATGATTGTTTATCCTTACCTTTCTTTGTTAGCCAACACCCTTAGCCCCATTATAACCCTTAGACTTTTATCTTGGGTGTTATGTGTTTCAATATGTGGAGTTTGGGATCGGTATGAGCATATGGTATCCCTGGTTCTCGCGTCTAAGTAGTAGCATTCCGTTCATGAGATCATATATATATACATGCATTAATAATTCCAGAAATTGCTTTCTTTGTTATACATATATGTGAGTGTTCGTCTACATGTTTACATCAATCTTCTCACATATAACTAGTGTAGGGCCTGTAGTCAGAAAATCTGAGTGAAAATTGAGTGCATATCTAGTGAGGAATTGAGGGATTCTCTAAGGCATGTTACTACATTCAAAACATTGTTTTAATTGATTAAATGTGAGCTAGTAAGTGATGACTATGATTAAGTATGTGCTCGAGAGTAGGGATGCCTAAAATCTATGTGAGTGGTGATCTTTGGCGTGTCATGTTGCATTGGAAATCCCCGAGGCGATTATTGGAAGGTTTAGGTTATGTTATGTTTTGTTTTGTTTGTTTTGTTTTGCTCGAGGACTAGCAAAAGCTAAGTGTGGGGGAATTTGATAGGAGCATATTTATGCGACTTAGTTAGCTTGTTTTCTTGCATTTTCATAGTTTGTTTGTGTTTATTATAGTGTTTTAAGCTATTTTCGTGTGTTTGTAGGTCCATATGACAAAGTTGGCAAGAAAGTGCAATTTGGAGCATTTTGAGGCAGTTTTGGGCACCAAATGGATAGCTTATGAATGGAGCAAGATGGATGGATGAATTTGGAGTTCAAGAGGCTAGGAATGAGTTGAAAGGAGTGACGAAATAAATACAAGTCAAGGAAGATAAGAAATCAGCTCAAAAGAAGGAACATTATCCAAAACCTTAACTTATCTTATCCTATCCTAATCCTATCCTAATTTAATTCCAGCTGCATGGGGGATTTATTTTCAGATTAGGACACATTAAAATTGGTTTCTAGAAGCCCTTATCCACTCCTACAAAGGTGCCACACCTTATCCCTTGTTTTTCTAGAAATCAGCCACAAAACAACCTTTCTAGAAGGCCTTATCCCTTGTCCTACAAAAGTGACGCCCTAAACCTTTCTAGAACTTCTAGAAACCTGATTATTCCTTTCCCCCTTGGTTTCTAAAAGCCTTAGCCTTTTCCTTCAAGGATTGTGTGTTATTATCCTATACAAATTAGGTTTTTAAATCCTTTTCCTTTGCTACATAGGGGCTGCAAATTTCAGCCTATAAATACCATCCTTTGCTGCACCATTTAGTCACCACCCTCTACCATATTTTCACTACACCATTCACCCAAACATCCCTCTTGTGCCGTGAGTTTGCAAAGGAGAAGGAAGGAGACTCTTGGAGCCGTGCATGCCATTCAAAGAGCTTGGATTGTTGGAGCGTTTCTAGGTGTTTTCTATCTTTGTTTTAATGTTTAAATTTATTTATCTTTGTTTATTTGCGAACATGAGGAACTAATTTCTTTATAGTTATAGGGGAATTCAAAGCCATGATCATATGTTTTATATGACTTGATTTCCTCCAGTTATGATTTCATAAATCGTGAATGTGCTTTACTTATCTATTTGATTGATAACATGTTTATGTATGTTGATTGAGGGTCAACACTTAGTTTGCATGCATGAATTTGATGCTAGAGTATAAGGGAATTTCACCTAATCGTTATTAACTTATATTCATAAGTAGTAAAAGTCGCTAGTCACGATTGTGTTAAGTAAATCCTTGGCAAGAGTAACATGCGTATGAATGCCTCGTCAATGCTTACGATTTCCATTGAACTTAATGATCTTTGATATGTGTCTCTATCATGCGTATTCCATAGTTAGGGTCCTTGATAAGAATAATTTGGTTGTAATGCGTATTCCATTCAATTCAATGAATCTAGGGAAATCTGAGAATTAATTGGTGCAATCTAGTTAATTTGGAGCATTGTCATTCATGGTCTGTTGAAAGAGTAACTGGAAATCGAGTCGTATGCATATGTCATGTGTGGAGAAGGATCCCTCTAACTAGCCTTTCACCATTCTATTTCATCAATTTCGTGAGTCTTTAAGTTTGTTTACAAAGTTTATGTTTTAAAAATTTAATTTCGTCAAAACCAAACCCCTTGCTTTTAAGTCTTGTTTTTAGAGTCAAAACTTGTTTCCTTTAAGTCTTTTGAGTCTTTGAAGTTCTATTTTCGTCCAAATCACTTATTAGGTCTAGAATTGAGTCTTTTTTATTGTTTCTTGCTGTTTTGAGTGTTCTGAGTTAGTTTTGAGTCTATAGAGTCTAGTTTAGTGTTTTTGAGTCTTATTTGTGTTGATTAGCATCCCTAGTTAATCCCCGATCTAGAACGATCCCTACTTGCTTAAAACTACAATTGTCATCAATAGGGTTTAATTTTTGTGTCAACTTAATTTTCACATCAGTGGCAAACTTGTAATTAATCCAAGTTTGCTACCCTCACCCTTATGGCCGGCCTTACATTTGATATTGGGCTAATTCCCCATTTTCTTTTAGTTGTCATACAACTTAAACATAATGGGCCTTGTGGGCCAAAACGCTTTTGAGCCCCGAAGCCCAAAACCAACTTAAAAGCCTAATACGAACCTTTCGTAAAATTAATTAATCTTGACCATTCTTCAATTAAACCATTTAATTGCTTATCCATTTCATTTAATTTCCTCACATACATCCTTACTCGGTATACGATCCATTAGGTTCCAATTAGCGAGGTAGTGGGCGATTGTTACTCTTAATGATCGATTGTGAATTTAAACCACATTTCAATTCTCCCTTAATGATTAGTGTTTGCTAATCATTTAGGGCTTCCACAAACCATGAGTGACACCTAGCAGTATGTCATGGTTACCCAAGCTAAGTAGAAGTGGTTGGAGAACCTATCCAGTTACAACTACAATGCAATACGGTCCTTCTCTAATACAATACTTTTAATCACATTGTTTGAGTGATAGTTTGCTTCATGTCTACTATCCAATGTGATACATATCTATATGATTCCCTTGAATATGATTTGAAACAAACTTCCTAAGTCATATTCATATGCTTTGGCCAAAGACTTTAGAATCATATCTTAGAGTATTCTCCTTCCACCATGGAAGGTTAGAGATCCCTTGTTGAGAAGGTTAGAGATCCCTTGTTGTGCATTCATATGCCTACACGACTAGATAGCTTGACCCCAACAATGCCGTGGACACTCCGAGGGAATGCCGTTGACATGATCAAAGATCAAGGACCTAACCATTAGACATCTATGATGCCTCAGGTCAAAGGACTACTTTGCATATTGCAACTTTCGAGTTCTTACATGACATGTATGTTCGAACTCTCTTTTGATCGTTGTTCAGTGTACTCGATTACTCTTTCGAGCACCTATGTGTTTGTCTTAGTGTCCAACACTAAATGACTTGAGACTAGTCATATTCACGCTTGAGTCAACATAACACACACTAACCTTAGCGGATTGTCAATACCCAATTGGCAATCCTATGGTTAGGAACCTTTTAGGAATGAACCTAAGAGAATGGTCTCGATAATCTAACTCACTTAGATCACTTGTCTCTTAGATCAAATACATCCCTTGGATTCCTTTATTGTTTAAACACTTTATACAGTAAATAGTGATTAACAATAAGCTTTGCCCTTCATTAAACATATAAAAGTTTAATACATTAAGTATTCCAAAAAGCTATTACATCAAATGAGTGGCTTTGTGGGCATACTTCCAACAATCTCCCACTTGCACTCAAAGCCATCCTCCCATGTATCTAATACCCATCCTTTCCATATGACGATCAAGCTGGATTTGAGACATTGGCTTTGTCAGTGGATCTGCTACGTTATCGGCTGAAGTAACTTTGAGGATATTGACTTTCCCTTCGGCAGCATATCTTCTGATGATATTAAAGCGCCTGTCAAAATGCTTGTTCTTTTGATGAGCCCTGGGTTCCTTGGCTTGAGCTATCGCCCCACTATTATCACAGTACAAAGTTACTGGTGATGTAATGGTTGGAACCACTCCAAGTTCAGTGATGAACTTCTTCATCCAGAACGCTTCTTTGCCGGCTTCAGCTGCAGCGACATATTCAGCCTCTATTGTGGAATCAGCAATTACACTTTGTTTCTTGCTTTTCCAACTAACAGCCCCACCATTTAGAGTGAATACATATCCGGAGTTGGAACTCCTATCATCGACGTCAGATTGGAAATCTGCGTCTGTATAGGCTTCCACTCGCAACTCTGCTGCTCCTCCATATACGAGGAACATGTCCTTTGTTCTTCTTAAGTACTTAAGGACCATCTTGACAGCTGCCCAGTGTTCTGGTCCTGGGTTAGATTGATATCGACTAGTAATGCTCACAGCATATGCGATATCAGGCCTTGTACATATCATGGCATACATGAGACTTCCTATGGCGGAAGCATAAGGAATAGTATTCATTTGCCGTATCTCTTCAGGAGTCTTAGGTTCCATGGACTTAGAAAGGTGAATTCCATGTCTAACAGGAAGAAAACCTTTCTTAGATTGTTCCATCTGGAACCTACTTAGCACCTTATCAATGTACATAGATTGGGATAATCCAATTAATTTTCTGGATCTATCACGATAGAGCTTTATCCCAAGTACATAAGATGCATCTCCTAAATCTTTCATGTGGAAGGTTTTGGACAACCACACTTTTATAGAAGAAAGTATTGCAGTGTCATTCCCAAATAGTAATATGTCATCTACATATAACACTAGGAATACTACTGCTTCCCCAACGACCTTTTGATAAACACAATTGTCGTCTTCGTTTTGAGTAAAACCAAACGTTTTGATTTCAGTGTCGAAACGAATGTTCCAGCTCCTGGAGGCTTGCTTAAGTCCATAAATGGACCTTTGAAGCTTGCATACCTTAGTCTTTTCAAACTTAGACACGAAACCTTCGGGTTGAGTCATATAAAGCTCTTCCTCTAGGTAGCCGTTCAGAAAGGCCGTCTTCACATCCATTTGCCAGATTTCATAATCATGGTACGCAGCTATAGTAAGCAAAATTCGAATGGACTTAATCATTGCTACAGGAGAGAAAGTTTCTTCATAGTCAATCCCTTTTCTTTGCCTGTAACCCTTGGCTACTAGTCTAGCCTTATAAGTCTCCACGTTCCCATCAACGCCTATCTTCCTCTTGAAGACCCATTTGTTTCCAACGGGTACAATACCTTCTGGAGGGTCTACAAGAGTCCAGACCTGATTTTGATACATGGAATCCATCTCGGATTTCATGGCCTCTTGCCATCTCTTTGAATCAATGTCGGACATTGCTTCATTATAGTCCCTAGGGTCCTCCTTTGTGTCATTGTCACCTAGAAGGTGCAATTCCACAAAGTCATTGTCTAAGCCATACCTCTTAGGTGGCTTACTAACCCGTTCAGATCTACGTGGAGCTAGGGGTTTAGGAACAGGGTTGTCAACTTGTCGAGTGCTTGTTTATGGTTCATCATTAATCTCATTAATTTCCATCTCTTTGCTTATAATTCCTTTGAGAACGAATTCGTCCTCTAGAAATTTAGCAGTTCTGGCGACAAAGACTTTCTGTTCGTCAGGATGGTAGAACTCATATCCCATAGTTTCTCTAGGATATCCCACAAAATAGCACCTTACTGATCTCGCTTCGAGCTTAGTAGCTTCAAGCTTCTTGACATATGCTTCACAACCCCAAATCTTAACATGATTAAGACTTGGCTTTCTTCCATGCCATATCTCATAAGGCGTTTGTGAAACTGATTTGGAAGGTACTCTATTAAGCAAGTAAGCTGTTGTATATAGAGCGTATCCCCAGAATGTTACTGGTAGATCAGCGGAACTCATCATAGAACTAACCATGTTCATCAATGTTCGATTTCTCCTTTCAGAAACTCCATTAAGTTGTGGAGTTCCTGGTGGAGTCCACTGTGATATTATTCCACACTTTTTGAGATAATCTAGGAACTCATTACTCAGATATTCACCCCCTCGATCCGATCTTAGGATCTTTATCTGTTTCCCAGTTTGCTTCTCAACTTCATTCTTGAATTCCTTGAACCTTTCAAAGGATTCTGACTTGTACTTCATTAGATATACATAGCCAAACCGAGAGTGATCGTCGGTGAATGTGATATAGTAGGAGAAGCCTCCTCTCGACGTAGTAGACATAGGTCCACATACGTCAGTGTGGATTAACCCTATAATTTCAGTGGCACGCTCTCCTTTTCCAGTAAATGGAGATTTGGTCATCTTACCTTTCAAGCAACATTCACAAGTACCCATTTGGTCATTACCTAATGGGCGGATATATCCGTCTTTCGACATCTTGTGAATTTTATCAAGGTTCACATGTCCAAGTTTAAGATGCCACATCTTTTCTTGGTTAACTTTTTCTCTAGCCCTTTTGGGTTTTGAGGTATTCCCGCTTGCAATACAGTGCATCCCACTATTCGTCTCTAGGTGAAAAAGTCCCTCTATCATATTACCATGAGAGATAATACGACCGTTCAAGTATAAAGTGCAACTCATTTTGTCAAACAATATTGAGTGCCCATCTCGTAAAAGCTTAGAGATGGAAATCAAATTCTTTATACATGAAGGAAAATATAAACAATTTTTAAGTTCCAGGACTTCCCCAGAGGGTAGGTTAAGCATGTAGGTGCCTATTGCTTTTGCAGAGATTTTAGTGTCATTCCCAACTCGCACAACCATCTCGCCATTGCGCAGTGACTTGCTCCCCGCTAGTCCCTGCATCGTATTACAGATATGTTGACTAGCGCCTGAATCAAATATCCAGGAATTGGAGCTCACTGTAAAAGCACTTTCTATGACAGAAATAGTCTCTTCAAAAGTTCGTGTCATAAGGCTCGCAATGCGCACCCTGTATTTCTTCTTCCAACGTTCATCCTTTCCACAATGAAAGCATGTTCCTTTGGATTTCTTTGCCTTCTTCTTATGTAACCTTTTCCTTGTGTTTGCATTCTCACTCCCACTGTTCATTTTGAAACCTTTTTCAAATTTACAGCACATGTCAATCATCTCATTTAAAGAATGATCGAATCTATTCACTTTATAGTTTACAATAAACTTAGTGAAATCATCCGAGAGAGAGGCAAGGAAAAAGTCTTGGGCCATTTTCCCATCAATGGAAGTTCCTAAACTTTTAAGATCTTTAAATATCTTTTCCATCTTTTGTCCATGTTTATGGAGCGATGTCCCCTTTGCCATTTTGGCATTCATTAGACTACAAACATTTGAGAATCGTACATTACTAGTCTCAATGTCATGCATCTTATGCAAACTTTCAAGCATGGCACTAGAAGTATCCATGTGCTTATGTAGCTTCATAAGCTCCTCACTAAGTGAACTGAGGATTAAGCATTTGGCTTGTAAATCATTCTCATAGTGTCTAACATAATTTTGACACTCCTCCTTTGAAGCTAGTTTCTTAGGAGGTACATGAGGAGGGGATTGCTTAAGCACATACAATATGTCTTTCACCTTTGAGACATTCTCAATGTGGCGATACCAAGCAAGGAAACGTTGGCCCCTAAGGCCCCTTTTGTCAAGTATAATGGTGGGTATAATTTTAGACATGTCGTTAACTACATAACATAACAGAAATCGTATTAGATTGTTTGTTTAAAACTATTTGATTGGGTCTTTGAATCAAATAGTACCACCCACTATTTTTGGCAAATTCCACATCCCTCAAGAGAATTCGAGAGTTATATTGAACTCTTAGCGGGGTATGGGAGACTCACCATTACCAAGCCCACCTCACGATGATACGATGTTGGTTAGAAAAAATAATGATGAGAGAATAACGCATTATTCATTTACAACCTTTTGTAATTACCCATCCGTTTGGCCTCTAGAGAATGTTGCCTCACGATGATACGACGTCGGCTCCATTGCACTTAGTTTAAGTTATTCCCACCATGCTTAGTTTGTGAAGGGGTTCAAGAATAGCCTCACGATGATACGATGTCGGCTATCCTCGTTGCCTACACTCACCTCATCATATGTTTATGGACTCCTCCTGGATGTAAGCACATACTTTGAACTCCCCCATGATAGGGTGAAACCGGTGCATGAGTCACAAACGATTGGAGCCCACCACGGTGGAAGGCCTACGAAGAGATGTTCAAAACATCTCTCGCTTATCAACTTAATATTCGTTTGTCGAGGAAGTAGTTTTGGGCTACATCAAAAACATTTTAATCTTATTAAAAGAACATGGGCCTCTCACAACTATTGGTCCAAGTTGATATGAATTTAGTAGTTTATAATACTCCCACTATTTCGAAGAAATAAGTGACTATATGGAACTACTAACGAATGCATTGCATCCTCATATGGACTATATAGTCGTATTAGGTTTTAGGATGATTATGAACCGTTTAATTTGATCCAACACGAGCCTTATGTTGGACCTTGGGTTTAAGGTAGATAGTTGTTGATTTTAGTTACGCGTTTAATCCAATTAAACCGTTATTTCCTATTGGGTGTTGGACCCAACTATTCCAATTTGCATACAATTAAACAAAAGGAATACATGAAATAATAATAAGGGCTTATGCCCTTTTACAACACAAATGATGGACTTATGTCCATTTACAACAAATTGAATTAATCAAATTACATTCAAATCTACACTACCAAACCCAAACATTCATAATGTAAAGCGGTCATTCACATAGCTCAATTATCAAGGCCTTTGGTTCGTAATCACCATTTTCTTAATCAATCACATTAACTAAGAAAGCAACTTAAACAATTGGTTTTTGGATCCATAGAATTGATTTAAATGGAACTAAATAAAATGAAAATCCAATTCTCATTAAAGAGACAAAACAATTTTGTTCTCATTTTATTTGGGCCAAAAGGAAACTATGACCACAACAATTGGGCCATAATGCAAATACAAAAACTTTTGGGGTCACTTTGTAAAAACACAATAGTCCACAACTTTATGTAATTACAACTAGATCCCAAAATTTTATTAATGTAAAAACATCATTAAAGGATCAAAACAATTTGTCCTTTAGAGTTTTTAGGCCTAAACGTAAAAACGTAAACTTTTGGGCCACAAAAAACACAAAAGTATCAAAACTTTATGTAATTGCACAAAAGGGCCCAAAAGTACCCCCACTAGGGGGTGGCCGGTTTTAGAGAGCAAAAGAAGTGTGAAAGGGATTTGGTGCAAGTTGTGCATGCATGTGCAATATGCAAGTGGATTTTGGTGGGTGAGGTAAAGGTGAAATTGATGGTTTGTAAGAGAAATAAAAGATCTATGACAAAACATTAAAACCATTTCATCACATCTCACCAATAACCATCAACCATCAATTAATCAACCAAAACTTTATGAAAAACATAAAACTTTTGAATCAAAACTTCAAAACTTTATGTTCTTGGCAAGAACTTCAAGAACATTGAAGAACACCATGAAAACTCATAATAGCTCCATGAATGTTTTCACTCACCAAAACTCAATTTTTCACCACTCAAAAGAGGGCTAATATCCTAGGGTACTTAGGGGTTCCAAAAGTCACCTTAAAACCATTTTAACAAGACAAACATGAACCCAAAAAATCACCCTATGGATTTGGCCGAATTTCCCAAAATACATGGCACCAAATTTTAGTTCCAATATTCATGCTTGAATGAAATACATCTACAACATTTGAGATGCTAAATTTTCTAGCAAAATTTATATATTCAAAAGCAAGAACAAAGCTTGTAACATTTACAACATTTAAATCATAAATCATGAAAATCACAAAACCCAAAAGGATTCACCATAAACTAGGCTTAGGCTCTGATACCACTTGAAGGAAAAAATTTGTCCTAGCTAAGAACAAGTAAGAACATTTGAATACATATGCATACTATGAACACTTTAAAGTAGGCATGCATTCAAAAACAATTCATAAAACCCATGACTTTCAAAGCCTAGTATATGGTGAACCAATAAACTCTTTAACAACATTAAAGAGAAGTAAAGATTTAGAGTTTCTTTACCCTTGAAGCTCATCCTTGTTTATACAAGGGATTCACCCAAGTGGAGGGCCTTCAAGTCCTTGTGATTTTCCTCCTTTTAGTGCTCCTTTGCTTCTTAGAGGATTTGAGGATTTGTTCTCCAAAACACCAAATGTTTGATGTCTCTAAGTCTCCACACCAAGGATGTATCTTGTGAAGATAATATGGATGACTTAGGGAAGAAGAGATTGCTAGATGTCCCTCCCCTAAGTGGCCGGCCTCTTTAGAGAAAAAGAGAGAAAGGGTTTCACCCAATTTCTTTTAAGAAAACGCTAATGAGAAATAAAGCTATAAAGTTGTTTTTATACTTCATTTCAAGTGAGTGGCAAACTTGTAATTAATCCAAGTTTGCTACCCTCACCCTTATGGCCGGCCTTACATTTGTTATTGGGCTAATTCCCCATTTTGTTTTAGTTGTCAGACAACTTAAACATAATGGGCCTTGTGGGCAAAAACGCTTTTGAGCCCCGAAGCCCAAAACCAACTTAAAAGCCTAATACGAACCTTTCGTAAAATTAATTAACTAATTAATTAATCTTGACCATTCTTCAATTAAACCATTTAATTGCTTATCCATTTCATTTAATTTCCTCACATACATCCTTACTCGGCGTACGATCCATTAGATTCCAATTAGCGAGGTAGTGGGCGATTGTTACTCTTAATGTTCGATTGTGAATTGAAACCACATTTCAATTCTCCCTTACTGATTAGTGTTTGCTAATCATTTAGGGCTTCCACAAACCATGAGTGACACCTAGCAGTATGTCATGGTTACCCAAGCTAAGTAGAAGTGGTTGGAGAACCTATCCAGTTACAACTACAATGCAATACGGTCCTTCTCTAATACAATACTCTTAATCACATTGTTTGAGTGATAGTTTGTTTCATTTCTACTATCCAATGTGATACATATCTATATGATTCCCTTGAATATGATTTGAAACAAACTTCCTAAGTCATATTCATATGCTTTGCCCAAAGACTTTAGAATCATATCTTAGAGTATTCTCCTTCCACCATGGAAGGTTAGAGATCCCTTGTTGTGCATTCATATGCCTACACGACTAGATAGCTTGACCCCAACAATGTCGTGGACACTCCGAGGGAATGCCGTTGACATGATCAAAGATCAAGGACCTAACCATTAGACATCTATGATGCCTCAGGTCAAAGGACTACTTTGCATATTGCAACTTTCGAGTTCTTACATGACATGTATGTTCGAACTCTCTTTTGATCGTTGTTCAGTGTACTCGATTACTCTTTCGAGCACCTATGTGTTTGTCTTAGTGTCCAACACTAAATGACTTGAGACTAGTCATACTCACGCTTGAGTCAACATAACACACACTAACCTTAGCGGATTGTCAATACCCAATTGGCAATCCTATGGTTAGGAACCTTTTAGGAATGAACCTAAGAGAATGGTCTCGATAATCTAACTCACTTAGATCACTTGTCTCTTAGATCAAATACATCCCTTGGATTCCCTTATTGTTTAAACACTTTATACAATAAATAGTGATTAACAATAAGCTTTGCCCTTCATTAAACATATAAAAGTTTAATACATTAACTATTCCAAAAAGCTATTACATCAAATGAGTGGCTTTGTGGGCATACTTCCAACATGAAGATCTTCTAATTGACAATCATATTGTCTTAGAAGTTTATATCCTATATATGGGTAATTGATAATATCCAACGAACTAAATCTTATTCAAGTTCGTTCTTCTCTTAATGGAGAAATCCATTATCTTATGATGCTTCTTTCCTTGATATCTTTCAAGGAAACTGTTCTAAAGTGTTACCTTATCTTGGATCAAATCTAAGGAGGTAAATACTTTAGACGTCTTACTCATCAACTTACATTACTTGAATTCTTTGAAACATTTTGCAAAGTATTCGGACTTGTGTTTATTCAAAATAAATTATAGTTCAACCGAGAGTGATCTTCGGTGAATGTAATACAACATGAGTAGTATTATGTTGTGGACAAGTGCCACTAACATCTAAGTGAATTAACCTCAACAACTTTATGATTCTTTGTTCTTTCCAAAAGAATAAAGATTCGAACATTTCGCCTCTATACAATTTTAACAAGATGGTATTGGATCCGGATCTAACGATCCAAAGCATCCATCTATGACCAACTTGTGATTTATGTTTTAGAGGTATCACAACTCAGTTGGGATTAGTCACTACCTTGCAACCTTTTGGGTTTTAAGCATCATTATATTTTAAACAGTTAACACCACCATATCATCTCTACTATAGAGACAATCAATTAGATTACAATAATCTAATCATTCATTAATAAGGAACAATGTTTTGTCAAACAAAACATTTATCCATCTCTACTATAGTGATGGAATTAAGTTCCTTAAAATTGGAATGTAAAGACAATCTTTAGTTTTTCCAATTTCTTTGGTAGTTCATATGAGGAAGTCAACATCATCTGCTTTCGCAGAGATCTACATTTGATTCACTTTCCGAATGTGAAGTACTTTCTCTTCTCTCATTAATCTTCTACTTCTTATTAGTCACACTTTTACAACGATTGTAAAACATAGTTACTAATACGGAATCAAGCATTCAAGTAGAAGAACCAACTGTTTTGAACTATTCAAGAACAATTTACAACACCTTCGAAAGGTGTGTTCTTGACACTTTGCAAGACATTTCTTGCAAGTACCCCTTCCAATGTCCATCCTTTCATAAAGAAAGTTTGTTCCCTTGAAGTTAATTTTATCTTCTTCATTTGACTTCTCCTTTGACTACAATGGTCATGGTCCCTAAACTCCCACTATCTCTCTTGAAACTTATTTCAATTGTGTTATACACATGAAACATTTTGGAGAGCATGTGTTTATTGTTCACTACATAGTTTACAATAAACTTAGTGAACCATTAGGATAGGGACATAAAGGTGAAGTCCTTGCCTAGTTTCCGTTTCTTTAAGTGGTGTAACACTTCAACACTAAATGATTCAAAATCATCATAAGTCCATGTTGATGGACTATTTTTGTCAACCAACCATTATGTTCTTAAACATAATTACAAACTTTCATGAGTTGTATAAGGCAACTCTCATTTCTTCATACAACAATTTGTAAGTGAAGAATCATGGCACATAAAGTGTCCATGCCTTTGTGCTTTCTTCTTAAGTTCTTTGTTCATTTAACAAAGAAACAAGCACTAGTGTTTGCATTGACTAAGGGTTGTTCAAAGCAACTCTTATTTCTTCATACAACGATTTGTAAGTGAAGAACTAATAACACTAAAAGTGTCCTTTTCTTTATGCTAATCTTCGTAAGTTCCTTGGTTCATTCAACAAAGGATTAAGCATTGGTTGTTTGTGTTGTCCTCTTCATGATAGACTTATCTAACATGTTCTTCCAATGATACATTACCAATAGGAAGATTTTGAGGATGAGACTACTTAGGTACATATACAATCCATTTAAGACAATCTTGGGATTGTTGTACCAAGTCCGGAAACTAAAGCATTCGGCTTTTCTTTGTCAAGTTTTGGATAGCGTTTGCAAATATATTGGTAAACAAATACATAACGAATATAAATTGATTGATTTTAAGCCATTTGATTCGGGTCTTTAAATCAAATAGCACCACCCACTATTTTTGGCAAATTCCATATCCCTCATCGGAATTCGAGAGTTTTGGAGGAAACTCTTAGTAGGGTATGGGAGACTCACTACTACCAAGCCCACCTCACAATGATATGATATTGGCTAGCATTAATAATAATGAGAAAGTACGCTTACTCATTTGCATCTCTTGCAAGTACCCATCTTATTTGGCCTCTAGAGAATGTTACCTCACAATGATATAATATTGGCTCCATTGCACTTAGTTAAGTCATTCCCACCATGCTTAGTTCGTGAAGGGGTTCAAGAATAGCCTCACGATGATACGATATCGGCCATCCTCGTTGCCTACACTCACCTCATCAAGTATGCATATAGACTCCTCTTGAGTATAAGCATGCACTTTGCACTCCCCCATGATAGGGTGAAGGCGGTGTACAAGTCATAAACGATTGGAGCTACCATGGTGGAAGGCCACGAAAGAGTGTTCAAAGCACTCTCACGTTTATCAACTTAATAATGGTTTGGTTGAGGGTTTTAGGTCTCATCACATATAAATATTCATTTTAATCTTTATTAAAACCATTTTGGTCCTATTACAACTATTGGTCCATATGATTGTTTTTAGTTGTATATAATACTCCCACTATTCTTATAAAAACGGTTTTTAAAGCAAGAGTATATGATACTACTAACATAACCTTTGCATTCATTTGATGGACAATATAGTTGCCTTAGGGCCTTAGGATGACTATGAACCTTTGTTTAGATTCAACACGAGCCTTGTGTTGAATCTCGGTCTAGGGATGGTGATTGATTTTAGTTACGCGTTTAATCACATTAAGGCATGTTGTCTTAGGGGCGTTGGACCCAACTACTTCATTTTCATGCGTATCAAATAAAGCAAGAAAGAAGTACTTCAAAGTAAAGGTGAGCTTATGCTCATTACAACATTTGCATAATACAAATTACTTTAAAGTAAAGAAGAGCTTAAGCTCTTTTACAACATTTGATCAAATCAAATTACAACCAAAATCTAATCTACACATTCCCATGGTTCAAACAAATTTGAAACGGCCTATCACATAGCTCAATTATCGTAGGCTTAGGTTCATAATCACCCTTTAATTAATTAACACTTTAACTAATTAAATTGAATGCAACATTTTCATTTGGTTTTTGTATCCATAAAATTGATTTCAATGGAGCTAAATGAAATGAAAATCCAATTCTCATTTAAAGAGACAAAACAATTTTGTTCTCAACCCAATTTGGGCCATCATGCAATAACCACAACTTTTTGGGCTATATTGCGAAAACACAAGCTTTTGGGGTCACTTTGTAAAAACACAAAAGTCCACTACTTCATGTAAATACAACTAGAACCCAAAATTTAAACAATGCAAAAACTTCATTAAAGGAACAAAACAATTTGTCCTTTAGCGTTTTTGGACCTAAACATAAAAATGTAAAATTTTGGGCCAAAGTGCAAATACAAAAAAGTATCAAAACTTTATGTAATTGCATAAAAGCCCCAAAAGTACCCTACATGTAGGGTGGCTGGTTTTGGAGAGAAGATAGAGTGATGTGTGTGTTGATTTGTGAGTTTTGACATAAAGCATGCAAGTGGTGCAAGTGGTGTGTGTGAAAGGAAATTAATCCTTACACACCCATCACCATTTCCATCACCTTTCAAATAAATATCTAATGCAATAAATCATTTGAAAAACATAAAACATAAACTTTATGAAATAAATCAAAACTTTGAATCAAAACACCAAACTTTATATTCTTGGCAAAAATGTCAAGAACAATGAAGAACACTCATGAAAAACCCAAAATTTTTCCATGAACATTTTTCACCCAAATGTTGGAAATGTGCCCTAAAGCCAATCATATGATGATACTTTACGGACATTTCACATGTTAAACTAATCTAGTTTACATATAAAGGGCATAAATTATTGTTTGAGCCGTCTCATATAAATGTTATATGCTTAAACGATAAAGTCCAAGGAATATGTGATTGGGAGAATGCAATCTAATGAAGTTAGATTCATGAGATCATTCTTTCGTAGACACATCCTAAACGTTCCTGATCATAGGATTGCCAATTGGGCATTGACAGTCCGTTAAGATCAGTACGTGCTATGTCTTCTCTCAGGGAGAGTGACTAGTCTCGAGTCATTGGTGTGTGTGACATCAAGACAGGCATGTAGGTGCTCAATAGCGAATGAGTCCACTGAACACGATCAACGAGGAGTTACGATCAACGAGGAGTTCTCATACTCATGTCACATGAGAACTCATGGTTGGGATAATGCAAAGTAGTCCTTTGACCTGAGGCATCACAGTTGTCTTGTGGTTAAGTCCTTGACCTTTGATTATGTCAAAGTCACCCCATCGGGGTGTCCACAGCATCGTTGGGGTTAAGCCACTTAGTCATGGAGGCAAGTGAATGCGCAACAAGGGATCTCTAACCTTCAAACTGTTTGAGGGAGAATACTCTATGATATGATTTAGAACCTCTGGCCAGAGTATGAATGAGATTTGGGAATGCGTTCCAAATCACATTCAAAGTAATCATATAAGCAAACGAATCACATTGGATAGTAGACATGAATAAATAAACTATCAAACCAAACAATGTGGTCAAGAGTATTAGATTAGAGAAAGACTGTATTGCATTTGTAATCCTAAACTGAATAGGTTCTCCACCTCTTCTGATTAGCTTGGGTAACCTTGATATGCTGCTAGGTGTCACTCATGGTTTGTGGAAGCCCTAAACGTGTATAATCACTAAAGGGAAAATTGAAAGTAAGTTTCAATTCACAATCGATTTGAAAGAGTTTTAATCGCCCACTGCCTCGCTAAAAGGAACCTAATGGATCGCACACCGTGTAAGGTGGAGATTGAAGAAACAATGGAGATGAGTAAGAATGATTAAATGGTTTAATTATTTATTTATGGCAAGGATTAATTAATATGTTAATTAATCAAACGAATAAGTTCGTTAAAGACCTCGGGATAGTTTTGGACATTAAGGCCCAATGGGCTTCGAACGTCAAGCCCATTGACTTAAGTTCTATGACAACTTAATGAATAATGATTCACAAAGGCCTAATTAGCCCAAAAATACCCTAGGGCCGGCCATGATGCTAAGGGTAGTGAACTTGGACTTATTTACAAGTTTGCCACTCAAATGAATAAAGGTATAAATATGACTTTATAGCCTAAAATTCATTAGGGTTTTCTTTTGAGAAAATTGGTGAGAACTTGTCTCTCCATTTCTCTCTAAAGAGGCCGGCCTCCTTGGGGGGTGCTTCTAGCAATCCCACTACTCCAAGGTCACTCATTTCTTCTCCAATCTAACCTTGGTGAAGAGACTTAGAGGTTCTCAATTTTGGGAACTTGGAGAAACCTATTCTTCCATCCAAATCCATAGTTTTTAGATGCAAGGAATGAAGGCCCTCTCTTTGGGTGATTAGCCTTTGCTTATGCAAAGAGGAATCTACAAAGGTATAAATCTCAACTCACTTTGATTTGAGTTGATTAATGGTTCACCAATCTACTAGGCTTTGAATTTCTTGGTTAATGTTTTGTTTTTGAATGCATGAAAGCATGATTCCGCCTTTTAATTGTTATTAGCATGCTATAGATGTTATTCAAATGAACATGTTTTTCACAAATCATCCTTCAAGTGGTATCAGAGCCTAGGTCTAATAGTTGGTGAATCCTTTTGGGTTTTGTAGTTCATAGTTTTGATTTAAAAGTTGTAAAATGTTACAAGCTTTATTCTTGTTTTTGAATGTAAATTTTGCTAGAAAATTTGCCATCTCAAATGTTGTAGATGTAGTTCATATGAGCATGAATATTGGAGCTAAAAATTTGGTGCCATGACTTTGGGAATTTTCGGCCAAATTAAAGGGTGGATTTTTGGGTTCTTGTTTGACTTGTTAAAAATGTTTTAAGGTGACTTTTGGAACCCCTATGTACCCTAGTTTGGTTATATGTTATTTCCCTTAAGTTAAAATGGTTTTGGAATGTTTTTGGGTGAAAAATGTTCATGGAAAATTTTTTGTGTTTTTCATGAATGTTCTTCATTGTTCTTGACATTTTTGCCAAGAACAAAAAGTTTGGTGTTTTGATTCAAAGTTTTGATAATTTCATAAAGTCTTTGTTTTGTGTTGATTGGTGTGAAATATCTATCATCAAAACATTTATATTTTTTGGAAGGTGATAGAAATTGTGATGGGTGTGTAAGACTTACACACCTTACACACCTTACACACCACATGCATGGTTTTATGATTTACACCAACCAAAAACCACTTGCAAGGCTTTATGAAATTGTTGAAAAAATTTCCAAATTTTTGTGGACTTATCTCCACTCCCTTTCCCTCTCTAAAAACCGGCCCTCCCTCAATGGGAGTACTTTTGGGTCTTTTATGCAATTACATAAAGTTTTGATACTTTTGTGTATTTGCACTTTGGCCCAAAAGTTTACGTTTTTACGTTTAGGTCCAAAAACGCTAAAGGACAAATTGTTTTGCTCCTTTAATGAAGTTTTTGCATTGATTAAATTTTGGGTTCTCGTGTAATTACATGAAGTAGTGGACTTTTGTGTCTTTACAAAGTGACCCCAAAAGTTTTGCAATATAGCCCAAAAGTTGAGGTTAATTGCTTTATAGCCCAAATAAGTTGTGGTTATTGCATGATGGCCCAAATTAGGATGAGAACAAAATTGTTTTGTCTCTTTAAATGAGAATTGGATTTTCATTTTGTTTAGCTCCATTTAAATCAATTTTATGGATACAAAAACCAAATGAAAATGTTGCATTCAATTTAATTAGTTAAAGTGTTAATTAATTAAAGGGTGATTATGAACCTAAGCCTACGATAATTGAGCTATGTGAAAGGCGTTTCAAATTTGTTTGAACCATGGGAATGTGTAGATTAGATTTTGGTTGTAATTTGATTTGATCAAATGTTGTAAAAGGGCATAAGCTCTTCTTTACTTTAAAGTAATTTATTTTTATGCAAATGTTGTAATGAGCATAAGCTCTCCTTTACTTTGAAGTACTTCTTTCTTGCTTTATTTGATATGCATGAAAATGAAGTAGTTGGGTCCAACGCCCCTAAGACAACACGCCTTAATGTGATTAAACGCGTAACTAAAATCAATCACCATCCCTAGACCGAGATTCAACACAAGGCTCGTGTTGAATCTCAACAAAGGTTCATAGTCATCCTAAGGCCCTAAGGCAATTTTATAGTCCATCAAATGAATGCAAAGTTTATGTTAGTAGTATCATATACTCTTGCTTTAAAAACCGCTTCGTAAGCATAGTGGGAGGATTATATACAACTAAAAACAATCATATGGACCAATAGTTGTAATAGGACCAAAATTGTTTTAATAGAGATTAAAATGTATATTTATATGTGATGAGACCTAAAACCCTCAACCAAACCATTATTAAGTTGAAAAGCGTGAGAGTGCTTAGAACACTCTTTCGTGGCCTTCCACCATGGTAGCTCCAATCGTTTATGACTTGTACACCGGCTTCACCCTATCATGGGGAAGTACAAAGTGCATGCTTATACTGAGGAGGAGTCTATTTACATATGATGAGGTGAGTGTAGGCAACGAGGATGGCCGACATCGTATCATTGTGAGGCTATTCTTGAACCCCTTCATGAACTAAGCATGGTGGGAATGACTTAACTAAGTGCAATGGAGCCAACATCATATCATTGTGAGGTGACATTCTCTAGAGGCCAAATAAGATGGGTACTTGCATTAGTTGCAAATGAGTAAGTGTACTCTCTCATTATTATTAATGCTAGCCAACATCATATCATTGTGAGGTGGGCTTGGTAGTAGTGAGTCTCCCATAACCTACTAAGAGTTTCATCCAAAACTCTCAAATTCCAATGAGGGATATGGAATTTGCCAAAAATAGTGGGTGGTGCTATTTGATTTAAAGACCCGAATCAAATGGCTTAAAATCAATCAATTTATATTCGTTATGTATTTGTTTACCAATATATTTGCAAACGCTATCCAACACTTGACAAATAAAAACCGAATGTTTTAGTTTCCGGACTTGGTACCACAATCCCAAAGAATGTCTTAAAAGGATTGCATATGTATCTAAGTAGTCTCATCCTCACAATCTTCCTAATGATAATGTATCATTGGAAGAACATGTTAGAAAAGTCTATCATGAAGAGGACAACACAAACCACCAATGCTTATTCCTTCGTTATATGAACAAAGGAACTTACGAAGATTAGCATAAAGAAAAGGACACTTTTAGTGTTATTAGTTCTTCACTTACAAAACGTTGTATGAAGAAATAATGAGTTGTTTTGAACAACCCTTAGTCAATGCAAACACTTAGTGCTTGTTTCTTTGTTAAATGAACAAAGAACTTAAGAAGAAAGCACAAAGGCATGGACACTTAATGTGCCGTGATTCTTCACTTACAAATTGTTGTATGAAGAAATGAGAGTTGCCTTGTACAACTCTTGAAAGTTTGTAATTATGTTTAGAACATAATGGTTGGTTGACAAAAATAGTCCATCAACATGGACTTATGATGATTTCGAATCATTGAGTGTTGAAGTGTTACACCACTTATAGAGACGGGAACTAGGCAAGGACTTCACCTTTGTGTCCTTATCCAAATGGTTCACTAAGTTTATTGTAAACTATATAGTGAACAATAACCACATGCTCTCCAAATTGTTTGATGTGTATAACACAATTGAAATAAGTTTCAAGAGAGATAGTGGGAGTTTAGGGACCTTGACTATGGTAGTTAAAGGAGAAGTGAAATGAAGAAAGCGAAATAACTCCAAGGGAACAAACTTTCTTTATGAAAGGATGGACATTGGAAGGGGTATTTGCAAGAAATGTCTTGCAAGTGTCAAGAACACACCTTTCGAAGGTGTTGTAAATTGTTCTTGAATAGTTCAAAACAGTTGGTTCTTCTACTTGAATGCTTGATTCCGTATTAGTAACTATGTTTTACAATCGTTGTAAAAGTGTGGCTAATAAGAAGTAGAAGATAAATGAGAGAAGAGAAAGTACTTCACATTCGGAAAGTGAATCAAATAAAGATCTCTGCGAAAGCAGATGATACTTACTTCCTCATATGAACTACCAAAGAAATTGGAAAAACATAGATTGTCTTTATATTCCAATTTTAAAGAACTAAATTCCGTCACTATGAGAAATAGATAAATGTTTTGTTTGACAAAACATTGTTCTTTATTAATGAATGATTAGATTATTGTAATCTAATTATTATCTCTATAGTAGAGATGATAAGGTAGTGTTAACTGTTTAGAATATAATGATGCTTAAAACCCAAAAGGTTGCAAGGTAGTGACTAATCCCAACTAAAGTTGTGATACCTCTAAAAACATAAATTACAAGTTAGTCATAGATGGATGTCTTGGATCGTTAGATCCGGATCCAATGCCTTCTTGTTAAAATTGTATAGAGGCAAAATGTTTGAATCTTCATTCTTTTGGAAAGAATAAAGAATCACAAAGTTGTTGAGGTTAATTCACTTAGATGTTAGTGGCACTTGTCCACAACATAATACTACTCATGTTGTATGACATTCACCGAAGATCACTCTCGGTTGGTCTATAGTTTATTTTGAATAAACACAAGTCCGAATACTTTGCAAAATGTTTCAAAGAATTCAAGAAATGTAAGTTGATGAGTAAGACGTCTAAAGTATTTACATCCTTAGATTTGATCCAAGGATTGGTAACACTTTAGAATAGTTTTCTTGAAAGATATCAAGGAAAGAAGCATCATAAGATAATGGATTTCTCCATTAGGAGAAGAACGAACTTGAATAAGATTTAGTTCGTTGGATATTATCAATTACCCATATATACGATATATATGCTTCTAAGACAATGTGATTGTCAATTAGAAGATCTTCCAAAGTTTTCGTGACTCCATAGGATGTAGTTGGAAAGAAAGACAAAATCTTAAAACATGTTAAGATTAGGGGTTGTGTGCTAACAAGCAATATTTGTTTGATAACAATCTTGTGGGATATCCTTAAATTAACTTTTGGATATCACTTCTATAAACCAACCAACAAATGTTGTTTGTTGAGTAGTTCATTGTAATCCTACAATATGATTTGCCTTAGAGCAAATGAACTAGGAATAGAACTCAAAGAATGGGTTCTTTGAGACACAAGATGATGATCAACAAATATAACAACCTAGTTCCTATACCACAAGCTCCAAGGTAGTCGAAAAGGATTTATAAACTGTCTCAGTTGAATGGTTTGAACTTTATGACTATGTCATAGAGTTACATCTCTTAATTCGAAAGAAATAAGAATGAAAATCCTTATGACTACATTGAGTGTATATACGATAAATACTCAAGGGAATGGTAAAGTACCATTTGACCCGAAATAATGAAACCTTCATAAGCTAATTGGTAGCTTAAGGTGACTACAATCAAAGAGATTGGTTGACTTTGAAGGAACCAATTTTGACGTAGTCTTAGTTTCAATTAATTCGGAGATTGCTAGCTACAACTAAATGGTGATTCAATGTTTGGACATTATATGGGTTTCCGAAACCATTATTAAGATAGTCTTGATAATATATGTCTAAAACTATGAATCACAAGACATGTGAGTTGTAGAGATCCATCCATCATGAATCTTAAGCAAGCTAGTGGGAGCCATAAACGTCTTATGAGAGAAAGGTCAAATCGTTTGATTTCTCATAAAGATGTAAATGAATCTTTTATTTACTAGGTTTACAAAAGATTAGTGGGAGTTAATCATGTTCCTAAAATTTAAATATATATAATATATTAATTTTGGAAATGAAATGAATACTTCTTCGTTAAAGTTATGACTTTGAACATTCGTTAAAGTTATGACTTTAAACATTCTATAAAGATATAATGTATATGGGAGACATAATCTATATACATGGGAAGGAAATCTATATTGATAGATTTTAGGATATAATTGGATTATATTAATCCCTAATTATAGAAAAAGGATGCTAGGAGGTTTCTCATATGATGATAAACTTCAATTAGAAGAACAACTCTAGTGAGACTAGGAGGTAGCTCTTCTCAAAGGGAACGTGCCCTTTGACTCCCAAAGAAATAATGCATAAATAGAATCCATTATGCATACGCAGAAAGGTGATTTACGTATTTCATATTGTATGAAAAACGTTGATATGAGTTGTACCTAGATAGGTACAAGACGATATCAGTGCAAGCCCAGGATCAGAACCACGGCAACTATCAAGTGAATCTTTAAGTATTTAAGAAATACTAAAGGATAGATTCCTCAAAGAATGAGGAAGCATTAGAGTAACGTAATGGAAGCGTAAATGTATTAGATTATGAATCTAATCGATCATTGGATGTTTCTTCATTATGAATGAAGAAGATAAACGGATATCTCTTTATTATAACTAAAGAGATATTTGGATGGAAACATTAAAGTAATGACTTTAGTGTGTTCCATTATGAATGCAAAATATATTGCCATATAGAAGTTTGCAACAATGTTGTTTGGATGGGAAAGTCCATTTATGAACTCTCTATTCGGTTCCAACCAGAAAGTGTATCTCGTGTATCGACACTATGACACTAATGGGGCGATAGCTCAAGCCAGGGAATTAAGGTCTCATCAAGATCCGAACTCATATGAGAGACTGAACCACATGATTGAGAATCATGTATAATGGTGACGTCGTTATTCTCAAGGTTGCTTCTATGGATAACATATAGATATCCATTGTCTAGGCCTACTACTCAGCCATTTATGAAATGACTACAGAAGAGATATCATCATGATGACCAAGCTGATTGGCTCTAGTGCAAGTGGGAGATTATTGGAAATGTGCCCTAAAGCCAATCATATGATGATACTTTACGGACATTTCACATATTAAACTAATCTAGTTTACATATAAAGGGCATAAATTATTGTTTGAGCCGTTTCATATAAATGTTATATGCTTAAACGATAAAGTCCAAGGAATATGTGATTGGGAGAATGCAATCTAATGAAGTTAGATTCATGAGACCATTCTTTCGTAGACACATCCTAAACGTTCCTGATCATAGGATTTCCAATTGGGCATTGACAGTCCGTTAAGATCAGTACGTGCTATGTCTTCTCTCAGGGAGAGTGACTAGTCTCGAGTCATTGGTGTGTGTGACATCAAGACAGGCATGTAGGTGCTCAATAGCGAATGAGTCCACTGAACACGATCAACGAGGAGTTACGATCAACGAGGAGTTCTCATACTCATGTCACATGAGAACTCATGGTTGGGATAATGCAAAGTAGTCCTTTGACCTGAGGCATCACAGTTGTCTTGTGGTTAAGTCCTTGACCTTTGATTATGTCAAAGTCACCCCATCGGGGTGTCCACAGCATCGTTGGGGTTAAGCCACTTAGTCATGGAGGCAAGTGAATGCGCAACAAGGGATCTCTAACCTTCAAACTGTTTGAGGGAGAATACTCTATGATATGATTTAGAACCTCTGGCCAGAGTATGAATGATTAAAAGGAACCTAATGGATCGCACACCGTGTAAGGTGGAGATTGAAGAAACAATGGAGATGAGTAAGAATGATTAAATGGTTTAATTATTTATTTATGGCAATGATTAATTAATATGTTAATTAATCAAACGAATAAGTTCGTTAAAGACCTCGGGATAGTTTTGGACATTAAGGCCCAATGGGCTTCGAACGTCAAGCCCATTGACTTAAGTTGTATGACAACTTAATGAATAATGATTCACAAAGGCCTAATTAGCCCCAAAATACCCTAGGGCCGGCCATGATGCTAAGGGTAGTGAACTTGGACTTATTTACAAGTTTGCCACTCAAATGAATAAAGGTATAAATATGACTTTATAGCCTAAAATTCATTAGGGTTTTCTTTTGAGAAAATTGGTGAGAACTTGTCTCTCCATTTCTCTCTAAAGAGGCCGGCCTCCTTGCGGGGTGCTTCTAGCAATCCCACTACTCCAAGGTCACTCATTTCTTCTCCAATCTAACCTTGGTGAAGAGACTTAGAGGTTCTCAATTTTGGGAACTTGGAGAAACCTATTCTTCCATCCAAATCCATAGTTTTTAGATGCAAGGAATGAAGGCCCTCTCTTTGGGTGATTAGCCTTTGCTTATGCAAAGAGGAATCTACAAAGGTATAAATCTCAACTCACTTTGATTTGAGTTGATTAATGGTTCACCAATCTACTAGGCTTTGAATTTCTTGGTTAATGTTTTGTTTTTGAATGCATGAAAACATGATTCCGCCTTTTAATTGTTATTAGCATGCTATAGATGTTATTCAAATGAACATGTTTTTCACAAATCATCCTTCACCAAAAACATTCCAAAACCATTCAAACTTTAGGGAAATAACATATAACCAAACGAGGGTACATAGGGGTTCCAAAAGTTACTTTAAAACACTTTTAACAAGTCAAACAAGAACCCAAAAAATCACCCTATGGATTTGGCCGAATTTTCCCAAAACATGGCACCAAATTTTAGCTCCAATATTAATGCTCATATGAACTACATCTACAACATTTGAGATGGCAAATTTTCAAAAAAAATTTACATTCAAAGAAGCAAGAATAAAGCTTGTAACAATTACAACTTTTAAATCACAAACTATGAACTACAAAACCCAAAAGGATTCACCAACTACTAGACCTAGGCTCTGATACCACTTGAAGGAAGATTTTGTGAAAACATGTTCATTTGAATAACATCTATAGCATGCATTTAACAATTAAAAGGCGGAATCATGCTTGCATGCATTCAAAAACAAAACATTACCCATGAAATTCAAAGCCTAGTAGATTGGTGAACCAAGACTCAACTCAAAACAAAGTGAGTTGAAATTTATACCTTTGTAGATTCCTCTTTGCATAAGCAAAGGCTAATCACCCAAAGAGAGGGCCTTCATTCCTTGCATCTAAAATATATGGATTTGGATGGATGAAATGGTTCTCCAAGTTCCCAAAATTGAGAACCTCTAAGTCTCCACACCAAGGTTAGATTGGGGAAGAAATGAGTGACCTTGGAGTAGTGGGATTGCTAGATGCACCCTCCAAGGAGGCCGACCACTTTAGAGAGAAAGGAGAGCTTGTGTTCTTATCCTTTTCCCAAAACAAAAACCCTAAATGAATTGTGGCTATAAAGTCATATTTATACCTTAATTCATTGGAGTGGTAAACTTGTAAATAAGTCCAAAACCCACTCCAAAACCAAATGGCTGGCCATGGGATATTATTGGCCTAATTGGGCCTTTGGCAATCCTATGATCAGGAACGTTTAGGATGTGTCTACGAAAGAATGGTGAATTGAAACTTACTTTCAGTTCTCCCTTTAGTGATTACACACGTTTAGGGCTTCCACAAACCATGAGTGACACCTAGCAGCATATCATGGCTACCCAAGCTAATCAGAAGAAGTGGAGAACATATTCAGTTTAGGATTACAAATGAAATACGGTCTTTCTCTAATACAATACTCTTGACCACATTGTTTGGTTTGATAGTTTATTTATTCATGTCTACTATCCAATGTGATTCGTGTGCTTATATGATTACCTTGAATGTGATTTGGAACGCTTTCCTAAATCTCATTCATACTCTGATCAGAGGTTCTAAATCATATCATAGAGTATTCTCCCTCAAACGGTTTGAATGTTAGAGATCCCTTGTTGCGCATTCACTTGTCTCCATGACTAAGTGGCTTAACCCCAATGATGCCTCAGGTCAAAGGACTACTTTGCATTATCCCAACCATGAGTTCTCATGTGACATGAATATGAGAACTCTTCGTTGATCGTGTTCAGTGAACTCATTCTCTATTGAGCATCTACGTACTTGTCTTGATGTCACACACACCAATGACTCGAGACTAGTCACTCTCCCTGAGAGAAGACACAGCACGTACTGATCTTAACGGACTGTCAATGCCCAATTAGCAATCCTATGATCAGGAACGTTTAGGATGTGTCTACGAAAGAATGGTCTCATGAATCTAACTTCTTTAGATCATATTCTCCCAATCACATATTCCTTGGACTTATCGTTTAAGCATATAACATTTATATGAGACGACTCAAACAATAATATTTGCCCTTTATATTTAAACTAGATTAGTTTAACATGTGAAATGTCCGTAAAGTATCATCATATGATTGGTTTTAGGGCACATTTCCAACAAACATTCACCATCCGCACGGTCTTATTCCTAAGAAACTTATCCTTCCACACGGTCTTGATCTCCAATGGCTAAGGAGGGATCACGTGTGACGAATGAGAAATGTACCTCCGTAGCATTGATACGTTAAACACATTGTGCACTATTGCCAACTCTGGTGGCAAAGCAAGTCGATAAGCAACTTGACCAACTCGTTCAATGATCTGGTACGGTCCGATGTACCTAAGGCTGAGTTTCCCTTTCTTGCAGAATCGCACAACGCCTTTCCACGGTGATAATTTCAAAAATACCCAATCATCAACCTTATAAACTATGTCGATAGAATGTCTGTCGGCGATACTCTTCTGCTGATCCTGGACTACTTTCAGTTTAGCTTTTATCACCTGAATGTTCTGTGTCGTTTCATCCACGATTTTCGGGCCCACCAAAACCCGTTTACAACCTTCGGACTAACATAGTGGAGTACGACATGGTTTCCCAAACAACACTTCAAACGGTGCCATACCAATACTAAAATGGAAGTTGTTGTTGTACGCAAACTATATCAACAGTAAGCACTTGTGCCAAGCGTCACCAAATTGTGAAACTGACGATCTCAACATATCTTCCAATGTCTGGATAGTTCTTTTTTATTGCCTATCGGTTTGAGGATGATAGGCGGTGCTGTAGAGTAATCTCGATCCCAAAGCTTCCTGAAAAGCTACCAGAACTTCGAAGTAAATCGGGGATCCCGGTCAGAAATAATACTAATTCAAACCCCATGGTACCGAACCACTTCAGAGATGAACCATTCGGCCAATTGACTTAATGAGTAATTCTCACGAACGGGTATGAAGTGCGTTGACTTGGTAAACCGATCAATTGTCACTCAGATACCATCATAACCATTTTGTGTACGAGGTTATTTGTACACGAAACCCATTTTAATATCTTCCCATTTCCAATGAGGTATCAGGAGTGGTTGTAGCAATCCAAATGGCTTTTTCCTTTCTGTCTTAACCTGCTGGCAAATTACACAACGACTAACATACTCTGCAATTTCTCTTTTCATACCTGGCCAATAATAGAAGTGTCGGATGGTATGATACATCTTGGTACTCCCTGGATACATTGCATAAGCAGAAATATGCACTTCATCCAATATGTCTCTCTTTAGTTCCTTAACATTTGGTACATACGTCCACTTACCTTGCATAAGCATGTCATCAGGATCTCTAATCCTGAGGTCTTTCCTTTTCCCATCTGACACTGCTTGTATCAATTCCTGAGATTCTATATCGTTCCTCTGGGCTTTGAGAAAACGATCTAACAGAACCAGTCTGACCTGAAAATTGGCAATTAGGGCCCCCCGTCAACCCGCCTTCAATGCTACTCCAGTGGATCTTAGGTCAATCAAAAGAGGAATCCGACTCGCATAAAGAACATTGAGTTGGCATGACTTGGGTAATACTCAATGAGGCAGTCATAATCACTGAGCAACTCTACCCACCTCCGTTGCCGAAGATTAAGATCTGGCTAAGTGAAGATATACTTAAGGCTCTTATGATCAGTGAAGATCTTACACTTTTCCCTATAAAGATAGTGCCTCCAAATTTTCAAAGCAAAGATGATTGATGTAACTCGAGATCATGAGTAGGATAGTTCATCTCATAGGGCTTTAACTGCCGCAATGCATAAGTAATCACCTTATCATGCTGCATTAACACACATCCAAGACCATTCAGAGACGCATCACTGTAGATTTTAAAGTTTCCACCATCATCGGGAAGTGTTAAGATAGGTGCATGAGTGAGAAGGTACTTCAATTGCTGGAAACTCTGATCACACTCATACTCCACACAAAAGGAACATCTTTTCTAGTCAATTTTGTCAGAGGTAGTGCTATGGTTGAAAAGTCTTTCACGAAGCGTTGATAATAGTTAGCAAGACCAAGAAAGCTTCAAACTTCCGTAACTGTCTGAGGTTGTTCCATTTCTCCACTGCTACTAGCTTCTGAAGATCCATAAGCACACCAAGAGCTGATACCACGTGCCCTAAGAATGACACTTGATCCAGCCAAAACTGACATTTGCTGAACTTAACATACAACCGATTTACCCTTAGCATCTTTAGAACTAAACGCAGATGCCTGGCATGACCGATTTCATTCCTCGAATACACCAAAATGTCATTTATGAAAACAATGATGAACCTGTCGAGGTATGGATGAAATACTCAATTAATCAGGTTCATGAAAGCTGCTGGTGCAATAGTCAATCCAAATGGCATCACAAGAAACTCGTAATAACCATATCGAGTTCTGAAAGTTATCTTTGGAACATCGTCGCTTTTGATCTTCAATTGGTAGTAACCCGATCTTAGGTCAATCTTCGAGAACACACAAGCACCTTTAAGCTGGTCAAAGAGATCATCAATATGAGGAAACGGATAACGGTTTTTAATCGTCATCGATTTAATTGTCTATACTTGATGCATAAGCTCAAAGTTCCATCTTTCTTCCTTACAAACAAAACTGGAGCTCCCCACGGGGAAGTGCTTGGCTGAATGAAACCTTTATCAACCAACTCTTGCAACTGAATTTTAAGCTCCCTTAACTCTGCATGAGCTATACAGTAAGGTGTAAGGGAAATATGATTAGTACCTGGAAGTAGATCGATGGTGAACTCCACTTCACTATTTGGGGGCAAACCAGCTAATTCCTCAGGAAAAACATTAGAAAAGTTCCTAACTACTCAGACGTCCTCTACAAATGCAGTAGTCTCTTCTGATAGCACAACATGAGCTAAGTAGCCTTAAAAACCTTTACTCAACAGTCGTCTCGACCTCATGGTAGTGATAACTGCATACTTTAGACCACCACGTTCACCAATAAACGTGACAGTAGGCATCCCCGATCAGTGAAAAGTAACAACCTTCTCATAACAATTCAACTTGGCACGATTGTAGTGTAGCCAATCCATGCATAAGATAACGTCAAAATCAACGATATCCAAAGGAACAAGATTAGTCGACATGACTACATCTTCGACAAGGATGGGACATCCTTGATATTCCCAACTAACATAACAGATTTCACCCCTAGGCATCGACAATTCCAACTCGTAGCCAAGTGAAGTAAGGTGTGGTTGAGTCGTTTAAGCAAACTTATGAGAAATAACTGAACGTGTAGCAACAGAATCAATTAAAACTTTAACAAAATGGTCTAGAAAATTCAACGTACCCATGATCAAGTCCGGATTAGCCTGACCATCCTGTAGGGTGATGTTGTTGACTCTTCCCTGAACTTTTTGGCTGCCTTCACGACCCTTGTTTGTTTGAGTCGGATTACCTCAGCCCTGATGGGGTAGATTTTCCTATTTACCCGAAGCTCCATTGCTAGATGCTACGTCTAGATTCTGATACTATCCTCCAATATACATTTGTGCTCCACCACCTTGATACGGCGTATAGTCTTCCTGAAACTGTGGATAACCTCCCTGAGTCTGCTGATAGCTTCCCTAAATCTGCTGATAGCCTCCCTGATATGGTCCTCCATGATATGGGGCTACGTCCCCTTGGTAGTGAAAAGCTCCATCATGGCCTATTTGCTGATGATTACGAGGTGTTGGAAACTGCTGTAAGGGAACTGCAGGTGGTAGATTAGCAGGCTGATTCTTCTAATTCTGAGGACAATTATAGGCCATATGCCTTGTCTGTCCGCAGGTGAAACATCATTTGTTTCCTCTCTTACACTCGTCATAGTGACAGGTGTTATACCTGCGACAAAACTGAACACCTAAACTACTGGAGTTTCCTTGATTCGGAAAACGAGAACCACCAGCGGATCTGCCTCTTTTCTGAGGTGTACGGCGTTAGAACCCTCGCTAGACGATCCAGAGCTATTTCCACTCATTTTAAAATTCTGAGGCCTTATCAGACTAAGTGACGATTGCCCCTTGTTACTGTACCTCTGGGCATTCCTACCATCATCCTCATCCTCATCGTCAGGAGCATTCTCCAAATCTTCAACCCGAAGCAAGACCTCGAAGAATTCCTGATATGTAGCACATGGAGTAGTGGTTGCCATAGAACATCATTTCTTGCAAGTTCCTATCTTAAACAGATGAAGCATCTCCAGGGGATTAACAGTAATCTCAGGGTAATAACGAGATAAGTCTGTGAACTTTCAATGATACTCAGTAGCTGATATCTAACCCTGCCTTAGATCTAAAAACGGATCATTCTTACAATCTAAATGCTCCGGAGGAATAAATCTGGTCTGAAATATCCGTTTGAAAACATCCTAATTCATAGCATTCTTATCAGATAATGATTTCTTCCTCCTGATCCCACCAAGATTCTGCTCCCAAACAAAAGAACCAAGTCGTTGTCTCGACCCATCTCTTTAGGGAAAGATTACCCTGCCTATGCATAACTCGAAAGGTCTTCTCAATGTTGAAAATATGCCCTAAAACCAATCATATGATGATACTTTACGGACATTTCATATGTTAAACTAATATAGTTTAATATAAAGGGCAAAGATTATTGTTTGAAGCCGTCTCATATAAATGTTATACGCTTAAATGATAAGTCCAAGGAATATGTAATTGGGAGAATGCGATCTAAAGAAGTTAGATTCATGAGACTACGCTCTTTTGTATACATATCCAAAGCGGTCATGATCATAGGATTGCCAATTGGGCATTGACAGTCCGTTAAGATCAGTATGTGCTATGTCTTCTCTAAGGAAGAGTGACTGGTCTCGAGTCATTGATGTGACTGACACCAACACAAGCATGTAGGTGCTCAATAGAGAATGAGTCCACTGAACACAATTAACAAGGAGTTCTAATACTTATGTCACATGAGAACTCATGGTTGGGATAATGCAAAGTAGTCATTTGACCTGAGGCATCATAGTTGTCTTGTGGTAAGGTCCTTGATCTTTGACTATGTCAAAGTCACTCCATCAGAGGGTGTCCACGACATAGTTGGGGTTAAGCCACTTAGCCATGAAGGCAAGTGAATGTGCAACAAGGGATCTCTAACCTTTAAACCGTTGGAGGGAGAATACACTATGATATGATTACGAATCTTTGGCCAGAGTATGAATGAGATTTAGGAAGTCGTTCCAAATTACATTCAAGGTAATCATATAATTAAATGAATCACATTGGATAGTAAACATGAATAAACTATCAAACCAAACAATGTGGTCAAGAGTATTGTATTAGAGAAAGATCGTATTGCATTCTAATCCTAAACTGAATAGGTTCTCTACCTCTTCTGATTAGCTTGGGTAACCATGACATACTGCTAGGTGTCACTCATGGTTTGTGGAAGCCCTAAACGTGTATAATCACTAAAGGGAGAATTGAAAGTAAGTTTCAATTCACAATCGATTTGAAAGAGTTCTAATCGCCCACTGCCTCGCTAAAAGGAACTCAATGGATCGTACACCATGTAAGGTAGAGATTGAAGAAACAACGGAGATGAGTAAGGATAATTATATGGTTTAATTATTTATGGCAAGGATTAATTAATATGTTAATTAATCAAACGAATAAAGTTCGTTAAAGACCTCGGGTTAGTTTTGGGCCACAAGGCCCAATGGGCTTCGAACGTCAAGCCCATTGACTTAAGTCGTATGGCAACTTAATGACTAATAATTCACAAAGGCCCAAACAGCCCAATAAAACCCTATGGCTGGCCATATTGATAAAGGAGTGGGTTTTGGACTTATTACAAGTTTGCCACTCCAATGAAGGTAGGTATAAATGTGACTTTATAGCCTTTTCTTCATTAGGGTTTCTTCTGGAGAAAAGATGAGAACATAATGTCTCTCCTTTTCTCTCTAGGAGGCCGGCCCCCTTGGAGGAGATTAGCTAGTAATCTTCCCTCCTCCAAGGTCACTCATCTCTTCTTCAAGTCTCTCCTTGGTGTGAAAAAAATTAGAGGTTCTCAACTTTGGGAACTTGGAGAATCCTTTCAACCATCCTCATCCAAGAAATGCATGGAGCTAAGAAGCAAGGAATGACGGCCCTCTCCTTGGGTGATTAGCCTTTGCTTATGCAAAGAGAAATCAACAAAGGTATAAAATTTCTCAACTCACTTTGTTCTTGAGTTGAGTCTTGGTTCACATAACTACTAGGCTTTGAATTTCATGGGTAATGTTTTGTTTTGAATGCATACAAGCATGATTCCTCCTTTAAATGTTAATTGCATGCCATAGATGTTGCTCAAATGAACATGTTTTTCACAAAATTTCCTTCAAGTGGTATCATGAGCCTAGGTCTAGTAGTTGGTGAATCCTTTTGGGTTTTGTATTTTCATAGTTTATGATTTGAATGTTGTAATTGTTACAAGCTTTATTCTTGCTTCTTTGAATGTAAATTTTGTTAGAAAATTTGTCATCTCAAATGTTGTAGATGTAGTTCATATGAGCATGAATTTTGGAGCTAAAATTTGGTGCCATGTTTTTGGGGAAATTTGGCCAAATCCAATGGGTGGATTTTTGGGTTCATGTTTGTCTTGTTAAAAGTGTTTTAAAGTGACATTAGGAACCCCTAAGTACCCTAGTATGGTAATATGTTTTTTTCCCTCAAGTTTGAGAGCTTTTGGGGTGTCTTTGGGTGAAAAATGTTCATGGAGCTCTTATAGGTTTTCATGGATGTTCTTCATTGTTCTTGTTATGTGTTTGGCAAGAACAAAAAGATTGGATATTTTGATTCAAAGTTTTTGGTTGTTTACATAAAGTTTTTGTTAGTGATTGATGGTTTGAATTTTCAATCAATACCCATACTTTTTCTACTATTCACATCATACCAATCACTTACACCTTTTCCTTGTTTCAAGGAACTATGTTTTATGGAAATCACTTTTTCAAACTTACCCATCACCTTTCACTTTTGTTGAAAAATTCAAAAGTTTTATGACACCTTCTCTCATCCAAAACCGGCCACCCTATTAAATAGGGTACTTTTGGGCCTTTTATGCAATTACATAAAGTTTTGATACTTTTGTGTATTTGTACTTTGACCCAAAAGTTTACATTTTTACGTGAAGGCCCAAAATCACTAAAGGACAAAATGTTTTGCTCCTTTAATGGAGTTTTTGTATTTTGATGAAATTTTGGATTCTAGTTGTAATTACATGAAGTAGTGGACTTTTGTGTTTTTACAAAGTGACCTCAAAAGTTTGTGTTTTGCAATATAGCCCAATAGTTGAGGTTATTGTTTTTCGGCCCAAATTAGTTGAGAACAAAGTAGTTTTGTATCTTTAAATGAGAATTGGATTTTCATTTCATATAGCTCCATTTAAATCAATTCTATGGATACAAAAACCAAATGAAAATGTTGCATTCAAGTTTAATTAGTTAAAGCGTTAATTAATTAAAGAAATGGTGATTATGAACCTAAGCCTACGATAATTGAGCTATGTGAAAGGCCGTCTCAAATTTGTTTGAACCATGGGAATGTGTGGATTAGATTTTGGTTGTAATTTGATATGATCAAATATTGTAAAAAAGCATAAGCTCTTATTTACTTTAAAGTAATTTGTTTTGATCAAATGTTGTAAAAGAGCATAAGCTTTTCTTTATTTGAAGTACTTCTTTCTTCCTTTATTTGATATGCATGAAAATGAAGTAAAGGGTGCAACGCCCAATAAGAAAACAAGCCTTAATTTGATTAAACGCGTAACTAAAATCAATCACCATCCCTAGACCGAGATTCAACACTAGGCTCGTGTTGGATCGAATCAAAGGTTCATAGATATCCTAGGGCCTTAAGGCAACTATATAGTCCATCAATGAATGCAAACCTTATGTTAGTAGTACCATATACTCTTGCTTTAAAAATCGTTGTACAAGTATAGTGGGATTATCATATACAACTAAATCAATCACATGGACCAATAGTTGTAATAGGACCAAATTGTTTTGATGTGATGAGACCTAAAACCCTCAACCAAACCATTATTAAGTTGATAAGCGTGAGAGTGCTTTGAACACTCTTTCGTGGCCTTCTACCGTGGTAGGCTCCGATCGTTTGTGACTAGTACACCGACTTCACCCTATCATGGGGGAGAACAAAGTGCGTATATCATGGGGGAGTACAAAGTGCGTGCTTACACTCAGGAGGAGTTCTATATGCATACATGATGTTGTGAAGGTAGGCAACGAGAATGATCAACATCACATGAATGTGAGGTTGTTCTTGAACCCTTACTTGAACTTGCATGGTGGGAATGACTTAACTAAGTGCAATGGAGCCAACATCATATCATTTTGAGGCTTCATTCTCTAGAGGCCAAATAAGATGGGTACTTGCAAGAGATGCAAATGAGTAAGCGTACGCTCTCATTATTATTGATGCTAGCCAACATCATATCATTGTGAGGTGAGCTTGGTAATGATGAGTCTCCCATACCCTACTAAGAGTTTCCTCCAAAACTCTAGAATTTCTATGAGGGATATGGAATTTGCCAAAAATAGTGGGTGGTGCTATTTGATTTAAAGACCCAGATCAAATGGCTTAAAATCAATCAATTTATATTCGTTATGTATTTATTTACCAATATATTTGCAAACGCTATCTAAAACTTGACAAAGAAAAAGCCGAAAGCTTTAGTTTCTGGACTTGGTACTACAATCCCATAGATTGTCTTTAATGACTTGTATATATACCTAAGTAGTCTTATCCTTGCAATCTTCCTAGTGATAAGTAGTCTTTTCATGTCATAATTCTTCCATTACAAATTGTTGTATGAAGAAGTAAGAGTTGCTTTGAACAACCCTTAGTTAACGCAAACATTAGTGCTCGTTTCTTTGTTACATGAACAAGGAACTTGAGAAGTAAGCACAAGGGCATGGACACTTTATGTGCCATGATTCTTCACTTACAAATTGTTGTATGAAGAAATGAGAGTTGCCTTAAACAACTCTTGAAAATTTGTAATTATGTTTAGAACATAATGGTTGGTTGACAAAAATAGTCCATTAACATGGACTTATGATGATTTTGAATCATTCAGTGTTGAAGTGTTAAACCACTTCACGAGACGGAAACTAGGCAAGGACTTCACTTTTGTGTCCCTATCCAAATGGTTCACTAAGTTTATTGTAAACTGTATAGTGAACAATAACCAGACGCTCTCCAAATTGTTTGATGTATATAACACAATTGAAATAAGATTCAAGAGAGATAGTGGGAGTTTAGGGACCATGACTATTGTAGTCAAAGGAGAAGTCAAATGAAAAAGGCGAAATAACTCCAAGGGAACAAACTTTCTTTATGAAAGGATGGACATTGGAAGGGGTATTTGCAAGAAATGTCTTGCAAATGTCAAGAAGACACCTTTCGAAGGTGCTATAAATTGTTCTTGAATAGTTCAAAACAGTTGGTTTTTCTACTTGAATGCTTGATTCCGTATTAGTAACTATGTTTTACAATCGTTGTAAAAGTGTGGCTAATAAGAAGTAGAAGATTAATGAGAGAAGAGAAAGTACTTCACATTCGGAATGTGAATCAAATGTAGATCTCTGCGAAAGCAGGTAGTACTTACTTCCTCATATGAACTACCAAAGAAAATGGAAAAACAAAGATTGTCTTTACATTCCAATTGAATAATGGAACTCATGAGAAATGGATAAATGTTTTGTTTGACAAAACATTGTTCTTTATTAATGAATGATTAGATTATTGTAATCTAATTGATTATCTCTATAGTAGAGATGATATGGTAGTGCTAACTCTTTAGAATATAACGATGCTTAAAACCCAAAAGGTTGCAAGGTAGTGACTAATCCCAACTGAGTTGTGATACCTCTAAAACATAAATTACGAGTTGGTCATAGATGGATGCTTTGGATCGTTAGATCCGGATCCAATGTCTTCTTGTTAAAATTGTATAGAGGCAAAATGTTTGAATCTTTATTCTTTTGGAAAGGAAGAAAGAATCACAAAGTTGTTGAGGTTAATTCACTTAGATGTTGGTGGCACTTGTCCACAACATAATACTACTCATGTAGTATGACATTCACCGAAGATCGCTCTCGGTTGGACTATCATTTATTTTGAATAAACACAAGTCCGAATACTTTGCGAAAGGTTTCAAAGAATTCAAGAAATGCAAGTAGATGAGTAAGATGTCTAAAGTATTTACCTTCTTAGATTTGATCCAAGGAAAGGTAACACTTTAGAACAGTTTCCTTGAAAGATATCAAGGAAAGAAGCATCATATGATAATAGATTTCTCCATTAAGAGAAGAACGAACTCGAATAAGATTTAGTTCATTGGATGTTATCAATTACCCATATATATAGGATATATACTTCGAAGACAATATGATTGTCAATTAGAAGATCTTCCAAAATTTTCATGACTCCATAGGATATAGTTGGAAAGAAAGACAAATCTTAATCGTGTTAAGATTTGTGGTTGTGTGCTAATAAGCAATATTTGTTTGAGAATTATCTTGTGGATATCCTTAAATTAACCTTTGGATATCACTTCTATAAATCAACTAACAAATGTTGCTTTGTTGGCAAGTGGTATGAAAATGTGGTACAAAAACATGTATAAATAGCATAGCCATTTACAAGTGGTTTTTAGAAATAATTATTTTTGTTCTATAACATTTCTCATTTGTCTCCTTCTTCACTAACTTTTTTTTTTTTTTTTAACATTTTACATTTTACACTTCTTAATTGAAAACAAATAAAAAAGAAAAATGGGACCAAAATTACGCAAATGCATGTGAAATAAGATATCGTATTTATGTATTTATATATGTAGGCCCTTTGTTTATAGGATTTTCATTTTTGGATAAAAATTGGTACTAGTTGTAGGTTCATTCCACGTTGAGTTTCAATGATTAGAACAATTTATTTTGTAAGTCTCGATTAAAAGATCATCTTTACACAAATAAAATTTAATTTGAAACCATTTGTTATTTAACTATCACGATAAAATTTTATTGTTTTTTATAAAACTTCTTAATATATATATAGGAAGCCTTTAAGGGAAGAGATCCCCATTTTTCAAAAAAAATTGGGACACTCTCTTGTCCATTAGATCTGGCTTTAATGAAATTATGTGATTGAGATTCTGTGGTTTGTGATTTAATCTCAACCACTGAATTTCATTAAAGCCAGATCTAACGGTCAAGAGGGTGTCCCCATTTTTCAAAAAAAAGAGGATCCCTTTCCTTAAAGGGTCTATGTGTATGTGTGTGTGTGTATATATATATATGCGTGTGGATTCTTATTGGTAATGCAAGTGTCGGGATAGGAAATAGGATAGGTAAAAGGGACCTTTTAAGTGGCCAATAGCAGGATTTAACTCCCTGTCCAAAGACTTGAACAAGGTTTTCAAAAAGTCCCAAGGTGTTTCTGTAGGGCGTCAAAATCCAAATGGCTGTTGAAAACTTTGGTCTTATGCCAAAAAGTGGTGAGATTCCACTATTGCTCTAAAAAATAACTATTAATCTGATTAGGATATGACACTAAACATACGAGATAAGGCTCCAACATGTGCAAGCAACCACTAACATCTAGTCCAATTATTTAAGGACGCACCATACCCTTCAAGTACTCGTTTGGTTCCTTCTCAATTGAGCCCCCATTAACACACAATCGATTTCTATATGTGCATGCATCTACTTCAATCTGTCACTCCTTTTCTTTAATAAGATAAACATATTCATGATTTGTTTAGCTCATACAATGTACTATTTTGAGATAAAATGATAGTTCACTAACAATGATCAAGACTTCACATATGACAGACATGCAAAACGTGATTTTCAAAAAAAGAAAACTTCAATTGGAAAAATCGCATATTTAGAGATAAAACAAGAGGTCACACCTGCCAAATTAAAGAAACACCACAATTTTACAATTGCAAACTCATTAGAAATACAATACAATTCCTCAACCAAGAAAGGCTCACATCCAACCAACATGAACGGTAACACTTACTATGACTAAACCTTGAAGGACAGAATACTATCGTAAAGGCACCACGAGCAATTCCAACAAAATTTGAGCTTCCACCTCATCTTCCTTTGCCAAACACACACACACACACACACACACAAACACAAAAGGTTCTCATTCGAAAGAACGAGAGAACGGACACAGTCACAAAGACTCTCTTCGATAGAGTGAAAAAGTGACCACAACTAGGGGTGGGAAATTTTGCCATAAACTGACATACCAACCGAACCGTACTAATCAGTTCATATTGATGGTGGAGTTTTAGCATATTTAATAATTGGTTCGCATTATACTAAACAGACTATTAATGGTATGTCTTTGGTACGAGTTTTGTATACTGGTGGTATTACCATACCGACTGGTATTATATATAATTGATTCAAGGAAGATTTCACATACATTGGAGTGCCAATAACAATTCCCTCAAATAATTGATTCAAGAAAATACGTTGGTTGCTGCTACTTCATTGCTATTGCATTATCAAAATTGAATAAGGATCCTCTTCAGATCCTCTTTGTGAGGATACTGGGAATCCTCCAATCAGGTCTGTTCATCTTACATCGTGCGGTCAGTTTTCATCAAGTACTATTTATATTCAATTTGAAATAAAAAAAAAATTTACAATAATTTATGACCGCATGATGTACAATGAACAGATGTAACATCCCACATCGTCCAGGGGAGTGGATCATGTAAGCCTTATATGTATATTCCTATCTCTACCTAGCACGAGGCCTTTTGGGAGCTCACTGGCTTTGGGTTCCATCGGAACTCCGAAGTTAAGCGAGTTTGCGCGAGAGCATTCCCAGGATGGGTGACCCACTGAGAAGTTCTCGTGTGAGTTCCAGAAACAAATTCATAAGGGCGTGGTCGGGGCCCAAAGCGGACAATATCGTGCTACGGCGGAGCCGGTCTAGGATGCGACAGAAAAGCGTGGTGGACCCCAGGCAAGGATGTGACAATTTGGTATCAGAGCCAATCTTTGGCCGGAAGTGTGTCGACGAGGACGGCGGGCCCCTAAGAGGGATGGATTGTAACATCTCACATCGCCCAGGGGAGTGGATCCTCTATGCCTTATATGTTTATTCCCATATTTACCTAGCACGAGGCCTTTTGGGAGCTCACTAGCTTCGGGTTCTGTAGGAACTCCGAAGTTAAGCGAGAGCAATCCCAGGATGGGTGACCCACCGGGAAGTTCTTTTCTGAGTTCCCAAAAACAAAACCATGAGGGTGTGTTAGGGGCGCAAAGTGGACAATATCGTGCTACGGTGGAGTCGTGCTTGGGATGTGATGGGGGCCCAGGCGGGGATGTGACAATAGATGTGATTGGAGGATCCGGAGAGGATCCTCATTCATCAAAATTGCAAGTTATTTGTTTTTAGATTATAATCAAAAGGATCATGATTAAAATCAGACTTTTGACTTTTAACATTTTTGTTTTTGCATTTGGTTTGCTGCGTTGGTTTAGACAATTATTTGAGTTAGACTTTTGAGTTTATGCACTAATAACTATTTGAATTATGTTTGCTGACATTGTTGTTGGCTTATTAAGTTATAATTTGATTTCCATTTTAAATTTTAAGTTATGATTATGTTAGTTCATCCATGAATTGAAAGATTGCAACAACATTTTTTTTTTGCTTTCTATTTTATTTTATTTATTTATTTTTTTGCTTGTTCTTCTTCTTCACAGTCAGTGTGTGGTCTTGGGGTGGTGTTTTGGTAGCTTGTTTTTATATAGTAATGATATTGCGGATCATCGATTGTGCCATTTACCAATCGAATCAGCCAATAATTTTGACTAAATCAATTTTTGGCAATCACAAAGAAATGATTGGCCAGCAGTAATTGATTTTCAGTTATTATGTATATGTGGCTGGCTGGTGGCATAAAGAATTTGGCTTGGTTTGTTCTTCTTCACAGTCAGTGTGTGGCCTTGGGGTGGTTTTTTTTTAGCTTGTTTTTTATAGTAATGATATTGTAAACCATGGCTTGTTCCATTTACCAGCCAATAATTTTGGCTGAAGCAATTTTTAGCAACTGCAAAGAAACGGTTGGCTAGCGGTAACTGATTTTCTGTAATTATGTTTATGTGGCTGGTTGGTGGCACAAGAAGTTTGTCAAAGTTTAACCACTAGATGAAGATGGTTGTAAGAAATGAGAAGCAAAAGACGGGGTAAAGAAAAGGAAGAGACTAAGACCTGGTTTGGTACTGAGGTGATTCTAAAAAAAGTGGGTATCAAAAAAAGCTGGGAGCTTTTTTATGTTTGATAAACATTTAGCTTCAGTTTTTTTTCACAGTTTTTGGTGAAACAAAGCTAAAAACACAAAACTGCAAAACCCAACTCTGAATAACCGGCTTTTTTTTTACATCTGTTTTACATAAAAGTTTACCAAATACTATAATACTGCTTTTCTTTTTCAAAAGCACTTTTGCAAAAAAGTTTACCAAACATTCTGCTGCTTTATTTCACAGCTGCTTATTCTCACATCACAGCAGAAGCAGTTTGTTTTCAAAGCACAGCAATACCAAACTAGCCCTAAGAGGCATTGTCGCCAACCCTTTAACCGACGACTGAGAGGTTATACTTATTTCTTATTACCTCTCTTAAGTTATGGCATAACAAACTAGCTATTGCTTTTAATAATATTTTTCTTTTACAATACTATAGGAGCGTCCATTAATCATTCTACTCAAAATTATGACATAACCACTTGAAGTAATCATATTCCAAGTTGGAAGCATGAAATGATTATTGATGAGAATTTTTATTAAACTCCAACACAAAAAGTTTGCCACACCTCAACCGAGATCAAGGCATGCTGGGCGTCATGTGAGAGTGATGTAGCCATATGCATAGTGCGGAAGCAATAAAGATAAGAATTATACGAATAATTAAAAACCAAATTACTAGAGTGCACTACTAATTACGAAGTGATAGGAGTTAGTTACAACAGTAAACACTCATAAGCAGAGCATATTAAGTTTAGGTGCAATCCAGTAGGACAAGTACTAATTATACAGTACCAGGAATGTCCTACTATTATTTAGATAGGTCAGAACCGCCAACGTCCTCAAGCCACCAACAACAAGCTTACTTAAAACCTGGAGGGGCGCAAAACAGAAAACGTGAGTGGGCAAAAACAAATGTTTTACAAAATCATTTTCTTTATCAACATATCTAACCTCTCGCTGTAAACCATGTATAATTTTTCCCAAAATTAGAATATGAGCATATACATAATATATATATATATATATATATATATATTTGAAATCATATCAATTCATATACATAATATATATATATATATATATATATATATATATATATATATATTTGAAATCATATCAATTCAATTCATGCTTCACATAATCATATTCAAATATATGCCATGCCAATATATAACAGAGTAAGCAATTCAGGTAAGAATAAATTCATAGAAATATGATATGTTAGCCAGAACCCCTGTGGTAGTCTGTACAGCTAAATTCATAGCTCTAAGTCAATCTAGCCGAAGTCACTACAATGACCTATACGGCAATATACTGCACATAAGTCGGAACCACTAAAAAGGTCTGTACGACAAGATTGGGTGTAATATAGTTATGCTCAATTTTACTCTCTCATAATAGCCGGGCGATAAATCGCTAGTCACCTACCAGTTGGAACCATAATTAAGGTCTGTACCACAAGACTCTGCACTTAAGTTGGATCCAATATAAGCATATAGTGCGGGAGGTGACATAAATAAACAGGCATGTACTTCATATCTCTGGCTAAATCACAATCACCCTAGGTGCAGTTTTATGAGCTCAACATCAATCCATCACATACCACATCATCGACGATTCACATAGCCAAACATAACTTACTTGAACTTACCTGTGCCTCCACAGCACCACATATATATATATATATGTAACCATGAAATGCGTATTCAAAATATAAAAGCATTTGGCATATTATTTCATAGCATACTTTCCTTAAAAAAAAATGCATTTCTGGGAAATATATCAAGTATATAAATATATACTGAAAACAAAAGCCCACTCACTGGTATGTCGACGGGTCGTAACCCCCAAGTCGCCCATGGATACGCTCGTCCTCAGGATAAGTCTCACCTATATGCAAATTAACTATAAAAACGTTATTTTAAAGCACATAGACAAAACTAACTAATAACTTCTCATGCATTGCTCAAAATTGGTATCTGAATATACCATAGTGACCTACACAACCTCAGGATCATCCCCAAATTTTCAAAATAATTTTCTGACCCCACACGCGCCGGCCAAGGCACGATAATATGCGCCGCCACGCGAAGGGGATCCTGACGGATTGTACAAACGGCGTTAGGAATATCCTTTGAAATATTCTGTTAAAACATAACGGTAACCGTCCGACTAATTGAAGGCGTGAGAATATTCCGTCATACTTGACGGAATATTCCTTCACCTTCTACCTCCAGCTCCGGCAACCGTCGCTGGCGCCGGAAACTGGCAAATCTTTAAACTCATTATTCTCACTAGTTTTTCAACCATTTCCTACAAAATTTGAACCAAATGAAAGCTTAGAGTGAGAAGAATGGCGTTATACCTATTTGAAGATTCAAATCTCATGAAATCACGTCAGGGAAGCTTCGAAATTCCGACCAAACCTGCAACTCTTCGTTTCTCGCGATCTCGACGTCTAAATTCTTCAAATGAACTACCCCGAGACTCGTGAGGACCTCATTAAGCTTTCTATGGGCTTAGATTCCCCTAAAACACAAGGTTTTACGTGAGTATAAACAGTGCATGAAAATTGGGTTACAGGTTCACGAGTTTTTCGAATTGTTCCATACCTGGAATGGGTACCAATCAACTCGTAGCACAACGAGGAACACAATGGTGCACTCAAAACCTTCAATATGTGAAGATTGAGGTGATTTTGGTGCTTGTCTGTACATATAGAAAAGAGAGAGAGAGAGAGAGAGAAACCGAGAGAGAGAGTACGGGAGTGAGAGAGGAGATGATGTGGATATGTGTGTGTGGACTAGGATTGGTCAACAACCCAAAATACACAATTACTTAATCCTAATTGGTCCCAAACAATTAGGATTTTAGAATAGTGATCCATAAACAACACTTAAACCACATCACACAATTTAACGTCCATCGGTATTTCCGTCACTTCACACCATCAAGAATAAAATAATATACATCTTCGGGACAGGCTTATAATAACGTAACACGTTTTATTTTCTAGAGAGAGACACAGTGAAAATATAACAAAAACTTTCTTAACCCCTTATTCTCCCATTTCTCTCTTATTCTTTCCATTTTTCGTTACTCTAAACTTAATCTGTCTTAAGTTTTTTCTTCGATTTTTGTCTCAATTTTGTCTTTGAGCTTATGTGCTGTTGGAAATGTGCCCTAAAACCAATCATATGATGATACTTTACGGACATTTCACATGTTAAACTAATCTAGTTTAATATCAAGGGTAAAGATTATTGTTTAAGCCGTCTCATATAAATGTTATATGCTTAAACGATAAAGTCCAAGGAATATGTGATTGGGAGAATGCAATCTAAAGAAGTTAGATTCATGAGACCATTCTTTCGTAGACATATCCTAAACGTTCCTGATCATAGGATTGCCAATTGGGCATTGACAGTCCGATAAGATCAGTACGTGCTGTGTCTTCTCTCAGGGAGAGTGACTAGTCTCGAGTCATTGGTGTGTGTGACATCAAGACATGCATGTAAGTGCTCAATAGCGAATGAGTCCACTGAACACGATCAACGAGGAGTTCTCATACTCATGTCACATGAGAACTCATGGTTGGGATAATGCAAAGTAGTCATTTGACCTGAGGCATCATAGTTGTCTTGTGGTTAAGTCCTTGATCTTTGATTATGTCAAAGTCACTCCATCAGGAGGGTGTCCACGACATAGTTGGGGTTAAACCACTTAGCCATGGAAGCAAGTGAATGCGCAACAAGGGATCTCTAACCTTCAAACTGTTTGAGGGAGAATACACTTTGATATGATTAAGAATATCTGGCCAGAGTATGAATGAGATTTAGGAAGGCGTTCCAAATCACATTTAAGGTAATCATATAAGCACACGAATCACATTGGATAGTAGACATGAATAAACTATCAAACCAAACAATGTGGTCAAGAGTATTGTATTAGAGAAAGACTGTATTGCATTTGTAATCCTAAACTGAATAGCTTCTCCACCTCTTCTGATTAGCTTGGGTAACCATGATATGCTGCTTGGTGTCACTCATGGTTTGTGGAAGCTCTAAATGTGTATAATCACTAAAGGGAGAATTGAAAGTAAGTTTCAATTCACAATCAATTTGAAATGGTTTTAATCGCCCACTACCTCGCTAAAAGGAACCTAATGGATCGTATACCGTGTAAGGTGGAGATTGAAGAAACAAAGGAGATGAGTAAGAATAATTAAATGGTTTAATTATTTATGGCAAGGATTAATTAATATGTTAATTAATCAAACGAAAAAGTTCGTTAAAGACCACGGGTTTAGTTATGGCCCTCAAGGCCCAATGGGCTTCGAACGTCAAGCCCATTGACTTAAGTTGTATGACAACTTAATGACTAATAATTAACAAAGGCCTTAAAAGCCCAATGAAACCCTTAAGGCCGGCCATTTAGAGAAAGGGTATTGAACTTGCTTTAATTACAAGTTTGCCACTCCAATGAATAAAGGTATAAATATGACTTTATAGCCAAAATTCATTTAGGGTTTCTTTTAGGAAATTGGAGAGAACACAAAGCTCTCCTTTCTCTCTAAAAGAGGCCGGCCCCCTTGGAGGGATTAGCTAGCAATCCAACTCCTCCAAGGTCACTCATTTCTTCTCCAATCTAACCTTGGTGAAGAGACTTAGAGGTTCTCAATTTTGGGAACTTGGAGAACCATTTCATCCATCCAAATCCATAGATCTAAGATGCAAGGAATGAAGGCCCTCTCTTTGGGTGATTATCCTTTGCTTATGCGAAGAGGAATCTACAAAGGTATAATTTCTCAACTCACTTTGTTTTGAGTTGAGTCTTGGTTCACCAATCTACTAGGCTTTGAATTTCATGGTTAATGTTTTGTTTTTAAGTGCATGCAAGCATGATTCCGCCTTTTAATTGTTAATAGCATGCTATAGATGTTGCTTAAATGAACAAGTTTTTCACAAAATTTCCTTCAAGTGGTATCAGAGCCTAGGTCTAGTAGTTGGTGAATCCTTTTGGGTTTTGTAGTTCATAGTTTATGATTTGAATGTTGTAATATGTTACAAGCTTTATTCTTGTTTCTTTGAATGTAAATTTTGTTAGAAAATTTGCCATCTCAAATGTTGTAGATGTAGTTCATATGAGCATGAATATTGGAGCTAAAATTTGGTGCCATGTTTTTCGGGATTTTCGGCCAAATCCAAAGGGTGGATTTTTGGGTTCTTGTTTGACTTGTTAAAAGTGTTTTAAGGTGATTTTTGGAACCTCGATGTACCCTAGTTTGGTTATATGTTATTTCCCTTAAGTTTGAGTGGTTTTGGGATTTCTTTGGATGGAAAATGTTCATGGAGCTCTTATGGGTTTTTCATGAATGTTCTTCATTGTTCTTGACATTTTTGCCAAGAACAAAAAGTTTGGTGTTTTGATTCAAAGTTTTGGATTATTTCATAAAGTGTTTGTTTTGTGTTGGTGGGTGTGACTTATCTATCAAAAACATTTATTGAAATTTTGAAAGGTGATAGAAATGGTGATGGGTGTGTAAGAAGTACTTCTCTTACACACACACCACTTGCATGGCTTTGTTCACACCAACCAAATTACACTTGCAAGACTTTATGACATTGTTGAAAAATTTCCAAATTTTTGTGGACTTATCTTTTCTCTATTTTCTCCCTAAACTCGGCCACCCTATTAAAATAGGGTATTTTTGGGGCTTTTACGCAATTACATAAAGTTTTGATACTTTTGTGTATTTGTATTTTGACCCGAAAGTTTACGTTTTGACGTTAAGGCCTAAAAACGCTAAAGGACAAATTGTTTTGCTCCTTTAATGAAGTTTTTGAATTTATTGAAATTTTTGGGTTCTAGTTGTAATTCCATGAAGTAGTGGACTTTTGTGTTTTTACAAAGTGACCCCAAAAGTTTGTGTTTCGCAATATGGCCCAAAAGGTTGTGGTTATTGCATGATGGCCCAAATTAAGTAGAGAACAAAATTGTTTTGTCTCTTTAAATGAGACTTGGATTTTCATTTCATTTAGCTCCATTTAAATCAATTCTATGGATACAAAAACCAAATGAAAATGTTGCATTCAATTTAATTAGTTAAAGTGTTAATTAATTAAAGGGTGATTATGAACCTAAGCCTACGATAATTGAGCTATGTGAAAGGCCGTTTCAAATTTGTTTGAACCATGGGAATGTGTAGATTAGATTTTGGTTGTAATTTGATTTGATCAAATGTTGTAAAAGAGCATAAGCTCTTCTTTACTTTAAAGTACTCATTTTCTTGTTTTATTTGATATGCATGAAAATGGAGTAGTGGGTCCAACGCCCAATAGAACAACACGCCTTAATGTGATTAACCGCGTAACTAAAATCAATCACCATCCCTAGACCGAGATTCAGCACTAGGCTTGTGTTGAATCTAAACAAAGGTTCATAGTCATCCTAAAGCCCTAAGGCAACTATATAGTCCATCAAATGAATGCAAAGTTTATGTTAGTAGTATCATATACTCTTGCTTTAAAAACCGTTTTATAAGCATAGTGGGAGTATTATATACAACTAAATTCAATCAAATGGACCAATAGTTGTAATAGGACCAAAATTGTTTTAATAAGATTAAAATGAATATTTATATGTGATGAGACCTAAAAACCCTCAACCAAACCATTATTAAGTTGATAAGCGTGAGAGTGCTTTGAACACTCTTTCGTGGCCTTCCACCGTGGTGGGCTCCAATCGTTTATGACTTGTACACCGTCTTCACCCTATCATGGGGGAGTGCAAAGTGCATGCTTATACTCACGAGGAGTCCATAAACATATGATGAGGTGAGTGTAGGCAACGAGGATGGCCGACATCGTATCATCGTGAGGCTATTCTTGAACCCCTTCACGAACTAAGCATGGTGGGAATGACTTAACTAAGTGCAATGGAGCCAACATCATATCATTGTGAGGTGACATTCTCTAGAGGCCAAATAAGATGGGTACTTGCTGATGTGAGAATTACTTGACACACAAATTAAACCCTCTTTTTGACAATTGTAGTATAAGTATAAGTAGGGTATCGTTCTAAGCCGGGGATTAGGAGGGATTGCTAAATCACTTGAAACTTAAAAACAAAGTTAAAAATGTAAATAAAAGAACTTAAAAACAAGAAAGAAAAAGGGGGATTTGAGTTTGATTAAATGAAAGTAAAACCAATAAACTAAAACTTTAAAACGAACTTGATGGGCTTTAGCTAGAGGGTTCTTCTCCACACATGTCTTGCTTGCATACAAAACGATTTCCAATTGTATTTCAATAACTTATTAATTCTCAATGCCCCAAGTTAATTAGGTACGCTTAAATTAACCCTCAGATTTTCCTACTTTTATTGAGTTGGATGATTGCATACGACAACCCAAAGCATTCCTCACAAGTTCCCTACATGAATTGCATAATAGAGATACAAGCAAGAATCATTAAGTTCTATGAAAATCATAAGCATTGACGAGGCACTCGTTACTATGAATTGCATGAAACTTATGCCAAGAATTTACTTAACGCGATTGTGACTAGCAACCTTCACTACTTGTGAATATAAGTTCATGACGATTAGGTGAAACTCCCTTATATTCTAGCATCGAATTCATGCATGCAAACTAAGTGTCGACCCTCAATCAACATACACAAATCAGTTTTTATACGAACAGATAAGTAAATTGAATTCATAACTTATGAAACGCAATTAAAAGTAATCAAATCATAATGCAAGCAAGGACATGTGTTTCGAATCCCCCCCTAGCCAAGGGGGGTTTAGTTCCTCATTATTACAAAACAAAGATAAACAAATTTAAACATTGAAAAACAAAGGAAAGAAAGCACCTAAACGTTCCAACGATCCATGTTGGATAGCAAGCGCGTCCAAGGACTTTTCTCCTTCTCTTTACCGCAACAACAAGGTTGGAATGATGTTGAAGGGTTGGTTATTTGGAGGAATGGATGGGGGAAGTTTAGATATGTAGGGAGAGGCAAGGAAAGGCTTATAGAATGGTTTATTCTTGGATGATTTGAATGAGGTTGATGCCATGGTATTTATAGGAAGAGGATGGACTTGTTTAACACAAAATGTTGGTGGAATTGAGTAGGTGAGCATGGCAAAGAGTGGGAATTGTTGGTGGGTTAGGTATTGAGTCATCCACTCACATGTCATGGTTAGCTAAGCATTGCATCATCCACTCACATGTCATGGTGAGTTAAGCATTGCATCATTACTCAAATTTCTGGTGGAGGTGGAAGTAAAAGCCACGACATTGATGTGTTTTGAGTGAAGTTTTGGCCAATCCTACTAGAAATTTATCCCTTCTTGCAACTTGTATTTGTTTCACCAGATTTTTAGCATGTTCTTAGCCTCTTTTGTCTTCAAATTCGTCCATCTATCTTGCTCATATCATATGTAATCCATTCCAAGCTCAAAATTGCTCCAAAATGCACCAAAATGCACTTTCTTGCTACCTTAGCCCTTTGGACCTACAAACACACGAAAATGGCTTAAAGTACTAAAATAACTAAGAACTAATAACGTAAATGCAAGAAAACTAGTTAACTAAGTCGCATAAATATGCGTCTATCACTTTCCCCCACACTTAGCTTTTGCTAGTCCTCGAGCAAAATAAAGAGAACATGAAAAAGTAATAACATGAAAAACATTAGTTCCCCCTATGTGACCCTCATAGAATTTTATTCAAGAAAACAAATCATCAAGAACCATAGCTAGCACCAAACAAGTTAATCCAAGTTCATCTTCCTTATTCAAATATGAGTAGTAATCTTTAAATCATCCTTGAAGTGTAGTGTGTGAGATAGCCATGCTAATGCAATTTCAAGTTTTTATTTTTAAAATCATCATATGCAAACTAGCGACCTTCTCACTGGATATGCACTCAATCACACATGTGTTTAGTTTTAATGTGTTTCGCTCAAAGAATCAAATGTGAAATTTCTACCATAAGCTTGCATAAAGATCACTTCTCCACAGTCATAATTGCAAAACTTAAATCAAGAGGACTTTTATTGGATGTAATGAGGCTTAGGGATAGGGTTATTGAAACGAAAGAATAGGAAAACACAAGTTCCAAGCTACATTGCAAGCAATTCTTTTCTTTAGATTTATAAGAACTCAAGCTCTCCAACGATTCTTCTGACATCTCCAACACCACCCATAAACTGAAACTTTAAAAACTTTTTATTTCATTTGTATACAATCTTTTTTTTTTTTTTTTTTTAAATACAAACATGAAATACCCCCACACTTATTCTTTTGCCAAACACCTTCAAAGCACTTCACAAACGTTTCTCATAAGAGAATCTCACATTGCTCACTAGCTTGCTTGGAAAGGGTAAGGAAAAAATATTTCAGGTATAAGGGTAAACATATCTGGTGATAAGAAATAAAAGGCTCAACATACACGGCTCAAATTGGCAATCTAATGATATCATTTTTCTTTGGGAAACATGGTTATTTGGGCCATAGTGGTAAACCTAATGCCTCTATCATTTCCAAGTTCATGCAATCAATGACAAACATTTCGAAAGATCGTTACGCAAGTTCTAGAGATGTATCTCACATAAGTTCATCACACATGAAAGAATAGGAGTGTATGAAAAATGCACACACTTTCAATCGGCTCAAAAACTCACATAGGATGTATATGGTCACTAAATTCACATATGACGCTTTAATTCATACTTTAGTTTCACATCAACAAGGCTATGTGCATTTGGTTTTTCAAAGATGGTCAAACATGTACAAAACTAACAAGAGAATTAGAAATTTCACAAAACACATGTTAACTAAGTTCTTGATGATCATGGTTCAAATTTTATTCAATTATATCATTGGGTCGGGAAACTAACAAAAATCTAATTCAAAACAATAAGGAAAACAAGACAATATTTTTGGATTTTTTAAATTTTCCGAATTTTTTGTTTTTTTTTTATAGAGAAAACAAAACTAATTAAGAAAATAAAAAGCAACAACACAGAAACAAATGAAACCAGTTCGAAGTTGAAGGTACAAAAAATTTCAATTTGGTCATTTTTATACCCTTTACCCCCACACTTAAACTGGACATTGTCCCCAATGTCAGAAAACACTATAATGCAAAAACAAGTAAAATAAATAAAATAAAGCAATTGAACTGAAAACTTCCCTAATTTGCAGTAAAATCAAGCGATGACCCCCCAAGCTAAAATTCTGCAATCACTTCAATGGTGGAAATAACCAAACGTTCCTGCAAAGAAAAGAAATAATTCAGTTAAGGACGCAAGAAAATGTACAAAAAAAAAAAAATTGCACACGAAAAATTGAAAATTACGATAAAAGATAATGAATAAAACTAATAAGTAATCATTGGTCGTGCTTGTTGACTTTCCACAGCTTTCCTCTTGAACTGGGTGACGCTTAGCTTTTGACTTGATTTTATGATATTGTACGGCGAGGCTTTGCTCTTTGGCGAAGGTGCCCTCCAAATGTTGTTGAAGCTTCTCGAGTTCTTCAATTCGGACTCCTTGTGCTGGATTGATTGATTATGCAGTCTGCATTCTTCTCTGCTTGTTTCCTCAGCACGGTAGGCAGGCACGAGGTAGAAGTGTTTTGGTCTGATTCTTTCTTCAATCTTTCCAAGTGCCCACCTCTTGCTTTCTTTCTCCTTGTCCCTAGCTGAGGATGAATTGGCAAATTGTCTCCACATGCTTCGAGTTATCATCTTCACTTCCCTTACTTGCCCCCCAGACAGATGTGAAACAAAGAGGAATCACAAAATGTTGAAGATGAGTACTCGAGAGCAAGGCTAGGTAAGCAATCAGGACAAGGAGAGGGAAGGAGAAAGCATGATATGAGATACTTTTGCTTTCAACCTTTATGATATGAAATACTTTTGCTTTGAATGGGTTGATCGCAGGAGTATCCCAAGGAATGAGGAATACAGAGTGACTCGAGAGGGTTTGTTGGAAGACCATTTCAAAGATGAAGAAGTTTTTAGAAAGAAGTGCTGAGAGGGTGTGCCTTTGCTGTGGAAAGCGAAGGTATAAACTTATAGGACTTTTCTTCACAACCGGAACTGTTCTCTCACTTATTGTCGGTAGCCGGTGGATGGATGAATAGTACAAATTACGCGTTTTCTGACAAAGCTGCCCGTAATTTCCGCAAAGCTACCGGTTGCATGTGATAAGTGCTGACTAGGCTGAGAGAGACAGATGGTTGGAATCGGCGCTTCGACAGACTGCCCGTGATTTTCGCAGAGCTGAAGTTGCGTGTGACGGGTGACAACACGTCTGGACAAATTGATCGTGCGAAATCCGGGATTCGGCTCGTGGTTCCTAAGGAAGCCCAACTTTTAAGAAATTAAACGCCTCTTTTGAGAAAGGAATTCGGCTTTGGAGAAAGGAAACTCCTCTTTTGAGAAAAGAATCAGGCGCTTGAGAAAGGAGCTCCGACTCTTCGATTTGCGAGATGACGCCTCTGCAATTTCTGAGGAGCGTCTCTTCAATTGCTGAGGAGCGCCTCTTCGATTTCTTCCTTTTTATAGAGGCGTTAATCGTGTTCCACAACACACTTGAGCGCCTTCCTGTAAACACTCCCTTCTTGCACTTCCTTAATCTTAATCTGTCCGATCACTTCTTTCTCAACACCTCTGAAAAATGGCAGGCCCTTCCGATCGCCGTTTTGACTTGAACATTGGTGAAGAGGCAGCTCCGCCTTCACCAGACAACATATGGCGCCCATCTTTCATATCCCCTACTGGTCCCCTTACCGTGGGGGATTCGGTGATGAAAAATGACATGACCGCTGCGGTGGTGGCCCGAAACCTTGTCACCCCCAGAGATAACAGACTGCTCGCTAGACGATCTGATGAATTGGCGGTTAAGGAGTCTCTGGCTCTTAGCGTGCAGTGTGCGGGTTCCGTATCCAACATGGCCCAACGCCTATATGCCCGAACCCGTCACGTTGAATCGTTGGTGGCTGAAATACAGAGTCTCAAGCAAGAGATTAAAGGGCTCAAGCATGAGAATAAAGAATTGCACAAGCTCGCACACAGCTATGCCACCAGCATGAAGAGGAAGATTGACCAGATGCAGGACACTGATGGTCAAATTTTACTTGATCATCGGAGGTTCGTGGGTTTGTTCCAACAGCATCTGCCTTCGTCTTCTGGAGTGGCACCGCGTAGTGAAGCTCCAACTGATCAACCTCTGTTGCCTCCTCCTTCTGTTGCCCCGCCGACTGCTGAAGCCCCGCCTACTACTGAAGCACTACCGGACCAATGAGTGCTATTAGTTTACATCATTGTAAATTATTTGTATTTTTATGTTTTTTTTTTTTTTTTTTTATAATTTTTTTTTTTATAATTTTATGTATTATTATTACTTTTTTAATTTTATTTTATGTTTTTTTTTTTTAAACATTAATTTTTAAATTTTATCTTTTTTTTTTATTTTTTTTATTTTAAGCAATGTAAAAAAAATGTAATGTAAAATATGTAAATTAAAGTAAAAAGACTTTATTTACCCTAAACAAGATTCACACTTAAATAAACTAACAATTAATGAACTTAAACAAGGTAAAATAAATGCAGTAAAGAGAAGGGTTTAAGAGTGCAAATCTGATCGGAAAAAGATTTGTTGAGCAATTTCAAAGTCTCCCTTCGTTGAATGCTTGGGTTGCCTCCCAAGAAGCGCTTGATTTAACATTTTTAGCCGGACGAATCTTTCCCTTAACTCCCATCGGCTCCAAAGCATGGAATTTATCTTTTAATGGGAGGTGATATTTGAAATGATTCGGCAATGGTCTGAATTCACGAGTGGGTGCCTGAATCATCAAAATCAGAAAAATGTTAGTATACATTAAAATTAAAATTGGAGAAGATGGCTTACTTTCTTTCTCCGACACAAACTCAAAAACAAACACGACATTTTTGAACATTTCCGGGACTTTGAACTTGGCCAGGTTTACTATGATGGTTGTGGCTTGTCCCGTGTCATCAAATTCAACTGCTTTGGGTTTGATTGTCTCATGCACAGCCTCTTGGATGTATTCTTGATCTGCTTCAACCACTTCATTCTCTTGAATCCCTTTTCTTGGTGTGCGAGGTTCTTTGAACATTTCAATATCATCGGGAACTTGTTTTGGTGCACCAAGAATTGGGATATCACTTTGCACCTTTGGAAGAGCTTCCACAATGTCTTTTTCACTCTCTTTGATATTTGGAATAAAAAACCTGCAAGGAAAAATGACATTTGGTGGAATAATGTTAGAATGAAGTGAATTTAGAACTTCCTCACCTGAGTTAGATGACATAGGAATTTGAGGAGCTTGCAGCAAGAATTCTTCTAAACTGCCCATGTCGTCCTCCTCCTCTTCTGCTTGCAGCAGCAATTCATCCATGTTCGGGCTGTGTTTGGATGGTTCTAGGACAGCTTCATCCTTCATGTCACCTTCCAAAGTGATAGCATCGTGGATTTCAAAATCTTCCTTCGAATTTTCAACAGTTGAGTTGGAGAGTTCACTTTGCTCTTGAATTTGTACCATGAATTCCATAATCTCTCCCATTTGACTCTTCAATTTATCCAACTTCTTGTCTTGATTTTGTTGGTCCTGCGTCAAAGAGGTTAGTACTTGGAGAATTTGATCACTATCCATGGACATACTTGAATTTGATTGGAATTGTTGTGGGGTATGCGGTGGTGGCTGTATAGGTGTGGTGTAGAACTCCTCATATGGCTGCCAATATGCATCTTGTTGAGCCTCCTTTACTTGATTTTGTGAGCCCTGCACCAAACAATTTAATTCATTAAGAATTTGATTATAATTTATTGACGAACCTGAGTTTGATTGAGCATATTGTATAGGTTTTGAATAGAACTCCTCCTCTTGCTGCCAATATCCATCTTGTTGGAATTGTTGAGGTTCCTCCCACATATAATTTGAATGATCTCTCCGAGCCGAATTGTAAGCGTTGGAAAACATGTTTTTGCTTGGTTGATCATAGCCTTGATAACCCCAAGCATCTTCATTTGCAGAAAATTGAGGACTTTGATAACCTTGCCCATAGGGCACATCAAATGTAGGGACACTTGGCATTGTGGTCCGTTCGGCATTATGAGTCAATTGAGCAGTGAGATGTGCCAATTGAGCTTGAATGGTCGCAAGTGCCATGTCTTGCTCCATTTGTACCTAAAATCAAAGAAAGAAAAATAAATCAAATATCAAAAGTAAAATATATAAACACCAATATAAACATAAACAAAAACAAAAATAAAGGGATTAGCAAAGTTGCTAATCCCCGGCAACGGCGCCAAAATTTGATGTGAGAATTACTTGACACACAAATTAAACCCTCTTTTTGACAATTGTAGTATAAGTATAAGTAGGGTATCGTTCTAAGCCGGGGATTAGGAGGGATTGCTAAATCACTTGAAACTTAAAAACAAAGTTAAAAATGTAAATAAAAGAACTTAAAAACAAGAAAGAAAAAGGGGGATTTGAGTTTGATTAAATGAAAGTAAAACCAATAAACTAAAACTTTAAAACGAACTTGATGGGCTTTAGCTAGAGGTTTCTTCTCCACACATGTCTTGCTTGCATACAAAACGATTTCCAATTGTATTTCAATAACTTATTAATTCTCAATGCCCCAAGTTAATTAGGTACGCTTAAATTAACCCTCAGATTTTCCTACTTTTATTGAGTTGGATGATTGCATACGACAACCCAAAGCATTCCTCACAAGTTCCCTACATGAATTGCATAATAGAGATACAAGCAAGAATCATTAAGTTCTATGAAAATCATAAGCATTGACGAGGCACTCGTTACTATGAATTGCATGAAACTTATGCCAAGAATTTACTTAACGCGATTGTGACTAGCAACCTTCACTACTTGTGAATATAAGTTCATGACGATTAGGTGAAACTCCCTTATATTCTAGCATCGAATTCATGCATGCAAACTAAGTGTCGACCCTCAATCAACATACACAAATCAGTTTTTATACGAACAGATAAGTAAATTGAATTCATAACTTATGAAACGCAATTAAAAGTAATCAAATCATAATGCAAGCAAGGACATGTGTTTCGAATCCCCCCCTAGCCAAGGGGGGTTTAGTTCCTCATTATTACAAAACAAAGATAAACAAATTTAAACATTGAAAAACAAAGGAAAGAAAGCACCTAAACGTTCCAACGATCCATGTTGGATAGCAAGCGCGTCCAAGGACTTTTCTCCTTCTCTTTACCGCAACAACAAGGTTGGAATGATGTTGAAGGGTTGGTTATTTGGAGGAATGGATGGGGGAAGTTTAGATATGTAGGGAGAGGCAAGGAAAGGCTTATAGAATGGTTTATTCTTGGATGATTTGAATGAGGTTGATGCCATGGTATTTATAGGAAGAGGATGGACTTGTTTAACACAAAATGTTGGTGGAATTGAGTAGGTGAGCATGGCAAAGAGTGGGAATTGTTGGTGGGTTAGGTATTGAGTCATCCACTCACATGTCATGGTTAGCTAAGCATTGCATCATCCACTCACATGTCATGGTGAGTTAAGCATTGCATCATTACTCAAATTTCTGGTGGAGGTGGAAGTAAAAGCCACGACATTGATGTGTTTTGAGTGAAGTTTTGGCCAATCCTACTAGAAATTTATCCCTTCTTGCAACTTGTATTTGTTTCACCAGATTTTTAGCATGTTCTTAGCCTCTTTTGTCTTCAAATTCGTCCATCTATCTTGCTCATATCATATGTAATCCATTCCAAGCTCAAAATTGCTCCAAAATGCACCAAAATGCACTTTCTTGCTACCTTAGCCCTTTGGACCTACAAACACACGAAAATGGCTTAAAGTACTAAAATAACTAAGAACTAATAACGTAAATGCAAGAAAACTAGTTAACTAAGTCGCATAAATATGCGTCTATCACTTGCAAGAGATGCAAATGAGTAAGCGTACTCTCTCATTATTATTAATGCTAGCCAACATCATATCATTATGAGGTGGGCTTGGTAGTAGTGAGTCTCCCATACCCTACTAAGAGTTTTCTCCAAAACTCTCGAATTCCAATGAGGGATATGGAATTTGCCAAAAATAGTGGGTGGTGCTATTTGATTTAAAGACCCGAATCAAATGGCTTAAAATCAATCAATTTATATTCGCTATGTATTTGTTTACCAATATATTTGCAAACGCTATCCAATACTTGACAAAGAAAAGCCGAATGCTTTAGTTTCCGGACTTGGTACCACAATCCGAAAGATTGTCTTAAATGGATTGTATATGTACATAAGTAGTCTCATCCTCAAAATCTTCCTATTGGTAATGTATCATTGGAAGAACATGTCAGATAAGTCTATCATGAAGAGGACAACACAAACAACCAATGCTTAATCCTTTGTTAAATGAACAAAGGAACTTACGAAGATTAGCATAAAGAAAAGGACACTTTTAGTGTTATTAGTTCTTCACTTACAAATCGTTGTATGAAGAAATAAGAGTTGCTTTGAACAACCCTTAGTCAATGCAAACACTAGTGCTTGTTTCTTTGTTAAATGAACAAAGAACTTGAGAAGAAAGCACAAAGGCATGGACACTTTATGTGCCATGATTCTTCACTTACAAATTGTTGTATGAAGAAATGAGAGTTGCCTTGAACAACTCTTGAAAGTTTGTAATTATGTTTAGAACATAATGGTTGGTTGACAAAAATAGTCCATCGACATGGAGTTATGATGATTTCTAATCATTGAGTGTTGAAGTGTTGCACCACTTAAAGAAATGGAAACTAGGCAAGGACTTCAGCTTTATGTCCCTATCCTAATGGTTCACTAAGTTTATTGTAAACTATATAGTGAACAATAACCACACACTCTCCAAATCGTTGGATGTGTATAACACAATTGAAATAAGTTTCAAGAGAGATAGTGGGAGTTTAGGGACCATGACTATTGTAGTCAAAGGAGAAGTCAAATGAAGAAGCAAAATTAACTCCAAGGGAACAAACTTTCTTTATGAAAGGATGGACATTGGAAGGGGTATTTGCAAGAAATGTCTTGCAAGTGTCAAGAACACACCTTTCGAAGGTGTTGTAAATTGTTCTTGAATAGTTCAAAACAGTTGGTTCTTCTACTTGAATGCTTGATTCCATATTAGTAACTATGTTTTACAATCGTTGTAAAAGTGTGGCTAATAAGAAGTAGAAGATTAAAGAGAGAAGAGAAAGTACTTCACATTCGAAACGTGAATAAAATATAGATCTCTGCGAAAGCAGTTAGTGCTTACTTCCTCATATGAACTACCAAAGAAAATGGAAAAACAAAGATTGTCTTTACATTCCAATTGAATAAAGGAACTTAATTCCATATGTTAAATGGATAAATGTTTTGTTTGACAAAACATTGTTCTTTATTAATGAATGATTAGATTATTGTAATCTAATTAATTTTCTCTATAGTAGAGATGATATGGTAGTTTTAACTGTTTAGAATATAACGATGCTTAAAACCCAAAAGGTTGCAAGGTAGTGACTAATCCCAACTAAAGTTGTGATACCTCTAAAACATAAATTACGAGTTGGTAATAAATGGATGCTTTGGATCGTTAGATCCGGATCCAATGCCTTCTTGTTAAAATTGTATACAGGCAAAATGTTTGAATCTTTATTCTTTTGGAAAGAAGAAAGAATCACAAAGTTGTTGAGGTTAATTCACTTAGATGTTAGTGGCAATTGTCCACAACATAATACTACTCATGCTGTATGACATTCACCGAAGATCACTCTCGGTTGGACTATAGTTTATTTTGAATAAACACAAGTCCGAATACTTTGCAAAAGGTTTCAAAGAATTCAAGAAATGTAAGTTGATGAGTAAGACGTTTAAAGTATTTACCTCCTTAGATTTGATCCAAGGAAAGGTAACACTTTAGAATAGTTTCCTTGAAAGATATCAAGGAAAGAAGCATCATAAGATAATGGTTTTCTCCATTAAGAGAAGAACGAACTTGAATAAGATTTAGTTCGTTGGAAGTTATCAATTACCCAAATATATGTAGGATATATACTTCTAAGACAATATGATTGTCAATTAGAAGATCTTCCAAAATTTTCATGACTCCATAAGATGTAGTTGGAAAGAAAGTCAAATCTTAATCATGTTAAGATTTGGGGTTGTGTGCTAATAAGCAATATTTGTTTGAGAATTATCTTGTGGATATCCTTAAATTAACATTTGGATATCACTTCTATAAACCAACTAACAAATGTTGTTTGTTGGGTAGTTTATTGTAATCCTACACTAGGATTTGCCCAAGATAGAGCAAATGAACGAGGGATAGATCTCAAAGAATGGGTTCTTTGAGAGACAAGATGATAATCAACAAATATAACAACCTAGTTCCTATACCACAAGCTCCAAGGTAGTCGAGAAGGATTTATAAAATGTCTCAGTTGAACGGTTTGAACTTTATGACTATGTCATAGAGTTACACCTCTTAATTCGAAAGAAATAAGAATGAAAATCCTTATGACTACATTGAGTGTATATGCGACATATACTCAAGGAAATGGTAAAGTACCATTTGACTCGAAACAATGAAACCTTAATAGCTAATTGGTAGCTTAAGGTGACTACAATCAAAGAGAATGGTTGACTTTGAAGGAACCATTTTTGACGTAGTCTTAGTTTCAATTAATTCGAAGAATGCTAGCTACAACTAAATGGTGATTTAATGTTTGGACATAATATGTGTTTCCGAAACCATTATTAAGATAGTCTTGATAATATATGTCTAAAACTATGAATCACAAGACATGTAAGTTGTAGAGATCCATCCATCATGAATCTTAAACAAGCTAGTGGGAGCCATAAGCGTCTTATGAGATAAAGATCAAATCATTTGATTTCTCATAAAGATGTAAATGAATCTTTTGTTTACTAGGTTTACAAAAGATTAGTGGGAGTTAATCATGTTCCTAAATTAGAATATATATATACACATATATGATATATTAATTTTGGAAATGAAAAGAATACTTCTTCGTTAAAGTTATGACTTTAAACATTTGTTAAAGTTATGACTTTAAACATTCTATAAAGATAGAATGTATATGGTAGACATAGTCTTTATACATGGGATGGAAATCTATATTGATAGATTTCAAGATATAATTGGATTATATCAATCCCTAATAATAGACAAAAGATGCTAGGAAGTTTCTCATATGATGATAAACTTTAATCAGAAGAACAACTCTAGTGAGACTAGGAGGTAGCTCTTCTCAAAGGGAACGTACCCTTTGACTCTCAAAGAAATAATGCATAAATAGAAACCTATATGCATACGCAGAAAGGTGATTTACGTATTTCATATTGTATGAAAAACGTTGATATGAATTGTACCTAGAATGGTACAAGACAATATCAATGCAAACCCAGGATCAGAACCATGGCGACTGTCAAGTGAGTCCTTAAGTATTTAAGAAATACTAAAGGATAGATTCCTCAAAGAATGAGGAAGAATTAGAGTAACGTAAAGGAAGCGTAAATGTATTAGATTATGAATCTAATCCATCATTGGATGTTTCTTCGTTAGGAATGAAAAGATAATCATATATCTCTTTATTATGACTAAAGAGATATTTGGATGGAAACATTAAAGTAATGACTTTAGTATGTTCCATTATGAATGCAAAATATATTGCCATATAGAAGCTTACAACAATGTTGTTTGGATGAGAAAGTTCACTCATGAACTCTCTATTCGGTTCCATCCAGAAAGTGTCTCTAGTGTACTGACACTATGACACTAATAGGGCGATAGCTCAAGCCAGGGAATAAAGGTCTCATCAAGATCCGAACTCATACGAGAGACTGAACCACATGATTGAGAATCATGTATAATGATAACATATAGATATCCATTGTCTAGGCCTACTACTCAGCCATTTATGAAATGACTACAGAAGAGGTATCATCACTGATGACCAAGCTGATTGGCTTTAGTGCAAGTGGGAGATTGTTGGAAATGTGCCCTAAAACCAATCATATGATGATACTTTACGGACATTTCACATGTTAAACCAATCATATAAATGTTATATGCTTAAACGATAAAGTCCAAGGAATATGTGATTGGGAGAATGCAATCTAAAGAAGTTAGATTCATGAGACCATTCTTTCGTAGACACATCCTAAACGTTCCTGATCATAGGATTGCCAATTGGGCATTGACAGTCCGATAAGATCAGTACGTGCTGTGTCTTATCTCAAGGAGAATGACTAGTCTCGAGTCATTGGTGTGTGTGACATCAAGACAAGCATGTAGGTGCTCAATAGCGAATGAGTCCACTGAACACGATTAACGAGGAGTTCTCATACTCATGTCACATGAGAACTTATGGTTGGGATAATGCAAAGTAGTCCTTTGACCTGAGGCATCATAGTTGTCTTGTGGTTAAGTCCTTGATCTTTGATTATGTCAAAGTCACTCCATCAGGAGGGTGTCCACGACATAGTTAGGGTTAAGCCACTTAGCCATGGAGGCAAGTGAATGCGCAACAAGGGATCTCTAACCTTCAAACTATTTAAGGGAGAATACTCTATGATATGATTAAGAATCTCTGGCCAGAGTATGAATGAGATTTAGGAAGGCGTTCCAAATCACATTCAAGGTAATCATATAAGCACACGAATCACATTGGATAGTAGACATGAATAAACTATCAAACCAAACAATGTGGTCAAGAGTATTGTATTAGAGAAATATCGTATTGCATTTGTAATCCTAAACTGAATAGGTTCTCCACCTCTTCTGATTAGCTTGGGTAACCATGATATGCTGTTAGGTGTCACTCATGGTTTGTGGAAGCCCTAAACGTGTATAATCACTAAAGGGAGAATTGAAAGTAAGTTTCAATTCACAATCGATTTGAAATGGTTTTAATCGCCCACTACCTCGCTAAAAGGAACCTAATGGATCGTACACCGTGTAAGGTGGAGATTGAAGAAACAAAGGAGATGAGTAAGAATAATTAAATGGTTTAATTATTTATGGCAAGGATTAATTAATATGTTAATTAATCAAACGAAAAAGTTCGTTAAAGACCACGGGTTTTGAGTTGAGTCTTGGTTCACCAATCTACTAGGCTTTGAATTTCATGGTTAATGTTTTGTTTTTAAGTGCATGCAAGCATGATTCCGCCTTTTAATTGTTAATAGCATGCTATAGATCTAAGATGCAAGGAATGAGGGCCCTCTCTTTGGGTGATTATCCTTTGCTTATGCGAAGAGGAATCTACAAAGGTATAATTTCTTAACTCACTTTGTTTTGAGTTGAGTCTTGGTTCACCAATCTACTAGGCTTTGAATTTCATGGTTAATGTTTTGTTTTTAAGTGCATGCAAGCATGATTCCGCCTTTTAATTGTTAATAGCATGCTATAGATGTTGCTTAAATGAACAAGTTTTTCACAAAATTTCCTTCATGTGCTTCATGCCTCTTCCTCTCATTTCTTCCATTTTTCTGCCATCTCCCCACTCCCATTGAAACCTGTATATACAACCTCCCTCTTATCAACAATATATTCTTCACTCCTCCATTTATCATTATCTCATGTTTTCATGTCCTTCACCCATCAAAAGCTACCATTCTCCACAGGTTTTCGACCGCTGCCTTTTGCTCATCTGACTCAATGTGTGTCTTCATGACTCATCCTTGGTTGCGTACTATGGTGTTGTGTGTAAAAAGTGTAGTTCGAATTATTTCATTGAATTATAGGAGAGCTTTTCACTTGGGTGGCTTGTGCACCCCCATTTTCTGTTACGAAATTCAAGTTGTCTGGTTCTTGTTTGTTCCTTTTTGGTGGTATTGCGGCAGGCTTCTTGTAAATTTGTATGTGACTTAATTGCAGTAATGGTCTCCGAACTTTACCCCTAATTTAAATTTAGTTCATGAACTCTCATACTAGTTTTTTTAGTCCTTGAATTTACACAATGTTTTGCACCATTGGTTACTTTCACTAACGCAATTTTTTTTTCAGTTAGATCTAGAGCTATATTAGGAACTTCATCTTAAAAATTCAAAAAACAACAGAAGAAGCTAAACACAAATGAAAATTTATAAATTAATATCTAAAACTTAAATGTGACGACCCGTCTCTAGTTTTCTATGTAATTTCTCCCCGAGTAGGTGAAATGACTACTATGCCCTTATTGGCAAGTGACGTGGATGTATTTATACCAATTTTATTTTATTTCTCGTTATCGCATTTAAATTGTACACATTGTTACGAGTGTACGAGAATTTCTATTAGTGTGAAAACACTGTTACAGATAGATTTCGATTCCCTTTTCTGTACAAAATCAAAAACTCTATCCCTAGCCTTCTATTTAGCCCATCATGTGCTCCCCTTTATGTCATCCACCAATCCCATCCACTCCCTCTTTGCAGCAACCAATCAGAAAAAGAGTAAAAGGGACTTTTTTTTTCTCTCTCTTTCCCGTATACTCTCCTTCCCCTTGAACGAACCCTAAAACTCATAGATCGAACCCAAAAACCACACCATTGTACTCCTCTCATCTTCACGAACACAACAATGTTCTTGAAACCCGGAATGGACGAGTTTTCGACGTCAAACTCATGAGGTCCAAACTCAGTGCTTTGAGTTACAGACTTTTAGGAATTTTGAAGGCTTCCATTAAACTCCCCAAGATCTCTAGTAAAACTCTGGTGAAGAAGCCATGTCGAAACAACCGAGTTTCGAAGAGTTCCAGTTTGGCCGGAACTTTCGAGGTGATTTCCGACCACCTCCGTCCACTTTTTGGACTCCAAACAGGTATAACGCCATTCTACACCTCATTAGCTTCAAATCCATATAAGTGGGTTAAAAATGGATGAGAAATAAGAAGTTATGATAGTTTGAAATTTTCCCAGAAATCAGACGAAAATCAAGTGGCAGATGACGGCGACGACGAGGATTGCTGGAGAAGGTGATAGAATATTCCGTCAAGGTTGACGGAATATTCCTGACAATGTCAGGTAAGGTCGTTAACTTTTGTGAGCATTTAACGGAATATTTCGTGGAATATTCCTGATGGCGTCACGCTAGCTGACTGCACTGGCCTGCCAGTAGGGATGTGTCTGGCTGTGCCATTGCTTGCAATATTTGTGACGTCGAGTAAGTCACGATGGAATATTTAAACCCTAGGTTTGAGCAAACTATGGGGGTTTTATTTAGGTTTACGTATATGTGCTTTAATTAATTCGAAATTAGTTATTTCACATATAGGGGAAACGTATCCCGAGGATGTTTGAGGCCAAGCTAGGCTCGGGGGCTATGACCCAGCGATGTACTTGTGAATCAGCAGTTTATTTTTATATCTATACGTATTTATAGTTTCCAGAACTGTATAAATACATCACTTCACGTATATATTACCAAATAATTCATAATTGTGATATAATTGTGATAAATGTTGCTATATAGTTGAGATATTACTGTCATGACATTTATACATATTTGTACATGCTCATCTTGGTGCACCGGTGTTAGTACTTGCCCTAGGGCCAGGGCCAGTCCTTCACGTCACACTGTTCACTCGCCTTGGATCCAGGTTAGGTGCTAGTTCTGTCGGGTAGATTGCATTAGGCAATCTGACTTGTATGTGACCGTGCTTCTGCACCAGCCTTCACGTGATCGTAGTACTAGGACATATTGATTACACCCAGTCTTGTTCGTGTCAGAAATTATCTGTTCGAACTCGTGTATCAGCCTAGATGGATGAGCACTTAGCTATACTTGATTATCACATGATTATATTATTGTGGCATTTGATACATCATGACTTGGCATATTTCTGTTTATAGTACTATTATAATGCTGTTGATTTATTGTTTACATACCTACATAGTATGTTTTAAGGAACTATACGTGTTTTACGGTGAGGGGTTAGTATATTTGAAAATAAAGGATTTCATATAAGCATTGTTTCGCTGACCCACTCAACTTTGTTTTTCGCCCTTCCAGGCCCTAGAAAGCTATACTCTTTATGGCACTCGAGGAATCTCGGCAGTTCTGACATTCTCTTCTGTTTAGACGTATGAACTTATTACTATTAAGTAATAAGTGTACTTTAGTTACTTTGACTACTCTTCTGTAATGTCACTGTCTGTTATGCTTTGAATAATTGTAGTGGGTTCTTCCGACGATTGCGCACTCTTTCACCATTTAGTATAATTAGTTTCAATTAGTCTTGAAATTATAGACTTTTTACATCACTTACCCTTATGGTTACGTCACCTCGCGGTAGAGGCCAGCATGCTACGACCTTCCTAGGTCGGGTGTGTCAGTTTGGTATCAGAGTTTAGGTTTAGACAGTTCTGCACTTCCTAGTGTGTTTTAACTCTTGTTTTCTTATGTCAAAACCATGCCACCTCGTAGAGAGCCACATACTTCAGTTGAGAATAATTTTCTGGACTTTGGACAGTTTGGTGAGGCTATTGCCTATGCTATTCGGCCTTCACTCCGTCCTACCCCAAGGAATACTCTAGACATTGTATCTCGCTTGAAGATTAATGACTTCTTCGGTAATAAGGGGTCGAAGAAATGAGAGATATGGTTCAATCATGTTGAGAAGACCTTTCGAGTCATGCATCGACAATGTAATCTTCCCATAGAGAGATGGGTCGAAATGGAGACCTGGTTCTTTGGTTTAGGAACAGAATTTTGGTAGGATCAGGAGAAGAAACCATTATCCGATGAGGATGCTATGAACTGAGTATCATCGAAACTGAGTATCAGGAGAAGAAATCATTGCCTTGAGATTGATGTTAATCCTTGGGAGATGCTTCGTCTGTTTAAGAGGGGAACTTGCAATAAATGGCATTCTATGGCAACCACTACTCCCTGTGCTACGTATCAGGAATTCTTCGAGGCCTTGATTCAAGTTGAAGATTCAGAGAATGCTCCTGACGATGAAGATGAGGATGTTGGTAGGAATGCCCAGAGGTACAGTACCAGGGGGCAATCATCAATTGGTCCGAGAAGGGCTTAGAATTTTAAAAGGAGTGGAAACATCTTTGGATCGTCGAACGAGGGTTCTAACTCCGGTACACCTTAAAGAGAAGGCAAATCCAGTGGTGGTTCTTGTTTTCATAATCAAGGAAAGTTTAGCAGTTCAGGTGTTCAGTTTTGTCGCATGTGTAATACCCGTCACTATGACGAGTGTAAGAAAAGAAATAGAGGATGTTTCACTTGCGAACATACAAGGCATATGGCCTATAATTGTCCTCAGAATAAGAAGAATCAGCTTGCAAATTTACCATATGTAGTCCCCCTACAGCAGTTTCCAGCACCTGGTAATTGTCAACATATAGGTTACGATGGAACTTTCCACTACCAAGGGGACGTAGCCCCGTATCAGGGAGGACCTTATCAGTACACACCTGAGGTTCCCTACTATCAGGGAGGGAGGTTATCGACTGTTTCAGGGAGACTATACACCGCATCAGGGTGGTGGAGCACATATGTATACTAGAGGACCATATCAGAATCTAGATGTAGCGTCTAACAGACAGGCAAATCTATCCCATCATGGCCGAGGTAATCAGGGTCGAGGTAATCAGACTCAAGCAAACAGGGGCCGTGGAAGCAGGCAGCAAGTTCAGGGAAGAGTTAACAATATCACCCTACAGGATGCTCAGGCTAATTCGGACTTGATCATAGGTACGTTGAATGTTCTAGGCCATTTTGTTAAAGTTTTAATTGATTATGGTGCAACACATTCAGTTATTTCCCATAAGTTCACTCAAACCACTCAACCACACCCTACTTCACTTGGCTATGAGTTGGAATTTTCAATGCCTAGGGGTAAAATCTGTTATGTTAGTTGGGAATATCAAGGATGTCCTATCCTTATCGAAGATGTAGTCATGTCAGCTAATCTTGTCCCTTTGGATATCGTTGATTTTGACGTTATCTTAGGCATGGACTGGTTACACTACAATCGTGCCAAGTTGGATTGTTATGAGAAGGTTGTTATTTTTCACCAACCGAGCATGCCTACTGTCACGTTTGTTGGTGAACATGGTGGTCTAAAGCATGAAATTATCACTGCCATGAGGGCGAGGCGACTGTTGAGTAAGGGTTCTCAAGGTTACTTAGCTCATGTTGTGCTTACGGAAAAAACTACTGCATTTTTTTTTTTTAAGGAAGATAGATGGAACATTGAGGTTATGCATCGACTATATGCAGTTAAATCGGGTGACGATTAAAAACTGTTATCCATTACCTCGTATTGATGATCTCTCTGACCAGCTTAAAAGTGCTTGTGTGTTCTCGAAAATTGACCTAAGGTCTGGTTACTACCAATTGAAGATCAAAAGCGACGACATTCCGAAAATAGCTTTCAGAACACGATATGGTCATTACGAGTTTCTCGTGATGCCATTTGGATTGACTAATTCACCAGCGGCTTTCATGAACCTGATGAATAAAGTATTTCATCCATACCTCGATAGGTTCATCATTGTTTTCATAGATAACATTTTGGTGTATTTGAAGACTGAAATTGATCATGCCAGGCACCTGCGTTTGGTTTTAAAGACGCTAAGGGCAACTCAGTTGTATGCTAAGTTCAGTAAATGTCAGTTTTGTCTGGATCAAGTGTCATTCTTAGGGCACGTGGTATCAGCTTAGGGTGTGCTTGTGGATCCTCAAAAAGTGGCAACCGTGGAAAATTGGTAACAACCTCAGACAATTACGGAAGTTCGAAGCTTTCTTGGTCTTGTTGGCTATTATCGATGCTTCGTGAAAGACTTTTCAACCATAGTACTATCTCTAACAAAGTAAACTAGAAAAGATGTTCCATTTGTGTGGAGTGATGAGTTTGAACAGAGTTTCCAGCAGTTGGAGTACCTTTTCACTCATGCATTTGTCTCAGCATTTCTCGATAAATATGGGAACTTCAATATCTACAGTGATGCATCTTTGTATGGTCTTGGATGTGTGTTAATGCAGCATTAAAAGGTGATTGATTATGCATCGCAGCAGTTAAAGCCCCATGAGATGAACTATTCTACACATGATCTCGAGCTGGCCGCGATCAAAGTTTCTTTGAAAATCTGGAGGCATTATCTTTATGGGGAAAAGTGTAAGATCTTCACTGATCATATGAGCCTTAAGTACATATTCACTCAGCCAGATCTCAATCTCCAGCAATGGAGGTGGGTAAAGTTGTTCGGTGATTATGACTGCACCATTGAGTATCACCCAGGTCATGCCAATTCGGTAGCTGATGCTCTTAGTAGTAAGTCTCATGGCCAACTCAATGCTCTTTATGCGAGTCGCATTCCTCTTTTGACTGATCTAAGATCCACTAGAGTAGCATTGAAAACGAGGCGACGAAGAACCCTAATTGCCAGTTTTTAGGTAAGACTGGTTCTGCTAGATTGTGTTCTCGAAGCCCAGAGAAACAATACAGAATCTCAGGAATTGATACAGGCTGTGTCAGATGGGAAAAAGAAAGACCTCAGATTAGAGATCCTTATGCAAGGTGAGCGAATGTATGTACCGAATGTTGAGGAACTAAAAAGAGACATATTGGATGAAGCGCATATTTCTACTTATGTGATGCATCCATGGAGTACCAAGGTGTATCATACCATCCGACACTTCTATTATTAGCCAGGTATGAAAAGAGAAATTGCAGAGTATGTTAGTCGTTGTGCAGTTTTCCAGCAGGTTAAGGCGGAAAGGAAAAAGCCATTTGGATTGCTACAACCACTCCTGATACCCCAATGGAAATTGGAAGATATTACAATGGATTTCGTGTACAAATGACCTCGTACGTGAAATGGTTATGATGGTATCTGGGTGATAGTTGATCGGCTTACCAAGTCAGCACACTTCATACTCGTTTGTGAGAATTACTCGTTCAATCAGTTAATCGAACAGTTCATCTCTGAAGTGGTGAAGTACCACGGAGTTCTAGTTAGTATCATTTCTGACCGGGATCCCCGATTTACTTCGAAGTTCTGGGTAGTCAGGACCACCTATCATCCTCAAAACGATGGGTAGTCAGAGAGAACTATCCAGACATTAGAAGATATGTTGAGATCGTCAGTTTTACAGTTTGGAGACACTTGGCACAAGCGCTTACCATTGATAGAGTTTGTGTACAACAACAACTTCCATTCTAGTATTGGTATGGCACCATTTGAAGCATTGTATGGGAAACCATGTCGTACTCCATTTTGTTGGTCCGAGGTTGGTGAACGAGTTTTAGTGGGCCTGGAGATCGTTGATGAGACAACACAGAACATTCAGGTCATAAAGGCTAACTTGAAAATGGCCCAGGATCGGCAGAAGAGTATCGCCGATCAACATTCTACCGACAAAGTTTATAAGGTTGTTGATTGGGTATTCTTGAAATTATCACCATGGAAAGGTGTTGTACGGTTTGGAAAGAAAAGGAAACTTTACCCTAGGTACATCGAATCGTACCAGATAGTTGAACAAGTTGGTGAAGTTGCTTATCAACGCGTTTTGCCACAAAAGTTGGCTAGAGTGCACAATGTGTTTCATGTATCGATGCTACGGAGGTACGTCTCTGATCCATCACACGTGATCCCTTCTCAACCGCTAGAGATCAATCTAGATTTGACCTATTATGAGGTTCCAATGACTATCCTTGATTGGAATGATAAGGTTATGAGGAATAAGACCGTACGGATCGTGAAAGTTTTATGGAGGAACCACTCAGTTGAGGAAGCTACTTCGGAGACAGCAGAGCGCATGCGAGATATGTACCCACGTCTATTCTATGGTTTTGGTAGTAATAAAGGATGAAATTTTGAGGATGAAATTTTTTATAAAGGGGTAGATTGTGACGACCCGTCCTTAGTTTCTATGTAATTTCTCCCCGAGTAGGTGAAATGACTAGTATGCCCTTATTGGCAAGTGACGTGGACGTATTTATATCACTTTTATTTTATTTCTCGTTATCACATTTAAATTGTACACGTTGTTACGAGTATACGAGAATTTCTATCAGTGTAGAAACACTACTATAGATAGATTTCGATTCCCTTTTCTGTACAAAATCTAAAACTCTATCCTTAGCCTTCTATTTAGCCCATCATGTGCTCCCCTTTATGTCATCCACCAATCCCATCCACTCCCTCCTTTTAATAACCAATCAGAAAAATAGAAAAATTGACTCTCTCTCTCTCCCATATACTCTCCCTCTCTGCAAACCCCTTGAACGAACCCTAAACCTCATAGATCGAACCCAAAAACCACGCCATTGTACTCCTCTCATCTTCACGAACACAACCATGTTCTTAAAACCCGAAATGGACCAGTTTTCGACGTCGAACTCGTGAGGTCCAAACTCAATGCTTTCAGTTCACCGTGTTTAGGACCGAGTTGTACTTTTAGGAATTTTGAAGGCTTCCATTAAACTCCCCGAGATCCCTAGTGAAACTTTGGTGAAGATGCCATGTCGAAACAATCGACCGCTTCCATCCACTCTTTGGACTCCAAACAGGTATAACGTCATTCTACACTTCATTAGCTTCAAATCTATATAAAGTGGGTTTAGAAATGGATGAGAAATGAAGAAGTTCTGTTAATTTGAAATTTTCCCAGAAATCAGACGAAAATCCAGTTGTAGACAACGGCGGATGACGGCGACGACCAGGTTTGCTGGAGCAGGTGATGGAATATTCCTAACGGCGTCAGGTAATGCCGTTAACTTCTGTTAGCATTTAACGGAATATTCCTGACGGCGTAAGGCTAGCTGACGGCACTGGCCTGCGTGCGGAGGCGCGTCTAGCCATGCCATTGCCGGCGTATGAAGGAGCGTGAAGGGTCCATAATTTAGTCTAAAAATATGGGGATGTTCGTGACGTCAAGTAGGTCACGATGGTATATTTAAACCCTAGGTCGTGTGTCATCCTAGATGGATGAGCACTTAGCTATACTTGATTATCACATGATTATATTATTGTGGCATTTCATACATCATGACTTGGCATATTTCTTGTTATAATACTATTATAATGCTGTTGATTTATTGTTTACATACCTACGCAGTATGTTTTAAGGAACTATACTTGTTTTACGACGAATGGTTAGTATATTCGAAAATAAAGGATTTCGTATAAGCATTGTTTTGATGACCCACTCAACTTTATTTTTCGCCCCTCCAGGACCTAGATAGTTGTACTCTTTATGACACTTGAGGAATCTCGGCAGTTCTGACATTCTCTTCTGTTTAGACATACGAACTTATCACTGTTATGTAATAAGTGTACTTTTGTTACTTTTACTACTCTTATGTAGTCTCACTGTCAGTTACGCTCTGAATAATTGTAATGGGTTCTGCCCACGATTGCGCAATATTTCACTATTTAGTATAATTAGTTTCACTTAGTCTTGAAATTATTCACATTTTACATCACTTACCCTTATGGTTACGTCACTTCACGATGATGGCCAGCTTGCTTCGACGTTCCCAGGTTGAGGTGTGCCATTAAAACAAAATGAAATTTGAACTATAAAAATACAAAATGAAATGGTTGGACTTTAGTAACTTGTAAATATTAGGCAATGCGATTTCAAAGTTGGTAGGAGATCGAACTGTGACTGGACATAAACAAATAACACACTAACTACGAAAACAAATTCTTATGATTTCAATTTTCTTACATAAAAAAAAATTAATGTTTTTAATTAGTTTCTTTTTCTTTCTCATTTCTCATATTTTAAATTCATTTTTAGTGATGTGTGATAAAGTTTCTAAGATACCCCTATTTAACAAACAAATAGACGGTATTAGTGAAAATGACCAATTATACAACATATTGCTAAGATTGAGAGCTAAAGAAACTAATATGAGAGTTCAGAGACTAAAATTAAACTAGGATTAAAGCTCAGGGACTATTTATGACGCGATCAGCGGGTAATCATCCCTCAACCAAGTCAAAAATGCCCAAAATAAGTAACAAATTCAAAATTATTTCATCCATCCTCACCCTATATTCTCAACAAGGTAATTTGTCACAGCCCGTCCCGGAGATGTACATTATTTTATTCTCGATGATGTGAAAAGACGGAATTACCCTTGAGCGTTGATGGTGTGGTGTGACTAAGTTTTTGTTTAAGGACCAATTTGATGAATCCCTAGTATGTTGGACCCAATTGCAAGTGAGGAAAATATTGGTTTGATTGGTGGATGTGCATATAGGACCACACACACATCCACATAACTTTCTCTCTCTTCTTCCCATGCTATCTCTCTCTCTCTCTCTCTCATCCCTCGGACTCTCTCTCTTCTTTGCTTTCGTACGGATAAGCTTCGAACTTTTCCTTCAGGCACGAATCGAAGCTTTAAAGGTAAGGTTCTTGCTCATTGTAACCTCCTAAATACATTGATAGCTTTGTTGGGACGTGAATGCTTCGAAAACCCGAGAAACCCTAACCTCGATTTTCTGCACTGTTCATGCACACATAAAACCTTGTGTTTCGGGGAATTCTAAGAACATAGGAAGCTTAAGGAGGTCTTCACGAATCTAGGGGTACTCCGTTGGAAGGATTTGGACGCCGGAGGACTAAGATCGACGTGTTTCTAGGTAAGCCGAGCTATCGACTTTTCTCAGGAAAACAATCTATTAGAATTTAAGCCTAACTTGTATAATGTGATTCTACATGTTATTAGCTTCATTTTAGTACCAATTTCATGAAAAATGGTGAAGAATCGAAGAAGAATAGTGATTTTAAAGTTTTACCCAGAAACCGGCGAAATTGCCGGCGACCGGCGACTCACCGGAGAAGAAAGGGGAATATTCCGCCTGTTTTGCCAGAATATGCTAACACCATCAGTTATTTTGGACATTTACCGTTCGACTTAACGGAATATTCCAGGAAATATTCCTAACGGCAGTTAGGGAATCCGTCAGGATTCTGTGCGCGTGGCCGCGCGTTTTGTAAGTCATTATGGTATATTCATATACCAAAATTGAGCAATGTATGAGAAGTTATTAGCTAGTTTTGCCTATATGCTTTAAAATAACGTTTCTATAGTTAATTCGCATATAGGTGAGACTTATCCCAAGGATGAGCGTATCCACGGGCGACTTGAGGGTTACGACCCGTCGACATACCAGTGAGTGGGCTTTTGTTTTCAATATATATTTATATACTTGAAATATTTCCCAGAAATGCACTTTTTAACGAAAGTATGCTTTGAAGTAATATACTAAATGCTTTTATATTCTGAATATGCATTTCATGGTTGCATATATATATATAAATGTGGTGTTGTGGTGTCACATGTAAGTTCAGGTAAGTTATGTTTGGTTATATGAATCATCGATGATGTGATATGTGACTGAATAATGTTGAGCTCATAAAACTGCACCTAGGGTGATTGTGATTTAGCCAGAGATGTGAAGTACAGGCCTATTTATTTACGTCACCTCCCACACTATATGCTCATATTGGATCCAACTTAACTGCACAGTCTTGTCGTACAGACCTTATTTATGGTTCCGACTCATAGGTGACTAGCGATTTATCGCCCGACTTTTAGTGGTTCCGACTTATGTGACATATATTGCTGTATAGGTCATTATAGTGACTCCGGCTAGATTGACTTTTGAGCTATGAATTCAGTCGTACAGACTACCACAGGGGTTCCGGCTAACATATCATATTTCTATGAAATCATTCTTACCCGGATTGTTTACTTTGTTATATTTTGGCATGGCATACATATGAATATGATTATGTGAAGCATGAATTGAATTGTTATGATTGCAGATATATTTATATTATGTATATGCTTATATCTTGATTCTGGAAAAAATTATACATGTTTTACAGCGAAGGGTTAGTATATTGATAGATGAAATGGTTTTGTAAAGCAATTGTTTTTGCCCACTCACGTTTTCTATTTTGCGCCCCTCCAGATTTGAAGTAAGTTTGCTGCTGGTGGCTTGAGGACGTCGGTAGTTCTGACTTATCTATATAGTAGTAGGACATTCCTGGTACTGTATAATTAGTACTTATCCTATTAGACTGCACCTATACTTAATATGCTCTGATTATGAGTGTTTACTGTTGTAACTAACGCCTATCACTTCCTGTTTAGTAGTGCACTCTAGTAAAGTGGTTTTTAATTATTCGTATCATTCTTATCTATATTGCTTCCGCACTGTGCACATGGCTACGTCGCTCTCACGTGACGACCAGCATGCCTTGATCTCGGTCGGGGTGTGTCAGTTTGGTATCAGAGCCTAGGTTTAGCAGTCCTGTATAATTCTTGAATATTCTAATCTTTGTGATGTCTTATGTCAAAACTATGCCACCTCATAGAGAGCCCCGTCAATCAGCCGAACCTAGTTTCCCCGAAATTGCTCAATTAGGGGAAGCTATAATTTCTTCCATTCAGACAGCATTTCGTACTCCTCAGAGAACACCTCTTGAGACAGTTCATAATCTGAAGTTGACTCACTTCATGGGAAATGAAGGTCATGAGGGGGCAGAAAAATGGCTGAATCATGTGGAGAAGACCATTCAGGTGATGCAGAGTCAGGGGAATATTTCTCCTCATAGGTGGGTTGAGATGACTACCTGGTTTTTAGGAAAACAGCTTGCATCCTGGTGGAGACCGGAGTCTTACCGGTTGACCTCAGCAGAGATTGTGGACTGAGGTGTGTTTAAGGAGCTGTTTCGGAAAAGGTTCATTCCTCCTGCATATATCGATCCTAAGAAATACGAGTTTACTCATCTGAGGTAAGGAAAGATGTCCGCTAATGAGAATTAGGGGTTGTTTACTGATCTGTCGAGATATGATGCGGAGGTCGCTGCTAATCCGGTAGAGATGCTTCGCCGTTTCTATTTGGGTACTAAAAAGAAATGGCGTTCCATAGCGACATCGACTCACTGTGCCTCTTACCAGGAGTTTTATGAGATTCTACTGAGGATTGAGGCCTCAAAGAACATGCCTAGTGAAAGTGAGGATGAGGAAGGAAAGAATAGAGGCCAGAGATGAGATGACAAAGGAAAAGGGCAAGCATTTCAAGGACCCCGCAAGACCCACAACTTTAAGAAGAGTGGTGTGATGCGATGAAAGTTAAGCACTCAAATTAAACCCTCTTTTGACAATTGTAGTATATGTATAAGTAGGGATCGTTCTGGACCGGGGATTAGGAGGGATTGCTAATCTAAACTAAACTGACTTACAAAAAGAAACTTAAAAACACTTAACTAAACTCTATAGACTCAAAACACTTAAAAATACAAACTAAAACAAATTCTAACTAATTAGACACACTAAAGTAAAGGGGGATTGGGTTTTGGACGAAAATAAAGTAAAACAAAACAGAAACTAGAACTAAACAGATTTGCACGAAATTGGTTGTTTTGGATGGATTAGTTAGAGGTCCGTTCTTCACACATGACACTCTTGTACATGGATCGATTTTCAATTGCTTTTCAATAAACTATTATGCTCAACACCCCAGATTAACCGTGATGCACAAATTAACCCTCAGATTTTCCTTTACTCATTGAATTGGATGAATGCATGCGACAACCCAAATCATTCTCTAAAAGTCTCCTATATGAAGGCATAATAGAGATACAATCAGAGATCATTATGTTCAATGAAAATCATAAGTGTTGACGAGACAATTATAACTATGAATGCATGATACAATTGCCAAGAATTCAATTAACGCGATTGTGATAAACAACCTTCACTACTCATGAATATAAACTTGTAATGATTAGGTGAAACTCATTTATATTCTAGCATCTAATTCATGCATGAAAATTAAGTATGCATCCTTAATAAACATACAAGAATCAGTTATGAATAAAATAGATAATTGAATTGCAATCACAACTTATCAAATCACAATTGAAAGAAATCAATTCATATCTCAAGCATGTTCATGGCTTCAAACTTCCCCCTAACTAAATAGGGGTTTAGCCACTCATAATTGCAATAAATTCAGAAAATGAATTTAACATTGGAAACAAAAGAAAGAAAACACCTAAACGCTCCAACGATCCAAGTTGACAGCACGTACGTCCAAGCATTTTCCTTTTCTTCCTTTGCTACGGCACAAGATGTTGGTGGGTGTTTGAAGGTTTGTTTGTATGGAGGAATGGATGTAAATATGAATGGATGTGTTTGGATGAAGGTTGTATTGAAATGGGAGTGAATGATCTAAAAAATATATATGAACTAAATTTATGTTACACACACTTCCTTTTATAGAGGAAGTGCAAGGCAATGGAGAGGGACATGGAGTGGTGTTGAAATGATTCAAAGGTGAAAGTGAAGTAATGATGCAAAGGTGAAAGTGAAAGTGAAGCAATGATGCAAAACATGGGTAAAATGGAGTGGTATTGAAATGATTCAAAGGTGAAAGTGGAGTAATGATGCAAAGCATGGGTAAAATGGAGTGGTGTTGAAATGATTCAAAGGTGAAAGTGAAGTAATGATGCAAAACATGAGGGGTAAAATGGAGTGGTGTTGCAACAATGAATGCAAGTAGGGAACATGAATGATTGTGCACATGGTAGAGAAAGGAAAGGGAGGTGGAATGGTGTAGAAATGAGTCAAGGGTTAAGGTGGAGTGATAATTGATGCAAGAAATTTGGAATGATGGAGGGAACAAGGGTGGTGCTAGGCAATGAGTGAATGAAATAGACAAGGAATGTTGTTGGAACTTAGGGACATTGAGGATTAGGAAAGATTAAATCAAAATAAGGTAATCTTGACTCATGTTTCCTCTTTGGTTGTTGAGCTCTTTGTCATTAATTATTCTTTCTTTTTAACACATTCCAAACCTCTTAAGTCTTCAATTTCGTCCATCACCTTGCTCCATGCATGTGCTATCCATTCCAAGCCCAAAACTGCTCCAAAATGCACCAAAATGCACCTTATTGCTTTATAAGGCCTATGGACCTACAAACACACGAAAATAGCTTAAAATACATAATTAACTAAGAAATAACAACATAAATGCATGAGAACAAGCTAACTCAGTCGCATAAATATGCTCCTATCATGGTGGCAGCTCCAGCTCTTCTAGTGGAGGATTGAGTACTAATATGCAGATGAGAGGTGGTAGATTTACTGGAGGCCCTAGGTTCTAGAGGCAGAGAGATTTTGGTGGTTTAGGTGGATCTGGTGCTCCCTTATGCCGCAGGTGTAATAATCGGCATTTTGGGGAGTGTAGGAGAGGTAGCAATGGATGTTTTACTTGTGGACAGATGGGTCATAAGGCTGCCCAATGCCCTCAGCATCAGCAGAGACCCCAACAGCCTTCCTTCCTACCACCTGCACCGACCCAACAAGCTTCAGAATCTAGTGGTTACACTCAGACAGGACAAGGAGGTGCCTACCACTACCAAGGCGATGTCGCTCCCTACACCTTAAGACAACAGCAGTACTCTCATGATCGTCAGTATCAGGGAGGATCTATGTCTTGTCAGCCATATTTAGCCGGTGGATCTCAATGGTACCAAAGGGGACAGCCCCAGCAGGGAGAGATTGCTGCTAGTAGTGCAGGATCTTCGAGGCAGTCGGGTCAGCAGAGGCAGGGATGTGGTATTCATGCCAACAGAGGTCGCGGTGGACGACAACAGAATTAAGGGTGTATCCATAACATGTCATTGCAAGATGCCCAGAATAATCCAGATTTAATTATGGGTACGTTAAATATTCTTGGTCATTTTGCTAGAGTATTGATTGATTGTGGTGCTACACATTCTGTTATTTCTCATACATTTGCTCAAGTGACACAACCTCATCCTACACCTCTAGGATATAATTTAGAATTTTCTATGCTTAAAGGGGATAAATGTTTTGTGGATCGGGTATATCCAGGATGTCTAGTGATAATAGAGGATATTATTATGCCGACTAATCTTATGTCGTTGGATATTATGGATTTTAATGTGATTTTGGGCACTGATTGGTTACACTATAATCGTGCCAAGATAGATTGTTATGGGAAGACAGTAACATTTCATTGTCCTAGATTACCTGAAGTTACATTCGTAGGAGAGCCTAGTGAGGTGAGGCATGTATTATTTTAGCCATGAAAGCAAAAAGATTGTTGTCGAAAGGTTGTTAGGGATATTTGGCTCATGTAGTGTTGAATGATGATGCTCCTAGTAGTGTGGAGGATGTCCGGGTGGTCAGATGTTTTTCGGATGTATTCCCTGAGGATTTGCCTGGATTGCCGCCAGATAGAGAGGTGGAGTTTGTTATTGATCTGCTTCTAGGTACGAATCCCATATCCTTAACTCCTTATAGAATGGCTCCTGCTGAATTAAGGGAATTGAAAGTCCAATTGCAAGAGTTAGTGGATAAAGGTTTTATTCAGCTGAGTACTTCACCTTGGGGAGCTCCAGTTTTATTTGTGAGGAAGAAAGATGGAACTTTGAGGCTGTGCATTGATTATAGGCAATTGAATCGGGTAACCATTAAAAATCGTTATCCATTCCCTCGTATAGATGATTTGTTTGATCAACTCAGAGGTGCCTGTGTATTTTCTAAGATTGCCTTGAGGTCGGGTTACTACCAGTTGAAGATTAATAATGAAGATGTCCCTAAAATCACATTCAGGACTCAATATGGTCATTATAAGTTTCTTGTGATGCCATTCGGGTTAACTAATGCATCAGCAGCTTTTATGGATATGATGAATCGAGTATTCCAGCCATATTTGGACAGGTTTGTTATTGTTTTCATTGACGATATTATGTTATACTCTAAATCTAAGGCTGAGCATGCTAGACATTTGAAGTTGGTGTTGAGCAGTTTGAGGGAACACCAACTATATGCTAAGTTTAGCAAATGTGAATTTTGGTTGAATCAAGTAGCATTTTTAGGACATGTCATTTCTTCTCAAGGCATTCAAGTGGATTCTCATAAAGTGGCAGCTGTGGAGAATTGGGAGCAACCTCGAACCGTCACCAAGGTACGAAGTTTTCTTGGCTTAGCAGGTTATTATAGACGGTTTGTTAATGATTTTTCAGTGATTGCTCTGCCATTGACGAGGTTGACTCGAAAAGATGTTAAGTTTAAGTGGGATAATAAATGTGAGCAAAGTTTCCAACAGTTGAAGTATTATCTCACTTATGCACTTGTTCTAGCATTTCCAGATGATAGCGGTAATTATGAGGTTTATAGTGATGCTTCTCTGAATGGTTTGTGTTGGAAATGTGCCCTAAAGCCAATCATGTGATGATACTTTACGGACATTTCACATGTTAAACTAATCTAGTTTAACATATAAAGGGCAAAGATTATTGTTTGAGCCGTCTCATATAAATGTTATATGCTTAAACGATAAAGTCCAAGGAATATGTGATTGGGAGAATGTAATCTAATGAAGTTAGATTCATGAGACCATTCTTTCGTAGACACATCCTAAACGTTCCTGATCATAGGATTGCCAATTGGGCGTTGACAGTCCGTTAAGATCAGTACGTACTATGTCTTCTCTCAGGGAGAGTGATTAGTCTCGAGTCATTGGTGTGTGTGACATCAAGACAAGTACGGTAGGTGCTCAATAGAGAATGAGTTCACTGAACGCGATCAACGAAGGGTTCTCATATTCCATGTCACATGAGAACTCATGGTTGGGATAATGCAAATTAGTCCTTTGACCTGAGGCATCATAGTTGTCTTGTGGTTAAGACCTTGATCTTTGATTATGTCAAAGTCACTCCATCAGGAGGGTGTCCACGGCATCGTTGGGGTCAAGTGACTTAGCTATGGAGACAAGTGAATGCGCAACAAGGGATCTCTAACCTTCAAACCGTTTGAGGGAGAATACTCTATGATATGATTTGAATCTCTGGCCAGAGTATGAATGAGATTAGGGAATGCGTTCCGAATCACATTCAAGGTAATCATATAAGCACAAGACACACATTGGATAGTAGACATGATCAAATAAACTATCAAACCAAACAATGTGGTCAAGAGTATTAGATTAGAGAAGGACCGTATTGCATTTGTAATCCCGAACTGAATAGGTTCTCTAACCTCTTCTGATTAGCTTGGGTAACCATGATATGCTGCTAGGTGTCACTCATGGTTTGTGGAAGCCCTAAATGTGTGTAAACACTAAAGGGAGAATTGAAAATTGTTTCAATTCACAATCGATGTAAAATGGTTTTAATCGCCCACTGCCTCGCTAAAAGGAACCTAATGGATCGCACACCATAAGAGGTGTAGATTGGAGATTAAACGGAAATGAGTAAGAATGATTAAATGGTTTAATCATTTATTTATGGCAAGGATTAATTAATATGTTAATTAATCAAACGAATAAGTTCGTTAAAGACCTTCGGGATAGTTTTGGACCTTAAGGCCCAATGGGCTTCGAACGTCAAGCCCATTAACTTAAGTTGTATGACAATTTGATGAATAAAGATTCATTAAAGCCCAAAAAGCCCAAATCCCCTAGGTGGCCGGCCATTATAGATGAATTAGGGTTTTTGGTTGTTTAGGTCACTTAAAGAAGTGACTATATAAATGACTTTATAACTAAATATTCATTAATGTGAAATAAGTAAAAAATAAGGGTTTATTTTGGGGGAAAATGGGTGAGAATTGTCTCTCCATTTTCTCTCTAAAGAGGCCAACACCTTGGAGGGTACATCTAGCAATCCTACTACTCCAAGGTCACTCATTTCTTCTACAATCTAACCTTGGTGAAGAGACTTAGAGGTTCTCAATTTTGGGAACTTGGAGAACCTATTCTTCCATCCAAATCCATGGATCTAAGAAGCAAGGAATGAAGGCCCTATCTCTTTGGGTGATTAGCCTTTGCTTATGCAAAGAGGAATCTACAAAGGTATTAATTTCAACTCACTTTGTTTTGAGTTGATTATTGGTTCACCAATCTACTAGGCTTTGAATTTCTTGGTTATGTTTTGTTTTTAAGTGCATGCAAGCATGATTCCGCCTTTTAATTGTTATTAGCATGCTATTGATGTTGCTTAAATGAACATGTTTTCTCAAAATAATTCCTTCAAGTGGTATCAGAGCCTAGGTCTAGTAGTTGGTGAATCCTTTTGGGTTTTGTAGTTCATAGTATGTGATCTAAAAGTTGTAATTGTTACAAGCTTTATTCTTGCTTCTTTGAAAGTAAATTTTGTTGGAAAATTTGCTATCTCAAATGTTGTAGATGTTGTTCATATGAGCATGAATATTGGAGCTAAAATTTGGTGTCATGCTTTTGGGAAAATTCGGCCAAAACCAAAGGGTGATTTTTTGGGTTCTTGTTTGACTTGTTAAAAGTGTTTTAATGTGTTCTTTGGAACCCCTAAGTACCCTAGTTTGGTTAGATGTTATTTCCCTTAAGTAAGAATGGTTTTGGAATGTTTTTGGGTGAAAAAAAGATCATGGAAAAATTTGGGTTTTTCATGATTGTTCTTCATTGTTCTTGTTATTTTTGCCAAGAACAAAAAGGTTTGGTGTTTTGATTCAAAGTTTTGATTTATTTCATAAAGTTTATGTGATATGTTTTTAAATGTTTTATCATGTATTTAAAGTGTTAATTATTGGTATAAATGATCATTGAAATAATAATGATTGAATTATATCATAAACATATCCTTTTACATACACTTGCATGTTTTTGACAAAACTCACAAATCAACACACACACCAACCTTATCCCTCCCTAAAACCAGCCACTCCCTCAAAGGGAGTACTTTTGGGACTTTTATGGAATTACATAAAGTTTTGATACTTTTGTGTATTTGCACTTTGGCCCAAAAGTTTACGTTTTTACGTATAGGTCCAAAAACGCTAAAGGACAAATTGTTTTGATCCTTTAATGAAGTTTTTGCATTAATTAAAGTTTGGGTTCTAGTTGTATTTACATGAAGTTGTGACTTTTGTGTATTGTACAAAGTGACCCCAAAAGTTTTTGTTATTGCAATATGGCCCAAAAGTTGAGGTTAATTGCAAAATGGCCCAAATAGGATGAGAACAAAATTGTTTTGTCTCTTTAAATGAGAATTGGATTTTCATTTTGTTTAGCTCCACTTAAATCAATTTTATGGATACAAAGACCAAATGAAAATGTTGCATTCAATAATTAGTTAAAGTGTTAATTAATTAAAGGGTGATTATGAACCTAAGCCTAATATAATTGAGCTATGTGAAAGGCGTTTCAAATTTGTTTGAACCATGGGAATGCGTAGATTAGATTTTGGTTGTAATTTGATTTGATCAAATGTTGTAAAAGGGCTTAAGCTCTTCTTTACTTTAAAGTAATTTGTTAAATGCAAATGTTGTAATGAGCATAAGCTCACCTTTACTTTGAAGTACTTCTTTCTTGCTTTATACGATATGCATGAAAATGAAGTAGTTGGGTCCAACGCCCCTAAGACAACACGCCTTAATGTGATTAAACGCGTAACTAAAATCAATCAACATCCCTAGACCAAGATTCAACACAAGGCTCGTGTTGAATCTAAACAAAGGTTCATAATCATCCTAAGGCCCTAAGGCAACTATGTAGTCCATCAAATGAATGCAAAGTTTATGTTAGTAGTATCATATACTCTTGCTTTAAAAACCGTTTTAAAAGCATAGTGGGAGTATTATGTACAACTAAAACAATGGGATGGACCAATAGTTGTAATAGGACCAAAATTGTTTTAATAGAGATTAAAATGTATATTTGTATGTGATGAGACCTAAAACCCTCAACCAAACCAATATTAAGTTGATAAGCGAGAGATGTTTAGAATATCTCTTCGTGGCCTTCCACCGTGGTGGGATCCAATCGTTTATGACTTGTACACCGGCTTCACCCTATCATGGGGGAGTACAAAGTGCATGCTTATACTCAGGAGGAATCCATATACATATGATGAGGTGAGTGTAGGCAACGAGGATAGCTATACATCGTATCATCGTGAGGCTATTCTTGAACCCCTTCACACACTAAGCATGGTGGGAATGACTTAACTAAGTGCAATGGAGCCAACATCATATCATTGTGAGGCTACATTCTCTAGAGGCCAAATAAGATGGGTACTTGCATTAGTTGCAAATGAGTAAGCGTACTCTCTCATTATTATTAATGCTAGCCAAACATCGTATCATCGTGAGGTGGGCTTGGTAATAGTGAGCCTCCCATAACCTACTAGGAGTTTCATCCAAAACTCTCGAATTCCTATGAGGGATATGGAATTTGCCAAAAATAGTGGGTGGTACTATTTGATTTAAAGACCCGAATCAAATGGTTTAAAATCAATCAATTTATATACGTTATGTATTTGTTTACCAATATATTTGCAAACGCTATCCAACACTTGACAAAACCGAATGTTTTAGTTTCCGGACTTGGTACCACAATCCCAAAGAATGTCTTAAAAGGATTGCATATGTACCTAAGTAGTCTCATCCTCACAATCTTCCTAATGATAATGTATCATTGGAAGAACATGTTAGAAAGGTCTATCATAAAGAGGACAACACTTTTAATGTCATAATTCTTCAATTACAAATTGTTGTATGAAGAAATAAGAGTTGCTTTGAACAACCCTTAGTCAATGCAAACACTTAGTGCTTGTTTCTTTGTTACATGAACAAGGAACTTGAGAAGAAAGCACAAAGGCATGGACACTTTATGTGCCATGATTCTTCACTTACAATTTGTTGTGTGAAGAAATAAGAGTTGCCTTGAACAACTCTTTAAAGTTTGTAATTATGTTTAGAACATAATGGTTGGTTGACAAAAATAGTCCATCAACATGGACTTATGATGATTGCGAATCATTGAGTGTTGAAGTGTTACACCACTTATAGAGACGGGAACTAGGCAAGGACTTCACCTTTGTTTTCCCTATCCTAATGGTTCACTAAGTTTATTGTAAACTAAGTAGTGAACAATTAACCACATGCTCTCCAAAATTGTTTGATGTGTATAACACAAATGAAAAAGGTTTCAAGAGAGATAGTGGGAGTTTAGGGACCATGACTAATGTAGTCAAAGGTGAAAGTCAAATAAAGAAGATAAATAACTCCAAGGGAACAAACTTTCTTTATGAAAGGATGGACATTGGAAGGGGTATTTGCAAGAAATGTCTTGCAAGTGTCAAGAACACACCTTTCGAAGGTGTTGTAAATTGTTCTTGAATAGTTCAAAACAGTTGGTTCTTCTACTTGAATGTTTGATTCCGTATTAGTAACTATGTTTTACAATCGTTGTAAAAATGTGGCTAATAAGAAGTAGAAGATTAATGAGAGAAGAGAAAGTACTTCACATTCGGAAAGTGAATAAAATATAGATTTCTGCGAAAGCAGTTAGTACTTACTTCCTCATATGAACTACCAAAGAAATTGGAAAAACATAGATTGTCTTTATATTCCAATTTTAAGGAACTAAATTCCGTCACTATGTGAAATGGATAAATGTTTTGTTTGACAAAACAATGTTCTTTATTAATCAATGATTGGATTATGGTAATCTAATTAATTATCTCTATAGTAGAGATAATATGGTAGTGTTAACTGTTTAGAAAATAATGATGCTTAAAACCCAAAAGGTTGCAAGGTAGTGACTAATCCCAACTAAAGTTGTGATTCCTCTAAAAACATAAGTTATGAGTTGGTGAAAAATGGATGCTTTGGATCGTTAGGTCCGGATCCAATACCTTCTTGTTAAAATTGTATAGAGGTGAAATGTTCGAATCTTTATTCTTTTGGAAAGAAGAAAGAATCACAAAGTTGTTGAGGTTAATTCACTAAGATGTTAGTGGCACTTGTCCACAAACATAATACTACTCATGTTGGATAACATTCACCGAAGATCACTCTCGGTTGAACTATAGTTTATTTTGAATAAACACAAGTCCGAATACTTTGCAAAATGTTTCAAAGAATTCAAGTAATGTAAGTTGATGAGTAAGACGTCTAAAGTATTTACCTCCTTAGATTTGATCCAAGGAAAGGTAACACTTTAGATGAGTTTCCTTGAAAGATATCAAGGAAATAAGCATCATAAGATAATGAATTTCTCCATTAGGAGAAGAACGAACTCGAATAAGATTTAGTTCGTTAGATGTTATCTATTACCCATATATAGGATATATACTTCTAAAACAATATGATTGTCAATGAGAAGATCTTCCAATATTTTCATGACTCCATAAGATGTAGTTGGAAAGAAAAGACAAATCTTAAGCATGTTAAGATTTGGGGTTGTGTGCTAACAAGCAATATTTGTTTGATAACAAACTTGTAGGATATCCTTAAAATAACTTTTGGATATCGCTTCTATAAACCAACTAACAAATGTTGTTTTGTTGGGTAGTTCATTGTAATTCTACAATGTGATTTGCCTAAAAGCAAATGAACGAGAGATAGAACTCAAAGAATGGGTTCTTTGAGAGACAAGATAGTAATCAACAAATATAACAACCTAGTTCCTATACCACAAGCTCCAAGGTAGTCGATAAGGATTTATAAACCGTCTCAGTTGAATGGTTTTGAACTTTATGACTATGTCATAGAGTTGCACCTCCTAATTCGAAAGAAATAAGAATGAAAATCCTTATGACTACATTGAGTGCATATACGATATATACTCAAGAAAATGGTAAAGTACCATTTGACTCGAAATAATGAAACCTTCATAGCTAATTGGTAGCTTAAGGTGACTACAATCAAAGAATGGTTGACTTTGAAGAAACCATCTTTGAGATAGTCTTGGTTTCAATTAATTCAAAGATTGCTAGCTACAACTAAATGGTGATTCAATGTTTGGACATTATTAAGATAGTCTTGATAATATATGTCTAAAATTATAAATCACAAGACATGTAAGTTGTAGAGATCCATCCATCATGGATCGTAGCAAGTTAGTGGGAGCTATTTGCATTTTATGAGAAAAGGATCAAATCGTTTGATTTCTCATAAAGATGTAAATGAATCTTTTGTTTACTAGTTTTACAAAAGATTAGTGGGAGTTAATCATGTTCCTAAAATTTAAGTATATATGATATATTAATTTTGGAAATGAAAAGAAAGCTTCTTCGTTAAAGTTATGACTTTAATACATTATATGCAGATAGAATGTATATGGGAGATATAGTCTATATACATGGGATGGAAATCTATAATGATATATTTCATGATATAATTGGATTATATCAATCCCTAATAATAGACAATGGATGCTAGGGAGTTTCTCATATGATGATAAACTTCAATAAGAAGGACGATTCTAGTGAGACTAGCAAGTTGCCCTTCTCAAAGGGAATGTACCCTTTGACTCCCAAAGAAATAATGCGTAAATTGAATCCTTTATGAATACGCAGAAAGGTGATTTATGTATTTCATATTGTATGAAAAACATTGATATGAGTTGTACCTAGAACGGTACAAGACGATATCAGTGCAAGCCCAGGATCAGAACCATGGCAACTGTCAAGTGAGTCCTTAAGTATTTAAGAAATACTAAAGGATAGATTCCTCAAAGATCGAGGAAGAATTAGAGTAACGTAATGGAAGCGTAAATGTATTAGATTATGAATCTAATCCATCATTGGATGTTTCTTCATTATGAATAAAGAGATAAACGAATATCTCTTTATTATGACTAAAGAGATATTTGGATGGAAACATTAAAGTAATGACTTTAGTGTGTTCCATTATGAATGCAAAATATATTGCCATAAAGAAGTTTACAACAATGTTGTTTGGATGGGAAAGTTCATTTATGAACTCTCTATTCGATTCCAACCAGAAAGTGTATGACACTAATGGGGCGATAGCTCAAGCCTGGGAATCAAGGTCTCATCAAGATCCGAACACAAATGAGAGACTGAACCACATGATTGAGAATCATGTATAATGGTAACGTCGTTATTCTCAAGGTTGCTTCTGTGGATAACACATATAGATATCCACTGTCTAGGCCTACTATTCAGCCATTTATGAAATGACTTCAGAAGAGGTATCATCAAGATGACCAAGCTGATTGGCTCTAGTGCAAGTGGGAGATTGTTGGAAATGTGCCCTAAAGCCAATCATGTGATGATACTTTACGGACATTTCACATGTTAAACTAATCTAGTTTAACATATAAAGGGCAAAGATTATTGTTTGAGCCGTCTCATATAAATGTTATATGCTTAAACGATAAAGTCCAAGGAATATGTGATTGGGAGAATGTAATCTAATGAAGTTAGATTCATGAGACCATTCTTTCGTAGACACATCCTAAACGTTCCTGATCATAGGATTGCCAATTGGGCGTTGACAGTCCGTTAAGATCAGTACGTACTATGTCTTCTCTCAGGGAGAGTGATTAGTCTCGAGTCATTGGTGTGTGTGACATCAAGACAAGTACGGTAGGTGCTCAATAGAGAATGAGTTCACTGAACGCGATCAACGAAGGGTTCTCATATTCCATGTCACATGAGAACTCATGGTTGGGATAATGCAAATTAGTCCTTTGACCTGAGGCATCATAGTTGTCTTGTGGTTAAGACCTTGATCTTTGATTATGTCAAAGTCACTCCATCAGGAGGGTGTCCACGGCATCGTTGGGGTCAAGTGACTTAGCTATGGAGACAAGTGAATGCGCAACAAGGGATCTCTAACCTTCAAACCGTTTGAGGGAGAATACTCTATGATATGATTTGAATCTCTGGCCAGAGTATGAATGAGATTAGGGAATGCGTTCCGAATCACATTCAAGGTAATCATATAAGCACAAGACACACATTGGATAGTAGACATGATCGAATAAACTATCAAACCAAACAATGTGGTCAAGAGTATTAGATTAGAGAAGGACCGTATTGCATTTGTAATCCCGAACTGAATAGGTTCTCTAACCTCTTCTGATTAGCTTGGGTAACCATGATATGCTGCTAGGTGTCACTCATGGTTTGTGGAAGCCCTAAATGTGTGTAAACACTAAAGGGAGAATTGAAAATTGTTTCAATTCACAATCGATGTAAAATGGTTTTAATCGCCCACTGCCTCGCTAAAAGGAACCTAATGGATCGCACACCGTAAGAGGTGTAGATTGGAGATTAAACGGAAATGAGTAAGAATGATTAAATGGTTTAATCATTTATTTATGGCAAGGATTAATTAATATGTTAATTAATCAAACGAATAAGTTCGTTAAAGACCTTCGGGATAGTTTTGGACCTTAAGGCCCAATGGGCTTCGAACGTCAAGCCCATTAACTTAAGTTGTATGACAATTTGATGAATAAAGATTCATTAAAGCCCAAAAAGCCCAAATCCCCTAGGTGGCCGGCCATTATAGATGAATTAGGGTTTTTGGTTGTTTAGGTCACTTAAAGAAGTGACTATATAAATGACTTTATAACTAAATATTCATTAATGTGAAATAAGTAAAAAATAAGGGTTTATTTTGGGGGAAAATGGGTGAGAATTGTCTCTCCATTTTCTCTTTAAAGAGGCCAACACCTTGGAGGGTACATCTAGCAATCCTACTACTCCAAGGTCACTCATTTCTTCTACAATCTAACCTTGGTGAAGAGACTTAGAGGTTCTCAATTTTGGGAACTTGGAGAACCTATTCTTCCATCCAAATCCATGGATCTAAGAAGCAAGGAATGAAGGCCCTATCTCTTTGGGTGATTAGCCTTTGCTTATGCAAAGAGGAATCTACAAAGGTATTAATTTCAACTCACTTTGTTTTGAGTTGATTATTGGTTCACCAATCTACTAGGCTTTGAATTTCTTGGTTATGTTTTGTTTTTAAGTGCATGCAAGCATGATTCCGCCTTTTAATTGTTATTAGCATGCTATTGATGTTGCTTAAATGAACATGTTTTCTCAAAATAATTCCTTCAGTTTGGGTTATGTATTAATGCAACATGGTAGGGTGATTGCTTATGCTTCGAGACAGTTGAAACCTCATGAGAAGAATTACCCTACACATGATTTGAAATTAGCAGCTATCATCTTTGCCTTGAAGATTTGGAAACATTATCTTTATGGTGAGAAATGTAAGATCTTTACAGATCATAAGAGTCTTTAGTATTTGTTTACTCAGAGAGATCTTAATCTTCGACAACGAAGGTGGATTGAGTTACTTAGTGACTACGATTGCACTATTAAGTATCACCCTGGCCGTGCAAATGCAGTGGTGGACGCACTTAGTAGAAAGACTCCAGCCAGACTTAATGCCATCTATGATTGTCATGTTCCTCTCTCAGTAGATTTGAGGTCCACTGGAGTGGAGCTAGGAGTGGAAGATCGAGAAGAAGCCTTGCTTGCTAATTTTCAGGTTAGGCCAGTTTTAATTGATCGTGTGCTTGAGGCTCAGATGATTGATGAGGAGACCCAGGAAATAATTCAAGCAAGGAACCAAGGCAAAAAGAAAGATTTTGGGATTCGAGAAATTGATGGCATGCTTATGCAGGAAAGCAGGATGTATGTGCCGAATAATGCAGAATTAAAGAAAGAAATTTTGGATGAAGCACATATTTCGGCATATGTGATGCATCCAGAAGGCACTAAGATGTATCATACCATTAGACCATTTTATTATTGGTCGAGTATAAAAAGAGAAATTGCTGAATATGTGAGAATGTGTGCCATTTGCCAACAGGCACTTCCCGTTCCATAGTGGAAATGGGAAAATATTACTATGGATTTTGTGTACAAGCTTCCTCGCACACATAATGGTTATGACGGCATTTGTGTGGTAGTTGATCGGCTTATGAAGTCAGCGCATTTTATTCCAGTGAGGGAGAAGTATTCGTTAAGCCGATTAGCTAAGTTATTTACATCGCAGATTGTGAAGTATCATGTGTGCCAGTTAATATTAACTCAGATCGGGATCCTAGATTTACTTCTAAGTTCTGGATAGCATTCCAGGAAGCTCTTGGTACGAGATTACTTTATAATACGGCATATCATCCTCAGACAGATGGCAATCTGAGATGACCATTCAGACATTAGAGGATATGTTGAGATCTTCAATGCTGCAGTTTGGAGATAGTTGGCATGATTATTTGGATTTGATGAAGTTCGCCTACAACAACAGTTACCATTCGAGTATTGGTATGGCACCATTTGAGGCACTTTATGGGAAATCTTGTCGTACGCCTCTATGTTGGTCAGAGGTTGGCGAAAGAGTTTTAGTGGGCCCTGAGATTGTGGATGTGACTACTCAAAATGTTCAGGTAATTAAGTCTAACCTGAAAGAGGCCCAAGATTGATAAAAGAGCTTAGCAGACAAGCATGCCACTGATAGGAAGTATGATGTAGGTGATTGGGTATTTCTGAAGCTATCACCTTGAAAAGGTGTTGTACGATTTGGAAAGAAAGGAAAGTTAAGTCCTAGGTACATTGGACATATATGATCACCGAGCGAGTCAGTAAGGTTGCTTACAGGCTTGAGTTGCCTCCAGAGTTGTCCAAGGTACACGATGTATTTCATGTTTCGATGTTTCGACATTATGTTTCAGATCCTTCACATGTTATTCCTCCTCAACCCTTGGAAATCAATTCGAACTTGACTTATAATGAGGAACCAGTGAGTTTTTTAGATTGGAAGGATAAGAAACTAAGGAACAATAGAGTTCATTTGGTAAAAGTGTTATGGATAAATAATTTAGTGGAAGAAGGTACTTGGGAGAGAGAGGATCGGATAAGAGAGATGTATCCATGCTTGTTTTATGATTATTAGTGGATGTATTGGTTGTATGTAATTTCGAGGCCAAAATTTTATAAGGAAATGAGATTGTCACAGCCCGTCCAGGAGATGTACATTATTTTATTCTCGATGATGTGAAAAGACAAGATTACCTTTGAACGTTGATGGCGTAGTGTGACTAAGTTTTGGTTTAAGGACCAATTTGATGAATCCCTAGTATGTTGGACCCAATTTCAAGTAAGGAAAATATTGGTTTGATTGGTTCATGTGCAGATAGGACCACACACACATCTACATCACCTTCTCTCTCTCATTCCCGTGCTCTTTCTCTCTCTCATCTCTCAGACTCTTTCTCTTCCCTGCTTTCGTACGGACAAGCTTAGAACTTTCCCTTCAGGCACGGATCGAAGCTTTAAAGGTAAGGTTCTTGCTCATTGTAACCTCCTAAGTACATTGATACCCTTGTTTGGACGTGAATGCTTCGAAAACCTGAGAAACCCTAACCCCGATTTTGTGCATTGTTCATGCACACATAAAACCTTGTGTTTCAGGGAATTCTAAGAACATAGGAAGCTTAAGAAGGTCCTCATGAGTCTAGGGGTACTTCGTTGGAAGGATTTGGACGTCGGAGGACCGAGATCGACGTGTTTCAAGGTAAGCCAAGCTATCGACCTTTCTCAGGAAAAATCTAGTAGAATTTAAGCCTTGAAACTTGTATAACGTGATTCTACATGTTATTAGCTTCATTTTGGTACCAATTTCATGAAAAATGGTGAAGAATCGAAGGAGAATAGTGATTTTAAAGTTTTACCCAGAAACCGGTGACTCACCGGAGAAGAAAGGGGAATATTCCGTCAATTTTGACAGAATATGCTAACGCCGTCAGTTAGTTTGGACGGTTACAGTTGGACTTAACAGAATATTCCGGAGAATATTCCTAACGGCAGTTAGCGAATCCGTCAGGATTCCCTGCGCGTGGCCGCGCGTTTTGCCGTGCACTCGCCAGCGCGTGGCCGCGTGTGAAGGGTAAAAAAATTAATCAAAAAAGATAGGGATGATCCTGAGGTTGTGTAGGTCACTATGGTATATTCATATACCAAAATTGAGCAATGTATGAGAAGTTATTAGCTAGTTTTGCCTATGTACTTTAAAATAACTTTTTTATAGTTAATTCGCATATAGGTGAGACTTATCCCGAGGATGAGAGTATCCACGGGCGACTCAAGGGTTACGACCCATTAACATACCAGTGAGTGGGCTTTTGTTTTCAGTATATATTTATATACTTGATATATTTCCCAGAAATGCATATTTTAAGGAAAGTATGCTTCGAAATCATATGCCAAATCCTTTTATATTCTGAATATGCATTTCATGGTTGCATATATATATATATATATATATATATATATAAATGTGGTGCTGTGGAGGCACATGTAAGTTCAGGTAAGTTATGTTTGGTTATATGAATCATCGATGATGTGATACGTGACTGAATAATGTTGAGCTCATAAAACTGCACTTAGCATGATTGTGATTTAGCCAGAGATGTGAAGTACAGGCCTGTTTATTTACGTCACCTCCCGCACTAGATGCTCATATTGGATCCAACTTAAGTGCATAGTCTGGTCATACAGACCTTATTTATGGTTTCGACTCATAGGTGACTAGCGATTTATCGCCCGGCTATTATGAGAGAATAGAATTGAGCATAATTATATTACACCCAATCTTGTCGTACAGACCCCTTTCTAGTGGTTCCAACTTATGTGCAGTATATTGCCGTATAGGTCATTGTAGTGACTCCAGCTAGATTGACTTTTGAGCTATGAATTCAGCCGTACAGACTACCACAGAGGTTTCGGCTAACATATCATATTTCTATGAAATCATTCTTACCCGGATTGTTTACTTTGTTATATTTTGGCATGGCATACATATGAATATGATTATGTGAAGCATGAATTGAATTGTTATGATTGCAGATATATTTATATTATTTATATGCTTATATCTTGATTCTGGGAAAAATTATACGTGTTTTACAGCGAGGGGTTAGTATATTGATAAATGAAATGGTTTTGTAAAGCAATTGTTTTTGCCCACTCACGTTTTCTGTTTTGCGCCCCTCCAGGTTTTAAGTAAGCTTGTTGTTGGTGGCTTGAGGACGTTGGCAATTCTGACTTATCTATATAATAGTAGGACATTCCTGGTATTGTATAATTAGTACTTGTCCTACTGGACTGCACTTAGACTTAATATGCTCTAATTATGAGTGTTTACTGTTGTAACTAACTCCTATCACTTCCTGTTTAGTAGTGCACTCTAGTAAATTGGTTTTTAATTATTCGTATAATTCTTATCTATATTGCTTCCGCATTGTGCACATGGCTACGTCACTCTCACGTGACGGCCAGCATGCCTTGATCTCAATCGGGGTGTGTCATAATTATTCCATAACCTCCAAAACATTCCTTTTAAATTATGTTAATTGGCTAATTAATGGATTTATTACCTAATTAATCTATTAATTGCCAATTAAATCACCAATTGCACCCAAAAAATACACAAGAGGCCAGCCACCCTCTTTCCCAAGGGGACCGGCCATGCTCTACATAATCAACCTCATTTTCTCCAAAAAAACTAGGTTCCAACACTCTTGCAAAACTCCCAAAAACTCTCCAAACACTTTTCTCTCTATATTCAAACTTTGGCATCAGAGGTTCTTCGACCAAAGCGCCCTCATTCATTGTGGGCGCATGAGGCTTTTGGCCTTAACCAAAGGTGTTAATTGTTTTGTAGGTGCAATTTTGTCCAAGATCAAGGAGGAAGAAAATTGCATCCACAAATTGGTGCTTTCATTGAGAGAAAAGTCACACACTCGTAGAAGACTCATGCATCAAAAGGTTTGTCCATTTGTAGATTTTTCGTACGTTCTGATTATTAGAATTTTTTATTTGCAAAGATTCTTTGATAAAACATAAAAGAGAAGTACAATGGCTAGAAATTTAGAATATTCCACAAGTGAAAATTCCAATATTCAAGAAATGGGACCACGGCGATCCACGAGGCTAAATATGATCATAGGAACGGCACCATCGCTACGGGGCTCCACCATGGCAACCACCGCAGTGGCCACCACAGTCACCACTACCCGCGGCAAGGTCTATGGCACCGCTACCACGTCCCGAGCCGTGCCATCCAAGGCCCATGGCACCAAAGCCACGACCTAAGCCTCGCACTCATATGCATCATGTTGGAAGTATGCCCACAAAGCCACTCATTTGATGTAATAGCTTTTTGGAATACTTATTTTGTTAAACTTTTATATGTTTAATGGAGGGCAAATCTTATTGTTAATCACTGTTTATCGTATCATGTGTTTAAGCAATAAGTGAATCCAAGGAATGTATTTGTTCTAAGAGATAAGTGATCTAAGTGAGCTAGATTATCGAGACCTTTCTCTTATGTTCATTCCTAAAACGTTCCTAGCCATAGGATTGCCAATTGGGCATTGACAATCCGCTAAGGTTAGTATGTGTTATGTTGACTCAAGCGTGAGTATGACTAGTCTCAAGTGATTTGGTGTTGGACACTAAGACAGACACATAGGTGCTCGAAAGAGTAATCGAGTACACTGAACTACGATCAAATCAGAGTTCGAACATACATGTCATGTAAGAACTCTAAGGTTGCAATATGCAAAGTAGTCCTTTGACCTGAGGCATCATAGATGTCTAATGGTTAGGTCCTTGATCTTTGATCCTGTCAATGGCATTCCCTCGGAGTGTCCACGGCATTGTTGGGGTCAAGCTGTCTAGTCATGTAGGCATATGAATGTACAACAAGGGATCTCTAACCTTCCAGGGTGGAGGGAGAATACTCTAAAATATGATTCTAAAGTCTTTGGCCAAAGCAAATGAATATGACTAAAGGAAGGATGTTCCAAATCATATTCAAGGGAATCATATAAGAAAGTATCACATTGGATAGTAGACATGAAACAAACTATCACTTAAACAATGTGATTAAGAGTATTGTATTAGAGAAGGACCGTATTGCATTGTAGTTGTAACTGGATAGGTTCTCCAACCAATTCTACTTAGCTTGGGTAACCATGACATGCTGCTAGGCGTTAACCATGGTTTGTGGAAGCCCTAATGGTTAGCAAATACTAATCAATAAAAGGGAGAATTGAAATGTGGTTTCAATTCACAATCGATAGTTAAGAGTAACATCGCCCACTGCCTCGCTAATTAGAACCTAATGGATCGTACACCGAGTAAGGATGTATGTGAAGAAATCAAATGAAATGGATAAGCAATTAAATGGTTTAATTGAAGAATGGTCAAGATTAATTAATTAGTTAATTAATTATACGAAAGGTTCGTATTGGACTTATATGTTGGTTTTGGGTTTCGGGGCCCAAAAGCGTTTTGGTCCAAAAGGCCCATTACGTTTAAGTTGTATGACAACTAAAACAAAATGGGCAAATAGCCCAATAACACCAAGGAGGCCGGCCATTAGGGTTGGATGGGCAAAGTTTGCTTAATTGCAAGTTTGCCACTCACCAAAGAAATGAAGTATAAATTCAACTTTATAGCTTCAAGGGTTTGGCTAGTTGAATTGGGTGAGAGTTTTTCTCTCTATTTTTCTTCTAAGAGGCCGGCCATTAAAGGAAGAAACATCTAGCAATCTCTTCTTCTTTTAATCATCCATATCATCTTCACAAGATACAACCTTGGTGAAGAGACTTAGAGACATCAAGCTTTTGGTGTTTTGGAGAACAAATCATTTTTCTTCAAATCATCAAAGGAGCACTAAAGGGAGGAAAACATAAGAAGGATTCAAGGAGCTTGGAGGTGACTTGAAGGCCCTCCACTTGGGTGAATCCCTTGTGTAAACAAGGATGAGCTTCAAGGGTAAAGAATCACTAAATTCTTCTTTCTTTTTAATGTTGTTAAAGAGTTTATTTTGGTTCACCATATACTAGGCTTTGAAAGTCATGGGTTTTATTGAATTGTTTTTGGATGCATGCCTATATTAATGAGTTAATAGTATGCATATGTATTCAAATGTTCATACTTGTTCTTAGCTAGGACAAAAATTTTCCTTCAAGTGGTATCAGAGCCTAGGCCTAGTTTATGGTGAATCCTTTTGGGTTTTGTGACTTTCATATTTTGTGATTTAAATGTTGTAAATGTTACAAGCTTTGTTCTTGCTTTTGAATTTATAAATTTTGCTAGAAAATTTAGCATCTCAAATGTTGAAGATGTATTTCATTTAAGCATGAATATTGGAACTAAAATTTGGTGTCATGTGTTTTGGGAAATTCGGCCAAATCCAAAGGGTGATTTTTTGGGTTCATGTTTGTCTTGTTAAAATGGTTTTAAAGTGACTTTTGGAACCCCTAAGTACCCTAGGATGTTAGCCATCTTTTGAATGGTGAAAATTTGAGTTTTGGTAAGTGAAAACATTCATGGAGCTATTATGAGTTTTCATGAGTGTTCTTCAATGTTCTTGAAGTTCTTGCAAAGAACATAAAGTTTTGAAGTTTTGATTCAAAAGTTTTATGTTTTTCATAAAGTTTTGGTTTAAATTTTGATGATTGAGGTTATTGGTGAGATGTGATGAAATGATTTTAATATTTGTCATAATTAGTCATAGACTTTAGTTTTTAAAACAAATCATCACTTTCATCCTTTTCCTCACCCACCAAAAACCACTAGCAAAAATTTAAAATTTTTTTTTTCAAATTTTTCCCAAATGGCCGGCCACCCCAAGTGGGGTTATTTTTGGGGCCTTTTGTGCAATTAGATAAAGTTTTAGATACTTTTGTGTATTTGCATTTTAGCCCAAAAAGTTTACGTTTTTACGTTGTGGCCCAAATGTTGTGGTCATAGTTTCCTTTTGGCCCAAAAGGATGAGAACAAAATTGTTTTGTCTCTTTAAATGAGAATTGGATTTTCATTTCATTTAGTTCCATTTAAATCAATTCTATGGATCCAAAAACCAATTGTTTAAAGTTGTTTTCTTAGTTAATTTGATTGATTAAGAAAAGGGTGATTATGAACCAAAGGCCACTATAATTGAGCTATGTGATTGGCCGATTAACATTATGAATGTTTGGGTTTTAGTAGAATAGATTTGAATGTATTTTGATTAATTCAAGTTGTTGTAAATGGACATAAGTCCATCATTTGATTTATGTTGTAAAAGGGCATAAGCCCTTCTTATTATTTCATGTATTCCTTTTTGTTTATATGCATGCAAAATGGAATAGTTGGGTCCAATGCCCAATACGAAATAACGGTTTAATTGGATTAAACGCGTAACTAAAATCAACAACTACCTACCTTAGACCTAAGGTCCAACACAAGGCTCGTGTTGGATCAAATTGAACGGTTCATAATCATCTTTAAACCTAATATGACTATATAGTCCATATGAGGATGCAATGCATTCGTTAGTAGTTCTATATAGTCTCGCTTGTTTCTTCGAAATAGTGGGAGTATTATAAACTACTAATTCATATTAACTTGGACCAATGGTTGTAATAGGCCCAAGTTCTTTTAATATGATTAAAATGTTTTGATGTAGCCCAAAACTACTCCCTCAAAAACCGGATATTAAGTTGATAAGCGAGAGATGCTTTGAACATCTCTTCGTAGGCCTTCCACCGTGGTGGGCTCCAATCGTTTGTGACTCATGCACCGGCTTCACCCTATAATGGGGAAGGACAAAGTATGTGCTTACATCCAGGAGGAGTCCATAAACATATGATGAGGTGAGTGTAGACAACAAGTATGACCAACATGATATAATTCTGAGGTTGTGCTTGAACCTCTACATAAACTAAGCATGGTGGGAATGACTTAACTAAGTGCAATGGTGCCAACATGATATAATTCTGAGGCAAACATTCTCTAGAGGCCAAACTAGATGGGTAATTGCAAGAGGTTGTTGCAAATGAATAATGCGTTATTCTCTCATCATTATTTTTGCTAACCAACATGATATAATTCTGAGGTGGGCTTGGTAATGGTGAGTCTCCCATAACCCGCTAAGAGTTCAATATAACTCTCGAATTCTATTGAGGGATGTGGAATTTGCCAAAAATAGTGGGTGGTACTATTTGATTCAAAGACCCAATCAAATAGTTTTATACAACAATCTAATACGATTTCTGTTATGTTATGTAGTGAACGACATGCCTAAAATTATACCCACCATTATACTTGACAAAAGGGGCCTTAAGGGCCAACGTTTCCTTGCTTGGTATCGCCACATTGAGAATGTCTCAAAGGTGAAAGACATATTGTATGTGCTTAAGCAATCCCCTCCTCATGTACCTCCTACGAAACTAGCTTCAAAGGAGGAGTGTCAAAATTACGTTAGACACTATGAGGATGACTTACAAGCCAAATGCTTAATCCTTACTTCACTTAGTGAGGAGCTTATGAAGCTACATAAGCACATGGACACTTCTTGTGCCATGGTTGAAAGTTTGCATAAGATGCATGACATTGAGACTAGTAATGTACGATTCTCAAATATTTGTAGTCTAATGAATGCCAAGATGGCAAAAGGGACATCAGTCCATAAACATGGACAAAAGATGGAAAAGATATTTAAAGATCTTAAAAGTTTAGGAACTTCCATCGATGGGAAAATGGCCCAGGACTTTTTCCTTGCATCTCTCTCGGATGATTTCACTAAGTTTATTGTAAACTATAAAGTGAATAGATTCGATCATTCTTTGAAAGAGATGATCAACATGTGCTGTAAATTTGAAAAAGGTTTCAAAAGGGACAGTGGGAGTGAGAATGCAATGATAAGGAAAAGGTTGCATAAGAAGAAGGCAAACAAAGGAACATGCTTTCATTGTGGAAAGGATGAACATTGGAAGAAGAAATACAGGGTGCGCATTGCGAGCCTTATGACACGAACTTTTGAAGAGACTATTTCTGTCATAGAAAGTGCTTTTACAGTGAGCTACAGTTCCTGGATATTTGATTCAGGCGCTAGTCAACATATCTGCAATACGTTGCAGGGACTAGCAGGGAGCAGGCCACTGCGCAATGAGGAGATGGTTGTGCGTGTTGGGAACGGCACTAAAATCTCTGCAAAAGCAATAGGCACCTACATGCTTAACCTACCCTCTGGGGAAGTCCTGGAACTTAAAAATTGTTTATATTTTCCTTCATGTATAAAGAATTTGATTTCCATCTCTAAGCTTTTACGAGATGGGCACTCAGTATTGTTTGACAAAATGAGTTGCACTTTATACTTGAACGGTCGTATTATCTCTCATGGTAATATGATAGATGGACTTTTTCACCTAGAGACGAATAGTGGGATGCACTGTATTGAAAGCGGGAATACCTCAAAACCCAAAAGGGTTAGAGAAGAAGTTAACCAAGAAAAGATGTGGCATCTTAAACTTGGACATGTGAACCTTGATAAGATTCGCAAGATGTCGAAAGACGGATATATCCGCCCATTAGGTAATGACCAGATGGGTACTTGTGAGTGTTGCTTGAAAGGGAAAATGACCAAATCTCCATTTACTGGAAAAGGAGAGCGTGCCACTGAAATTCTAGGGTTAATCCACACTAACGTATGTGGACCTATGTCTACTACGTCGAGAGGAGGCTTCTCCTACTATATCACATTCACCGACGATCACTCTCGGTTTGGCTATGTGTATCTTATGAAATACAAGTCAGAATCCTTTGAAAGATTCAAAGAATTCAAGAATGAAGTTGAGAAGCAAACTGGGAAACAGATAAAGACTCTAAGATCGGATCGAGGGGGTGAATATCTGAGTAACGAGTTCCTAGATTATCTCAAAGAGTGTGGAATTGTATCACAGTGGACTCCACCAGGAACTCCTCAACATAATGGAGTTTCTGAGAGGAGAAACCGAACCTTGATGAACATGGTTCGTTCTATGATGAGTTCCGCTGATCTACCAATATCATTCTGGGGATATGCACTACACACATCAGCTTATTTGATAAATGCAGTGCCCTCTAAATCTGTTCCACAAACACCATATGAGATATGGTATGGAAAGAAGCCAAGTCTTAAACATCTTAAGATTTGGGGTTGTCCAGCATACGTTAAGAAACAAGATGCTGAAAAGCTTGAAGCGAGATCCATTAAATGCTATTTTGTGGGGTATCCTAAACAGACTTATGGATACGAATTCTATCACCCTGACGACCAGAAAGTCTTTGTCGCCAGAACTGCTATATTCATGGAAGATGAATTTGTTCTTAATAGAACAAGCAAGATAGAATTAAAAGAAATTAATGAGATTAATGACGAACCACAAACAAGCACTCAACAAGTTGACAACCCTGTTCCTAAACCCCTAGCTCCACGTAGATCTGAACGGGTTAATAAGCCACCTAAAAGGTATGGCTTAGACAATGACTTTGATGAATTGTACCTTCTAGGTGACAATGAAACAAAGGAGGACCCTAGGGACTACACTGAAGCAATGTCTGACATTGATTCAAAGAGATGGCAAGAGGCCATGAAATCCGAGATGGATTCCATGTATCAAAATCAGGTCTGGACTCTTGTAGACCCTCCAGAAGGTATTGTATCTGTTGGAAACAAATGGGTCTTCAAGAGGAAGATAGGCGTTGATGGGAACGTGGAGACTTATAAGGCTAGACTCGTAGCCAAGGGTTACAGGCAACGAGAAGGGATTGACTATGAAGAAACCTTCTCTCCTGTAGCCATGATTAAGTCCATTCGGATTTTGCTTGCTATAGCTGCGTACCATGATTATGAGATATGGCAAATGGACGTGAAGACAGCCTTTCTGAATGGCTACCTAGAGGAAGAGCTCTATATGACTCAACCCGAGGGTTTCGTGTCCAAGTTTGAAAAGCCTAAGGTATGCAAGCTTCAAAGGTCCATTTATGGACTTAAGCAAGCCTCCAGGAGCTGGAATATTCGTTTCGACACTGAAATCAAAACGTTTGGTTTTGCTCAAAACGAAGACGACAATTGTGTTTATCAAAAGGTCGTTGGGGAAGCAATAGTATTCCTAGTGTTATATGTAGATGACATATTACTATTCGGGAATGACACTGCAGTACTTTCTTCTGTAAAAGTGTGGTTGTCCAAAACCTTCCACATGAAAGATTTAGGAGATGCATCTTATGTACTTGGGATAAAGCTCTATCGTGATAGATCCAGAAAATTAATTGGATTATCCCAATCTATGTACATTGATAAGGTGTTAAGTAGGTTCCAGATGGAACAATCTAAGAAAGGTTTTCTTCCTGTTGGACATGGAATTCATCTTTCTAAATCCATGGAATCTAAGACTCCTGAAGAGATACGGCATATGAGTTGTATTCCTTATGCTTCTGCCATAGGGAGTCTCATGTATGCCATGATATGCACGAGGCCTGATATCGCATATGCTGTGAGCATTACTAGTCGATATCAATCTAACCCAGGATCAGAACACTGGACAGCTGTCAAGACGGTCCTTAAGTACTTAAGAAGAACAAAGGACATGTTCCTCGTATATGGAGGAGCATCAGAGTTGCGAGTGGAAGGCTATACAGACGCAGATTTCCAATCTGACGTCGATGATAGAAGTTCCAACTCCGGATATGTATTCACTCTGAATGGTGGGGCTGTCAGTTGGAAAAGCAAGAAGCAAAGTGTAATTGCTGATTCCACGACAGAGGCTGAATATGTCGCTGCAGCTGAAGCCGACAAAGAAGCGTTCTGGATGATGAAGTTCATTACTGAACTTGGAGTGGTTCCAACCATTACATCACCAGTAACTTTGTACTGTGATAATAATGGGGCGATAGCTCAAGCCAAGGAACCCAGGGCACATCAAAAGAACAAGCATATTGACAGACGCTTTAATATCATTAGAAGATATGCTGCCGAGGGGAAAATAAACATCCTCAAAGTTGCTTCAGCCGATAACGTAGCAGATCCACTGACAAAGCCAATGTCTCAAATCCAGCTTGACCGTCATATGGAAAAGATGGGTATAAGATACATGGGAAGGTGGCTTTGAGTGCAAGTGGGAGATTGTTGGAAGTATGCCCACAAAGCCACTCATTTGATGTAATAGCTTTTTGGAATACTTATTTTGTTAAACTTTTATATGTTTAATGGAGGGCAAATCTTATTGTTAATCACTGTTTATCGTATCATGTGTTTAAGCAATAAGTGAATCCAAGGAATGTATTTGTTCTAAGAGATAAGTGATCTAAGTGAGCTAGATTATCGAGACCTTTCTCTTATGTTCATTCCTAAAACGTTCCTAGCCATAGGATTGCCAATTGGGCATTGACAATCCGCTAAGGTTAGTATGTGTTATGTTGACTCAAGCGTGAGTATGACTAGTCTCAAGTGATTTGGTGTTGGACACTAAGACAGACACATAGGTGCTCGAAAGAGTAATCGAGTACACTGAACTACGATCAAATCAGAGTTCGAACATACATGTCATGTAAGAACTCTAAGGTTGCAATATGCAAAGTAGTCCTTTGACCTGAGGCATCATAGATGTCTAATGGTTAGGTCCTTGATCTTTGATCCTGTCAATGGCATTCCCTCGGAGTGTCCACGGCATTGTTGGGGTCAAGCTGTCTAGTCATGTAGGCATATGAATGTACAACAAGGGATCTCTAACCTTCCAGGGTGGAGGGAGAATACTCTAAAATATGATTCTAAAGTCTTTGGCCAAAGCAAATGAATATGACTAAAGGAAGGATGTTCCAAATCATATTCAAGGGAATCATATAAGAAAGTATCACATTGGATAGTAGACATGAAACAAACTATCACTTAAACAATGTGATTAAGAGTATTGTATTAGAGAAGGACCGTATTGCATTGTAGTTGTAACTGGATAGGTTCTCCAACCAATTCTACTTAGCTTGGGTAACCATGACATGCTGCTAGGCGTTAACCATGGTTTGTGGAAGCCCTAATGGTTAGCAAATACTAATCAATAAAAGGGAGAATTGAAATGTGGTTTCAATTCACAATCGATAGTTAAGAGTAACATCGCCCACTGCCTCGCTAATTAGAACCTAATGGATCGTACACCGAGTAAGGATGTATGTGAAGAAATCAAATGAAATGGATAAGCAATTAAATGGTTTAATTGAAGAATGGTCAAGATTAATTAATTAGTTAATTAATTATACGAAAGGTTCGTATTGGACTTATATGTTGGTTTTGGGTTTCGGGGCCCAAAAGCGTTTTGGTCCAAAAGGCCCATTACGTTTAAGTTGTATGACAACTAAAACAAAATGGGCAAATAGCCCAATAACACCAAGGAGGCCGGCCATTAGGGTTGGATGGGCAAAGTTTGCTTAATTGCAAGTTTGCCACTCACCAAAGAAATGAAGTATAAATTCAACTTTATAGCTTCAAGGGTTTGGCTAGTTGAATTGGGTGAGAGTTTTTCTCTCTATTTTTCTTCTAAGAGGCCGGCCATTAAAGGAAGAAACATCTAGCAATCTCTTCTTCTTTTAATCATCCATATCATCTTCACAAGATACAACCTTGGTGAAGAGACTTAGAGACATCAAGCTTTTGGTGTTTTGGAGAACAAATCATTTTTCTTCAAATCATCAAAGGAGCACTAAAGGGAGGAAAACATAAGAAGGATTCAAGGAGCTTGGAGGTGACTTGAAGGCCCTCCACTTGGGTGAATCCCTTGTGTAAACAAGGATGAGCTTCAAGGGTAAAGAATCACTAAATTCTTCTTTCTTTTTAATGTTGTTAAAGAGTTTATTTTGGTTCACCATATACTAGGCTTTGAAAGTCATGGGTTTTATTGAATTGTTTTTGGATGCATGCCTATATTAATGAGTTAATAGTATGCATATGTATTCAAATGTTCATACTTGTTCTTAGCTAGGACAAAAATTTTCCTTCACATCACACAGTGAGCAGCCTACTTTCACGACCAAACCTGCTCCCACGACCCAGCCTTCTCCTGCAGCACAACCTACTTCTGTGGCCTCCCAAGCAGCCCAAGACTATCTTAACCATCCTGACCTACCATCGAGCCGGGGACATTTTCACCATATTTCTCCATGGATTTGACATTTCCCAACTTAAATCTCGTGCCTAGAGTCTACCACCCTTTCATTGCTTAAGAAGGCACATTCCTTCCAAGCACTTCCGATCCAAATGGCAAACAACATTTGTCCCGTCAAGTCATAGAGTTGATGAGCGCTCTTGCACAACAAACGACTTTGGTGAATTAGCTCCTACAAGACACTAAGATCCAATGTGCCCTAGACGAGATGTCCAACACTAGGACAAGGGCAGATGAAAAGCCTCTCTAGCAGCACTCTGGTACGCAGCTGCTCGACCAACCACGAGCCGAGCGTTCGGCCAACATACATTCCCGATTGGGTCCCCTGAGATAGCGTATACTCCCGTCTAAGTGCGCGAGGAGTGTGCATTCTCAACTAGGCCCACGGATGAGCACACACTCGCAGTTGAGGCCACACTCTGATAATCAACATGAGACGTCTTCTGAGTGAAGCATTCATTTGTGGCTAGGCCCACAAGGAGTATCATCCACGTCACATCGGAGTAGGCAGCATGATGGACGGAAAGAAGTGGTCATTCAATCCGGCTCAAGTTTAATCGGAAGTCTACAAAGAATTCCCTCGTCGGTCAAAAGTGGACCACATGCCCCACTACTGCGGCGTAGACGAGTCGAGAACATAGAAGAGCAGCCTAGACCAGCAGGTCAAAACCAGGGGCAGCTGAGAGCTCCACTACCCCTAACAAAGGCAAATCTAAGAAGAGGTAGAGAGACTCCTTAACAAACGATTGCGTGATTTCCAACGCAACAAAGTTGAAGCACTACGGCAATATATGACCAACATAAGCAGGTCACCTTTCACGGGCGAGATCGAGTAGGCAGTGCCTCCACGTAAGTTTAGTATGCCACATTTTACATCTTTCAAAGGAGATAAAGATCCGAAGAGGCACTTGAAACACTGTCGAAGCACAATGATCTTTTATCGGAGCAACTGATGTGAAAATTAACTTGACACACAAATTAAACCCTATTGTTGACTGATAGGAGCATATTTATGCGCCTTAGTTAGTTAGTTCTTATGCATTTATGTTGTATTTTCTTAGTTAAGTTAGTCTTTTAAGCTATTTTCATGTGTTTTCAGGTTTTAGAGACAAAGTGAGCAAAAAGATACAATTTGGAGCATTTTGGAGCAAAATTGGGCTAAAATGGAGTTCATGCACATGAAGCACAAGGGATGGACGAATTTGAGAGATTGATGAAGCTAGGAAGGCGTTTCAAAGTTGAAGAATTGATGATACAAAGATTCCAAGTTGAAGTAGGAAAGGGCTTACATGAAGGATTCCTAATCAATGTAGGAGTCCTAATTGAAAATGGATTCCTAAACGAATGAAGTTTCCTATTCAAGCAAGTATTCCTACATGAAGAAGAAGAGTTAAAGCCAAAGAATCAGCCCATGAGAAGGATCTTATCCAAAACATCATCCATAACCTTATCTTAGCTTATCTTATCCAAACAAACCTTATCCTATCCTATCTTATCCTAATCCTAAATTATCCACATTCCAGCCATTTAGGAGGGTTTCTAACTAGATTAGGATGCTTAAAATGGGATTTCTAGAAGACCTTATCTTATCCTACAAAGATGGTACCTAGGAACCTTTCTAGAAGCCTAAAAATCTGCCTTGCATTATCTTCTAGAACCTTAGCTTTGTTCCGTGAGTTTTCACCTATTTCCCTTGGGATTTTGGTTTTCTAGATGCCTTATCTTTTCACACTCTTTGTGTTGCACCTTATCTCCCATTCCTTTTGGGTTTTTGACTTGTTTTCCTTTAAGGATTGTGTTTTATTTTCCTATGCAACTTAGGCCTTTAAAACCTTGTCCTTTGCTACCTAGGAGATGGGATTTTCAGCCTATATATACAACCCATTGCCGCACCCTTTCATTCAGCACCCTCTACCAGATTTTCACTACACCATTCACCCAAATACCTCATTGTGCCGTGAGTTTGCAAGGAGAAGAAGGAAGAACTCTTGGAGCTGTGCATGCCATTCAAGACGTTGGATTGTCGAAGCGTTTCTAGGTGTTTTCTATCTTTATGTCAATGTTTATATTTATTTATCTTTGTTTATTTGCGAACATGAGGAACTAATTTCTTTATAGTTAGAGGGGAATTCAAAGCCATGATCATATGTTTTATATGACTTGATTTCTTCCAATTATGATTTCATGAATCGTGAATGTGGTTTACTTATCTATTTGATTGATAACATGTTTATGTATGTTGATTGAGGGTCGACACTTAGTTTGCATGCATGAATTTGATGCTAGAGTATAAGGCAATTTCACCTAATCGTTATGAACTTATATTCATAAGTAGTAAAAGTCGCTAGTCACGATTGTGTTAAGTAAATCCTAGGCAAGAGTAACATGCATATCCCATAGTTATGAATGCCTCGTCAATGCTGATGATTTCCATTGAACTTAATGATCTTTGATATGTGTCTCTATCATGCGTATTCCATAGTTAGGGTCCTTGATAAGAATAATTTGGTTGTAATGCGTATCCCATTCAATTCAATGAATCTAGGGAAATCTGAGAATTAATTGGTCAATCTAGTTAATTTGGGGCATTGTCATTCATGGTTTGTTGAAAGAGTAATTGGAAATCGAGTCGTATGCATATGTTTCATGTGTGGAGAAGGAACCTTCTAACTAGCCTTTCACCATCTTAATTTACATCAATTTCGTTTTTGTCAAGTTTGTTTTCAAAGTTCTTGTTTTAAAAGTTAAGTTCGTCCAAAATCAATCCCCCTTTACTTAGTTGAGTCATAGTAGTTAGAAATCACTTTAGTTTGTGTTTTTAAGTGTCTTAGGTCAAGTTAAAACCAATTTTCGTTCAAGTTTGTGTCTAGTGTTCAAAACTGCCCAGATTGTGGTTTTAAGGCAGTTTTGAGTGTTTTTGGGCTGTTTTGAGTCTTTTGTTTTGTTTTGGTGTTTTAAAGTTTAGTTTTGCATTCTTTGAGTCTAGTTTAGTGTTTTAAACTTGTTTTTACGTATTTGAGTCAGTTTTCAAGTGATTTTGCAATCCCTCATAGTCCCCGGTTTAGAACGATCCCTACTTACATACTTTGCTACAATTGATAGAAAGAGGGTTAATTTGTGTGTCAACATACTTTTCACATCAGATTTTGGCGTCGTTGCCAGGGATTAGCAACTTTGCTAATCCCTTGGATTGTTTTATTTCTATTTTAATTCGTTCCAGATTCTGAGTTTGTTTTGTTTTCTTTTTTTTAGGTACTAGTTTATGACTCGGAGCTCTCATCCGGTTCGTGAACACATCTTGGACTTTGACGACGATTTTGAACGAGAGTTGAGACGAAAGAGGAAGAACCCGGAACCTAGTGAATCAAGTGCAAGTTCCGAATCCGTTTCTGAATTTGAAGAGGAAGTGGAAGACATGGCAGCGGACAACCGAACGATCAAGGACAAGGTGAGTATATTAATGATGAAGGCCTTTCCCTTTTCTCTCATGGACAAGGCAAAAGATTGGTTGTATGAATTAGCTCCCGGAACGGTCACATCTTGGGAGAGCATGAAACGAGCTTTCTTAGAGAAGTTTTTCCCAACTTCTCGAGTCATTCTCCTACGAAAAAGGATAAGTGGAATTCAACAAGAAGAAGGTGAGTCTTTTCCTACGTATTATGAACGTTTTAAATCTCTTGTTGCTTCTTGTCCACATCATCAAATAAAGGAGGAGCTTCTTCTACAATATTTCTACGAGGGACTTCTACCAATCGAACGACAAATGCTAGATGCTTCGGCGGGAGGAGCTTTAGTGGACAAGACTCCCACGGCAGCAAAAACTTTGATTGCTAATCGAGCATTGAACGCTCAACAATACGAAGGTGTTGGACAACGAAACACTCCACGGCAACACCAAGTGAATGAGGTAAGTGCCATAACCGAACTTCAAAATCAAATGGCTAACCTTACTACGTTGCGTTCTCAGGTTATGGAAGGGCCAAAAGTTCAAAATGTAAATGCGTCTGGCGTATGTTCCATGCAAGGACACCCTACGGACACATGTCCACAATTGATCGAGAACGGAGGGTGGGAGACCCTCAATGCCGTGGGCTTTGGGCAACAATACCAACAAAGGAATGATCCCTTTTCTAACACCTGGTTGGCGTGATCATCCGAATTTCAAATGGCGGGAACCCCAACAAGGCCAACAACAAAACACATTTCGGCAACAACCCCCGGGGTTCTATCAAAAGCCATTCGCACCAAATCAAACTCAAATACATTCTGCCCCAACAAATTCAGGTATGTCCTTGGATAATGATGCAATTCTTAAATTACTCAACACTTTTTCTCAGGGGCAAGAGAATCAAACCGCAGCATTGCAAAGCCAAGCTAAAAGGGTGGATCACTTGGAAAAGCAAATTGGGCAAATTGCGGAGTTTGTAGGACAGTTTCGAGACCAAGGAAGACTCCCTAGTTCAACCGTTGCAAATCCAAAAGGGGGATTCGAAACCGCCAAAGCAATTACATTAAGGAGTGGCAAACAAGTTGGAACCGAACCCCAAGCATCCAATTTAAGTAAAAAAAAGGATGAAAAGCTACTGTTTGAGGAAAAACCCCAAACTTCAACCACGGCAAGGAAGGAGAAAACAATGCCGCAGCCTCCTATTGCACCTTTGCCGTGTCCTACACCTAAGGTAAGTCATAATTCGACCCAATCAAGTTCTATTCCACTATACGTGCCCTTTCCTAGCAGGTTTATGCAAGCCAAGAACGGCGAGGAGGAAAAAGACATTCTGGAGACGTTTAGGAAGGTGCATGTCAACATTCCACTCCTCGATGCAATAAAGCAAATCCCGAAATATGCTAAGTTCTTGAAGAAGCTTTGCACAACAAGGAATCGGATTCGGGAGAAAGAGGTGGTACACGTAAGTGAGAATGTATCTGCGTTGTTGCAAAGAAAGTTACCACCTATATGCAAAGATCCAGGTAGTTTCACTATCCCTTGTGTTATTGGTAATACGAGGTTTGATCATGCTATGCTAGATTTAGGTGCATCAATCAATGTCATGCCATATTCTGTTTATGCATCGATGAATCTAGGAGAGCTTAAAAATGATGGTGTTATTATTCAATTAGCCGATTGATCTAATGCATATCCGAAAGGAGTTTTGGAGGATGTTTTGGTGCAGGTAGACCATTTGATTTTTCCTACAGATTTCTATGTGCTTGACATGGAAGATTCGGTACACTCTCCATCATCACCACTCTTACTTGGACTTCCTTTCATGAAAACAGCTCAAACCAAGATTGATGTGGCCAAGGGAGCAGTCACTATGGCGTTTGGTGGTGATATGATTAATTTCAAAGTTTCCGAATCTACTGAGAATACTAATGATGTTCGTTCTTGTTGTGCCATTGATGTAATTAAAAGTAAAAGGCAGGAACGTTCAACACCAATCAAGAAGATTGCATTTCAAACTATCAATAAAGAGGGAATTGGAGTAAAACACAAGGATTACACGGCCACAACCCTCAAACCTCCAAATCTGGCCAAGAGCACCCCACATGCATTTGTTGATTGTGCTTCCGCTTCCTTGCCGAACATTGGTAAGCCACCTATTCCGATTTTGATTCCCATTTCAACTAATAGGTTGTAACCTTCTTTGTTGCAGGTACCTAATCGAATGCAAGGTGGTGGGGAAGTTTACATTGATTTTTGGAAGCACAAGGACCCAATCAGGATGGATTACTATCCCCTTCCATTCATAGAGCCAATGTATGAGTATTTTGAGGAGCATGACGTGGAGGATGTATCCCTCGATGACGTGGGCCCTATTCAAGCTTAATTGGAGGCATCGTCCGGCTGGAAGACGTTAAAGCAAGCACTTCTTGGGAGGCAACCCATGCAAATAAAGAGGACCTAGGAAGCTCCGACATCATAATCAAATTTGCGTTCCTAAACTCTACTCTTTATTTCTTTTACTTTGCCATATTTGTCATGTTTGCTAGTTGTGTTATTTGCTTGTTTTTGTGTGAGTCTATGTTTGAAACATTGCGGACAATGTTTGGTTTAAGTGTGGGGGGGTAAACAAAGTGTTTTTGTGTCAAATTCGTAGGATTTTACCACCTAACATTTCAAAGGTTGTTTTTCATTGTTTTTAAGTGTTTTTAGAATGTTTTGATGTGTTTTTATGTGGCTTTACCAGAAAATCCGAAAATTCAAGAAAAAGTTTTGAAAAAAGTTTTGAAAAAACCCAAAAAGAGTTGTTTTAAAGTTGTTTTTGTTTGTTTGTGTCTTAGAGTACCTTCCAACACAATGATGAGGATTTGGTTTTTAATTGCATGACGATTAAAGAAAGTTACAAATATAGATGGAAGTTTGATATGCTCTTTTGTTTATGCTTGGCTATAGTTGTTGTTTACGAATTCACATGTAATCACAAAGAAAAAAATCAGTTTTTGTAACATGCTTGAAGGAAGTAACTCAAACTAACGCTACAACCCAGTGAGACTTGAGCCTAAACATTCTTTGGAGAGTTAATAATCTGTGAATTTGTTGTTTTCTAAAGTCGTTGCATGATCTCATCAGTCTTTGCTTGGTTGGTACTTAGAAGGCGTTTCATCATTATAGATCCAAATATTAGAACGCATGCCCGTTTCATTCAAAGCTTAAAATTGAGTGCATAACATATAACAAGATGAAGTTGTTTAGTAGTTACCACCAGAGACAAAAAGCCTTCAACCCATGCATTTGTTTTTGTAGGATTAAACCCTTTGAGCCTTATTTAGCCTAATTTTGTTGTTAGCCACATTATCCTTACCTAGCCTAGTGTAGGACTATCCATACCCTTGTTCTTAAAGGATAATAAAGCATGACTTAGAGGGAATTCATTTTGATCAATGTTGTGTAGAAAACTAAGTGTGGGGGGAAGGGAAAGTTTGTGTGCCAAAAGAAGTAGAAGGGCACGGGTAGGAAGAAAAAAAAACAAAAAAAAAGAATGCAAAATTCGTAGAAAAAGAAAGAAAAAAAAAGAGAAAAGTGTGAAAAGTATGAAAAGGAGTTGAGAGAGCATAAAATGAGCTCTAAGTTGTGGTTGTTGAAGCAAGGGTCCAAAAAGTTGAATTAGACCCTAAGTGTTGCATGAGTCTTCCCCTCGGGTTTAAACATTGATTTTTGCATGCAAAAGTGAATTCTAAATGTCAATTTCATTACTTTGCTTATTATTCTTTAAGAATGTTTGTTTATCCTTACCTTTCTTTGTTAGCCAATACCTTAGCCCCGTTACAACCCTTTGCTTCTATCTTGATTGTTATGTGTTTCAATATGTGGAGTTTGGAATTGGTATGAGCATATGATATCCCTGGTTCTCGCATCTAAGTAGTAGCATTCCATTCATGAGATTATATATATACATTCATAATTCCAGAAAGTGCTTTTATTGTCATAACATATGTGAGCATTAGTTTTCATATTTACATCAATCTTCTCACATATAACTAGTGTAGGGTGTGTAGTCAGAAAATCTGAGTGAAAATTGAGTGCATATCTAGTGAGGAATTGAGGGATTCTCTAAGGCATGTTACTACATTCAAAACATTGTTTTAATTGATTAAATGTGAGCTAGTAAGTGATGACTATGATTAAGTATGTGCTAGAGAGTAGGGATGGCTAAAATCTATGTAAGTGGTGATCTTTGGCATATCATGTACCATTGGAAATCCCTGAGGCGATTGTTGGAAGGTTTAGGTTATGTTTTGTTTCATTGTTTTGCTCGAGGACTAGCAAAAGCTAAGTGTGGGGGAATTTGATAGGAGCATATTTACGCGCCTTAGTTAGTTAGTTCTTATGCATTTATGTTGTGTTTTCTTAGTTAAGTTAGTCTTTTAAGCTATTTCCATGTGTTTTCAGGTTTTAGAGACAAAGTGAGCAAAAAGATGCAATTTGGAGCATTTTGGAGCAAAATTGGGCTAAAATGGAGTTCATGCACATGAAGTACAAGGGATGGAGGAATTTGAGAGATTGATGAAGCTAGGAAGGCGTTTCAAAGTTAAAGAATTGAAGATACAAAGATTCCAAGTTGAAGTAGGAAAGGGCTTACATGAAGGATTCCTAATCAATGTAGGAGTCCTAATTGAAGATGGATTCCTAAACGAATGAAGTTTCCTACTCAAGCAAGTATTCCTACATGAAGAAGAAGAGTTAAAGCCAAAGAATCAGCCCATGAGAAGGATCTATCCAAAACCTCATCCATAACCTTATCTTAGCTTATCTTATCCAAACAAACCTTATCCTATCCTATCTTATCCTAATCCTAAATTATCCACATTCCAGCCATTTAGGAGGGTTTCTAACTAGATTAGGATGCTTAAAATGGGATTTCTAGAAGACCTTATCTTATCCTACAAAGATGGTACCTAGGAACCTTTCTAGAAGCCTAAAAATCTGCCTTGCATTATCTTCTAGAACCTTAGCTTTGTGCCGTGAGTTTTCACCTATTTCCCTTGGGATTTTGGTTTTCTAGATGCCTTATCTTATCACACTCTTTGTGTTGCACCTTATCTCCCATTCCTTTTGGGTTTTTGACTTGTTTTCCTTCAAGGATTGTGTTTTATTTTCCTATGCAACTTAGGCCTTTAAAACCTTGTCATTTGCTACCTAGGAGATGGGATTTTCAACCTATATATACAACCCATTGCCGCACCCTTTCATTCACCACCCTCTACCAGATTTTCACTACACCATTCACCCAAATACCTCATTGTGCCGTGAGTTCGCAAGGAGAAGAAGGAAGAACTCTTGGAGCCGTGCATGCCATTTAAGACGTTGGATTGTCGGAGCGTTTCTAGGTGTTTTCTATCTTTATGTCAATGTTTATATTTATTTATCTTTGTTTATTTGCGAACATGAGGAACTAATTTCTTTATAGTTAGAGGGGAATTCAAAGCCATGATCATATGTTTTATATGACTTGATTTCTTCCAATTATGATTTCATGAATCGTGAATGTGGTTTACTTATCTATTTGATTGATAACATGTTTATGTATGTTGATTGAGGGTCGACACTTAGTTTGCATGCATGAATTTGATGCTAGAGTATAAGGGAATTTCACCTAATCGTTATTAACTTATATTCATAAGTAGTAAAAGTCGCTAGTCACGATTGTGTTAAGTAAATCCTAGGCAAAAGTAACATGCGTATCCCATAGTTATGAATGCCTCGTCAATGCTTATGATTTCCATTGAACTTAATGATCTTTGATATGTGTCTCTATCATGCGTATTCCATAGTTAGAGTCCTTGATAAGAATAATTTGGTTGTAATGCGTATCCCATTCAATTCAATGAATCTAGGGAAATCTGAGAATTAATTGGTCAATCTAGTTAATTTGGGGCATTGTCATTCATGGTTTGTTGCAAGAGTAATTGGAAATCGAGTCGTATGCATATGTTTCATGTGTGGAGAAGGAACCTTCTAACTAGCCTTTCACCATCTTAATTTACATCAATTTCGTTTTTGTCAAGTTTGTTTTCAAAGTTCTTGTTTTAAAAGTTAAATTCGTCCAAAATCAATCCCCCTTTACTTAGTTGAGTCATAGTAGTTAGAAATCACTTTAGTTTGTGTTTTTAAGTGTCTTAGGTCAAGTTAAAACCAATTTTCGTTCAAGTTTGTGTCTAGTGTTCAAAACTGCCCAGATTGTGGTTTTAAGGCAGTTTTGAGTGTTTTTGGGCTGTTTTGAGTCTTTTGTTTTGTTTTGGTGTTTTAAAGTTTAGTTTTGCATTCTTTGAGTCTAGTTTAGTGTTTTAAACTTGCTTTTACGTATTTGAGTCAGTTTTCAAGTGATTTTGCAATCCCTCCTAATCCCTAGTTTAGAACGATCCGTACGTACATACTTTGCTACAATTGATAAAAAGAGGGTTAATTTGTGTGTCAACATAATTTTCACATCATTGACAATTGTAGCAAAGTTGTAAGTAGGGATCGTTCTAGAACGGGAATTAACTAGGGATGCTAATCAACACAAATAACACTCAAAAACACTAAACTAGACTCTATAGACTCAAAACTGACTTAAAACACTCAAAATAGCAACAAACAATCAAAAAGACTCAATTCTAGACCTAACAAGTGATTTTGACGAAAATAAAACTTAACTTGACTCAAAAGACTAAAAGAAAACATATTATGACTCAATTAACAAGACTTAATGAAAAGGGGATTGTTTTTGACGAATTTAAAACTTAAAACAGAAACTTTGCATAAAACACTTTAAGAAAACGAATTTGGTGAATTGAAAAGGGTGAAAAGCTAGTTAGAGGATCCTTCTCCACACATGACATATGCAAACAAACCATTTCTAGTTATTATTTCTTTAAACCATGAATGACAACACCACAAGTTAACCGTGATAGCACAAATTAACCATCAGATTTTCCTTATTTCAGTGAATTGGACGGGATACACATCACAACCAAATTATCCTTCTCAAGTCCCCTGACTATGAAAAGCATGCTATAAAACATATCAAAGGTCATTAAGTTCTTTGAAAATCATAACCATTGACGAGTCATTCGTAACTATGAAAAGCATGATACTCCTACATGGGATTTACTTAATACAATCATGACTAGTGACTTCCACTACTTGTGAATATAAGTTCATAACGATTAGGTGAAACTCCCTATACTCTAGCATCAAGTTCACGTATGCAAACTAAGTATGCATCCTCAATCAACATACATAAACAAGTTTTAATAACTCAAATAAGCAAATCACATTCAAGACTCAAGAAACAATAACTGGATGTAATCAGTTCAATAAAACATATAATCATGGCTTCAAATTCACCTCCAACTATAAAGAAATTAGTTCCTCATGTTCGCAATTAAGCAAAGACAATTAAATTTAAACATTGAAAATAGAGATAGAATACACCTAGAAACGCTCCAACAATCTAACGTCTTGAATGGCAAGAACGGATCCAGATGGCTCCTTCTTCTCCTTTCTTGCACAACTACGGCACTATGGGGATTTTCTGATTTAAGGCTTTTGTGTGTGGACAAATTTGTGTTGAATGGTTGTGTGAATTGTGGTAGAAAATATGTATTTATAGGCTAGGGTTTTGTGCAAAGTAATGGATGAGAAGGATTACACAATCCTAGAGGAATAGGACTTGGAAATTCAGCACAAAGCTTCTAGAAAATGATTAAATTCATCAGATTTCTAGGGGGAAAAAGGATCAGATTATTTGCATTGTTTCAGGGCTTATAGAATCAAATATTAGGTATTCTAATGTGATAAGGAGTCCCCCTTGCAGCTAGAATTAAGGTAGGATAGGATTAGGATAGGATAAGATAAGATAAGGTTAGTTTGGATAGATAAGGTTAGATAAGGTTTTGGATAAGATAAGGCAGTTTGGATAATATATCCTTCTTTTGAGCTGATTCTTTATCTTCAATGTCTTGAATTAATTTCTTCAACTCTTTAGCATATTCCTAGCCTCTCTTCAACATCAAATTCGTCCATTCCTTGTGCTCCATATGTAAGCTATCCATTCAAGCCCAAAACTGCTCTAAAATGCTCCAAAATGTATTTTCTTGCCAACTTTGTCATTTGGACCTACAAACACACGAAAATAGCTTAAACACTATAATAAGTAGAAACTAGCAATGAAAATGCAAGAAAACAAGCTAACAAAGTCGCATAAATATGCCCCTATCAGCAACGATGCCCTTATGTGCAAAATCTTCGCCACTACTTTACAAGGCGAGGCACAAGATTGGTTTCACACTTTGCCACCACGATCCTCACTAGATATACTCTTTATTTCACACTTTCCCTCAATTCCTCACCGGATATACTCTTTATTTCACACAGATTTTCTGACTACACTCCCTATACTAGGTATATGTGAGAAAATTTATGTAACCATGTAGACTAGCACTCACATATGTTATAATCAAAGAAGGCACTTTCTGGAATTATTAATGCATGTATATATATATAATCTCATGAATGGAATGTCACTACTTAGACGCGAGAACCAGGGATACCATATGCTCATACCAATCCCAAACTCCATATATTGAAACACACAACAACCAAGATTAAAGTCTAAGGGTTGTAACAGGGCTAAAGGTATTGGCTAACAAAGAAAGGTAAGGATAAAAAAAGGTTCTTAAAGCAATAGTAAGCAAAGTAATTGGTGCGAAAATTAACTTAACACACAAATTAAACCCTTTTGTTGTCAAATTGTAGTATAAATGCAAGTAAGGATCGTTCTAAACCGGGGATTAGGAAGGCTTGCTAAAACCTCTAAACTGACTTTAAAACATATAAACAAAGTTAAAAACACTAAACTAGACTCAAAGAACTTAAAACAAACTCAAAGGACTCAAAACAAGCTAAAAACGCTCAAATCTGCCTAAAAACACAAACTGGGCAAATTTGGACCCTAACCCACTTTTGGGACACCTAAAAACACAAATCAAAACAGATTTTGACTAATAAAACACTTTAAAGTAAAGGGGGTTTTGGTTTTGACGAATTTGAAAACAAAACAAGTAAATTAAAGAACTAATGAAATCTGCACGAATTTGAGTAAATTGAATGGATGGAAGGCTAGCTAGGAGGTTCTTCTCCACACATGACATACTTGCACATAAACCAATTTTCAGTTGTTCTTTCGATCAATCAACACCCCAGGTTAATTAAGTCCGCTTAAATTAACCTTCAAGTTCTCCTTAAGTTATTGAATTGGATGGGAAAACGCATACAACAATTCAAGCATTCTTCAAAAGTTCTTTATGTGAACAACACAATAAAGATACAATCAAAGATCATTAAGCATTATGGAAACTATAAGTATTGACGAGACATTCGTTACTATGATGAGCATGAAACTCCTGCCAAGAATTTATTTAACACAATCGTTTATAAGCGACTTCCACTACTTGTGAATATAAGTTTGTAACTATTAGGTGAAACTCCCTTATACTCTAGGATCATATTCATGCATGCAAACTAAGTGTGCACTCTAAATAAACATACACGAATAAGTTATCAATCAAGTAGTTAAACAAATTGAATTCACAGCTTATGAAATCACAACTGAAGGTAATCAAATCATATTGCAAGCATGAACATGGTTTCGAATTCCCCCCTAGGTAAGGGGGGTTTAGTTCCTCATACTCACAAAGCAAAGATAAACAAATTTAGACATTGAAAACAAAAGAATGAAAACACCTAAAAACGCTCCAACAATCCAACTTGAATGGCAAGCACGTCCAAGGGTCCTCCTTCTTCTCTTTGTTGTGGTACAAGGTATGGTTTGATGGATGAGTGGTAAATTATTGTGGTGGATGGATATAGGTGAGTTATGGTGAAGGGTGGATGGGTGGATTGTGTTCTCCCGGCCAAGGAATGAAAGTGTAAGTGTATGGAGTTGTGAGATGTGAATGTAGTGTCTTTTGATGGATCTTTTCTCCTCCACCTTGTTATGGTGAAGGGTGGATGTATTTATAGGCTAGGGAGAGGACCACCATCTAATTAAGGTGGTAGTGGTGTATGTTGTGGTAATGAGTGGATGTAATGGGTGTAGTGGGTGAGTGTTTGGTAATGAGTGGATGTAGTGGGTGTAGTGGGTGAATGTTTGGTAATGAGTGGATGTAATGGGTGTAGTGGATAGATGTTTGGTAATGAGTAGATGTAATGGGTGTTGGAAATGTGCCCTAAAACCAATCATATGATGATACTTTATGGACATTTCACATGTTAAACTAATCTAGTTTAATATCAAGGGCAAAGATTATTGTTTTAAGCCGTCTCATATAAATGTTATATACTTAAACGATAAGTCCAAGAAATATGTAATTAGGAGAATGTAATTTAAACAAGTTAGATTCATGAGACCATTCTCTTTTGTATACATATCCTAAACATTCCTGATCATAGGATTGCCAATTGGGCATTGACAGTCCGTTAAGATCAATACGTGCTGTGTCTTCTCTCAGGGAGAGTGACTGGTCTCAAGTCATTGGTGTGATTGACACCAAGACAAACATGTAGGTGCTCAATAGAGAATGAGTCCACTGAACACGATCAACAATGACTTCTCATACTCATGTCACATGAAAACTCATGGTTGGGATAATGCAAAGTAGTCCTTTGACCTGAGGCATCATAGTTTTCTTGTGGTTAGGTCCTTGATCTTTGACTATGTCAAAGTCACTCTGTCAGAGGGTGTCCACAGCATAGTTGGGGTTAAGCCACTTAGGCATAGAGGCAAGTGAATGCGCAACAAGGGATCTCTAACCTTTAAACCGTTTGAGGGAGAATACACTATGATATGATTACGAATCTTTGGCCAGAGTATGAATGAGATTTAGGAAGTCGTTCCAAATCACATTCAAGGTAATCATATAATTAAATGAATCACATTGGATAGTAGACATGATTAAACTATCAAACCAAACAATGTGGTCAAGAGTATTGTATTAGAGAAAGACCGTATTGCATTGTAATCCTAAACTAACTAGGTTCTCCACCTCTTCTGATTAGCTTGGGTAACCATGACATACTACTAGGTGTCACTCATGGTTTGTGGAAGCCCTAAACGTGTATAATCACTAAAGGGAGAATTGAAAGTAAGTTTCAATTCACAATCGATTTGAAAGAGTTTTAATTGCCCACTGCCTCGCAAAAAGGAACCTAATGGATCGTACACCGTGTAAGGTAGAGATTGAAGAAACAACGAAGATGAGTAAGGATAATTAAATGGTTTAATTATTTATGGCACAGATTAATTAATATGTTAATTAATCAAACGAATAAAGTTCGTTAAAGACATCGGGTTAGTTTTGGGCCGCAAGGCCCAATGGGATTTGAATGTCAAGCCCATTAACTCAAGTTGTATGAAAACTTGAATAAACAAAGGGCTTGAAAGCCCAATAAAACCTTAAGGCCGGCCAAATAGAGGAGGGTAGTGAACTTGCTTTAATTGCAAGTTTGCCACTCCATTGTGAGGTGGTATAAAGGCAACTTTATAGCCATTTCATCCTTAGGGTTTTCTTTTAGGGAAGGGATGAGAACACAATGCTCTCCTTTTCTATCTAAGAAGTCAGCCCCCTTGGAGGAGATTAGCTAGCAATCTCTCATCCTCCAAGGTCACTTATCTCTTCTTCAAGTCCATCATTGGTGTGGATAAATTAGAGGTTCTCAACTTTGGGAACTTGGAGAATCCTTTCAACCATCCTCATCCAAGAAATCCATGGATCTAAGAAGCAAGGAATGAAGGCCCTCTCCTTGGGTGATTAGCCTTTGCTTATGCAAAGAGGAATCAACAAAGGTATAAAATCTCTCAACTCACTTTGTTCTTGAGTTGAGTCTTGGTTCACCTTTCTACTAGGCTTTGAATTTCATGGGTAATGTTTTGTTTTTTAGTGCATACAAGCATGATTCCGCCTTTTATTGTTAATTGCATGCCATAGATATTGCTGAAATGAACATGTTTTTCACAAAATTTCCTTCAATAGGTGTAGTAGGTGGATGTTTGGTAATGAGTGGATGTAATGGGTGTAGTGGATGGATGTTTGGAGTTGTAGGTCAACACACTCGCACACACACAAGCTGATTTCTAGCCTTCAAATCTTAAAAAACGTCCATCCTCATGTCTCTATGCTTGCACTATCCAATCTTGGCCCAAAAATGCTCCAAAATGCTCCAAATAGCACTTTGTTGCTAACTTTGTTATTTGAACCTACAAACACACGAAAATAGCTTAAAATACATAATTGACTAAGAAATAACAACATAAATGCACAAGAACAAGCTAACTAAGTCGCATAAATATGCTCCTATCAGTAATGAAATCAACTTAGAATTCACTCTTGAATGCAGCAAATAACTCTAAACACTAAGGGGATTTCGTACATACTTAGGGTCATATTCAAGCTTTTTAGACCCTTTCTTCAACAACCAATACTTGTGAGTTCTTTCTCACTTATTTCACAACTTTTCTTTCTTTCTTTTGCCACGTTTTCTTCCTTTTCACGTTTTTTTTTTTTTTTTCGTTTCTCTTTCTACTCGTGTACATAACCTTCCCCCACACTTGATTTCTGCAATATGTTTGATCAAAAGGAATTCTCTCTAAGTCATGCTCCACTATACTTTAAAAACAAGGGTATGGATAGTCCTATTCTAGGCTAGGTCGGGGTAATGTGACTAACAATGAAAATAGGCTAAATAAGGCTCAAAAAGGTTAAACCTACAAAACAAATGCATGGGATGAAGGCTTTTTGGCTCTGGTGGTGATGTGAGTATTACTTGACACACAAATTAAACCATCTTTTGACAATTGTAGTATAAGTATAAGTAGGGTATCGTTCTAAGCCGGGGATTAGGAGGGATTGCTAAATCACTTGAAACTTAAAAACAAAGTTAAAAATGTAAATAAAAGAACTTAAAAACAAGAAAGAAAAAGGGGAATTTGAGTTTGATTAAGTGAAAGTAAAACCAATAAACTAAAACTTTAAAACGAACTTGATGGGCTTTAGCTAGAGGGTTCTTCTCCACACATGTCTTGCTTGCATACAAAACGATTTCCAATTGTATTTCAATAACTTATTAATTCTCAATGCCCCAAGTTAATTAGGTACGCTTAAATTAACCCTCAGATTTTCCTACTTTTCTTGAGTTTGATGATTGCATACGACAACCCAAAGCATTCCTCACAAGTTCCCTACATGAATTGCATAATAGAGATACAAGCAAGAATCATTAAGTTCTATGAAAATCATAAGCATTGACGAGGCACTCGTTACTATGAATTGCATGAAACTTATGCCAAGAATTTACTTAACGCGATTGTGACTAGCAACCTTCACTACTTGTGAATATAAGTTCATGACGATTAGGTGAAACTCCCTTATATTCTAGCATCGAATTCATGCATGCAAACTAAGTGTCGACCCTCAATCAACATACACAAATCAGTTTTTATACGAACGGATAAGTAAATTGAATTCATAACTTATGAAACGCAATTAAAAGTAATCAAATCATAATGCAAGCAAGGACATGTGTTTCGAATCCCCCCCTAGCCAAGGGGGGTTTAGTTCCTCATTATTACAAAACAAAGATAAACAAATTTAAACATTGAAAAACAAAGGAAAGAAAGCACCTAAACGTTCCAACGATCCATGTTGGATAGCAAGCGCGTCCAAGGACTTTTCTCCTTCTCTTTGCCGCAACAACAAGGTTGGAATGATGTTGAAGGGTTGGTTATTTGGAGGAATGGATGGGGGAAGTTTAGATATGTAGGGAGAGGCAAGGAAAGGCTTATAGAATGGTTTATTCTTGGATGATTTGAATGAGGTTGCTACCATGGTATTTATAGGAAGAGGATGGACTTGTTTAACACAAAATTTTGGTGGAATTGAGTAGGTGAGCATGGCAAAGAGTGGGAATTGTTGGTGGGTTAGGTATTGAGTCATCCATTCACATGTCATGGTGATTTAAGCATTGCATCATCACTAAAAAATCTGGTGGAAATTAAACAAAGGGAAGGCCACGGCATTGATGAATTTTATGAGGTATGCATGGTTTTGAGTGAAGTTTTGGCCAATCCTTCTAGAAATTTATCTCTTCTTGCACTTTGTATTTGTTTCACCACATTTTTAGCATGTTTCTATCCTCATTTGACTTCAAATTCGTCCATCCATCTTGCTCATATCATATGTAATCCATTCCAAGCTCAAAACTGCTCCAAAATGCACCAAAATGCACTTTCTTGCTACCTTAGCCCTTTGGACCTACAAACACACGAAAATAGCTTAAAGTACTAAAATAACTAAGAACTAATAACGTAAATGCAAGAAAACTAGTTAACTAAGTCGCATAAATATGCGTCTATCAAATTCCCCCACACTTAGTTTTTGCTAGTCCTCGAGCAAAACAAAGAAATAAAACAAAACAAAACCAACATAACCTAAACCTTCCAACGTTTGCTTTAGGGATTTCCAATGCACATGACATGTTAAGGATTATCATTCTCACAGATTTGAGTTAATTTAACACTTAAGCACATACTTAATCATAGTCACAACATACTAGTTCACAATTAACCAATTAAAACAATGTTTTGAATGTAGTAACATGCCTTAGAGAATTCCCTCAATCCTTACAAGATATGCACTCTATTTTCACTCAGATTTTCTAACTACACACCCTATACTAGTTATATGTGAGAGAATTGATGTGGATATAAAAACGAATGCTCACATATAAGTATCACAAAGAATGCAATTTCCGGAGTTAATAAGCATGTTTAGATATGATCTCATGAATGGAATGCTACTACTTAGATGCGAGAACCAATGACACCATATGCTCATACCAAATTCAAACTCCACAAATTGAAGCACATAACACTCAAGATAGAAGTTAAGGGTTGTAACGGGGCTTGGGGTATTGGTTTAACAAAGAAAGGATAGGGAAAACAAACGTTCTTCAAGCGTTAGTAAGCAAAGTAGTAAAATTGAGACTTAGAATTCACTTAGATTGCAGAAATTAACTTTAAAACACAAGGGGAAGATTTAAACAACTTTTTAGGGCCGAATTTATTGTTTTGGACCCTTACTTCAACACTTTGAATTCTTTTCACAACTTTTTTTTTTTTTTTTTTTCTTTTCTTTTCTTTCTACCCGTGCCTATGGCACACAATTCACAAAATAAAAATTTCCCCCACACTTGGTTTCTGCCACAAAGGAATTCAATTTGAATCATGCTTACTATACTTTAAGAACGAGGGTATGGATAGTCCTAATCTAGGCTAGGTGAGGATGATGTGGGTTAACAAAGAAAAGGCTAAACAAGGCTCAATGGGGTTAACACCTAAACATATAATGGAGTAGGGTTTTACAGCTTTTTGGCTATGGTGGTGGTCACTACACAACTTTATCTTGAATATGTGTTATGCAAATCAATAACATGCTTTGAATGAATTGGGCATGAGTTCTAGCATTTGGAACTAAATGATGACACGCCTTCTAAGTAGCAACCAAGCAAAGAATAATGAGATCATGCAACGACTTAAGAAAGCAACAAGTTCACAGATTATTAACTCTCCAAATAAACGTTTAGGCTCAAGTCTCACAAGGTTGTAGCGTTAGTTTGAGTTACTTCCTTCAAGCATGTTACAAAAACTAATTTTTCCTTTATGTGAATTCATAAGTTATAACCACAACCAAGCATAAACCAAAGAGTAAATCAAACTTTTATCCATGTTTATAACTTTCTTTAACCGTCATGCAATTACAAATCGAATCCTCATTATTGTGTTGGAAGGTACCCTACGACACAAACAACCACACAAAAACAACCCTCTTTGGGTTTTTAAAACAAATTTTTCAAAATTTTATGTGATTTTCGGATTTTTACTTCAAAACACACTAAAACACATCAAAACAACTTAAAAACACTTAAAAACAGCAAGGAACAAGTCTTTAAGTTAAGGGTGATAAAATCCCACGAATTTGCACCAAAAACACTTAGTTACCCCCCCCACACTTAAACTTGACATTGTCCCCAATGTCAGAAAACACAATAATGCAAATAAAATAAAATAAAATAAAATAAATAATAAGAAACAAAATAAAGCAATTGGACTGAAAACTTTCCTAATTTGCAGTAAAATCAAGCGATGACCCCCAAGCTAGAATTCTGCAATCAACTTCAAGGGTGGAAATAACCAAAAGTTCCTGCAAAGAAAAGAAATAATTCAGTTAAGTAACGCAAGAAAATAAAAAAAAATTGCAAACGAAAATTTGAAAATTACGATAAAAGATAATGAATAAAACTAATAAGTAATCATTGGTCGTGCTTGTTGACTTTCCACAGCTTTGATCTCGAACTGGTTTGGAATTCTGAGCGAGAATTGCACAGTCTGCATTCTTCTCTGCTTGTTTCTTCAGCACGGCGGGCAGGCACGAGGTAGAGGTGTTTTGGTCTGATTCTTTCTTCAATCTTTCCAAGTGCCCACCTCTTGCTTTCTTTCTCCTTGTCCCTAGCTGGGGATGAATTGGCAATTTGTCTCCACATGCTTCGAGGTATCATCTTCACTTCCCTTATACGTGAGAGACGAAGAGGAAGCACAAGATGATGAGTACTCGAGAGCAAGGCTAGGTAAGCAATCAGGAACAAGGAGAAGGAAGGAGAAAGCATGATATGAGATACTCTTGCTTTCAACCTTTATGATATGAAATACTTTTGCTTTGAATGGGTTGTTTGCAGGAGTATCCCAAGGAATGAGGAACACAGAGTGACTCGAGAGGATTCTTTGGGAATGCATTTTCGGAGATGAAGAAGTGTTGAGAGGGTGTGCTGAGAGAGTGTGCTTTTGCTATGGAAGGCGAAGGTAGAAACTTATAGGACTTGTCTTCACAACCGGAACTGTTCTCTCACTCATTGTCGGTAGCCGGTGGATGGATGAATAGTACAAATTACGCGCTTTCTGACAAAGCTGCCCGTAATTTCCGCAAAGCTGCCAGTTGCATGTGACAAGTGCTGACTAGGTTGAGAGAGACAGATGGTTGGAATCGGCGCTTCGACAGACTGCCCGTGATTTTCGCAGAGCTGAGTTTGCGTGTGACGGGTGACAACACTTCTGAACGAATTGATCTTGCGAAATCCGGGGTTCGGCTCGTGGTTTCTGAGCAAGCCCAACTTTTAAGAAATTAAACGCCTCTTTTGAGAAAAGAATCCGGCTTTTGAGAACAGAGCCCCGACTCTTCGATTTGCGAGAGGACGCCTCTTCAATTTCTGAGGAGCGCCTCTTTGATTTCTTCCTTTTTATAGAGGCGTTAATCTTGTTCCACAACACACTTATCCCTCCAGTAAACACTCATTTCTTGCACTTCCGAAATCTTAATCTGTCCGATCTCTTTTCTTTCTTCACCACATTTGAAAAATGTCTGGCCCTTCCGATCGTCGTTTTGATTTGAACCGTGGTGAAGAGGCAGCTCCGCCTTCACCAGACAACATATGGCGCCCATCCTTCATATCCCCTACCGGTCCTCTTACCGTTGGGGATTCGGTGATGAAAAATGACATGACCGCTGCGGTGGTGGCTCGAAACCTTGTCACTCCCAGAGATAACAGACTGCTCGCAAGGCGGTCTGATGAATTGGCGGTCAAGGAGTCTCTGGCTCTCAGTGTGCAGTGTGCGGGTTCCGTATCCAACATGGCCCAACGCCTATATGCCCGAACCCGTCACGTTGAATCCTTGGTGGCTGAAATACAGAGTCTCAAGCAAGAGATTAAAGGGCTCAAGCATGAGAATAAGGAATTGCACAAGCTCGCACACAGCTATGCCACCAGCATGAAGAGGAAGATTGACCAGATGCAGGACACCGATGGTCAAATTTTACTTGATCATCGGAGGTTTGTGGGTTTGTTCCAACAACATCTGCCTTCGTCTTCTGGAGCGGCACCGCGTAGTGAAGCTCCAACTGATCAACCTCTGCCGCCTCCTCCTTCTGTGGCCCCGCCGACTGCTGAAGCCCTGCCTACTACTGAAGCACCACCCGACCAATGAATACTATTAATTTACATCATTGTAAAATATTTGTACTTTACTTTTTTTTTTTTTTATGTACTTTTTTTTTTTTTTTTTTGTATTTATCATTAATTTTAAATTTTATCTTTTTTATTTTTATTTTTATTTTTTTATTTTTTTATTTTAAGCAATGTAAAAAAAACTTTATTTACCCTAAACAAGATTCACACTTAAATAAACTAACAATTAATGAACTTAAACAAGGTAAAATAAATGCAGTAAAGAGAAGGGTTTAAGAGTGCAAATCTGATCGGAAAAAGATTTGTTGAGCAATTTCAAAGTCTCCCTTCGTTGAATGCTTGGGTTGCCTCCCAAGAAGCGCTTGATTTAACGTCTTTAGCCGGACGAATCTTTCCTTTAAATTTCCCTCGGCTCCAAAGCATGGAATTTATCTTTTAATGGGAGGTGATACTTGAAATGATTCGGCAATGGTCTGAATTCACGAGTGGGTGCCTGAATCATCAAAATCAGAAAAATGTTAGTATACATTAAAATTAAAATTGGAGAAGATGGCTTACTTTCTTTCTTCGACACAAACTCAAAAACAAACACGACATTTTTGAACATTTCCGGGACTTTGAACTTGGCCAGGTTTACTATGATGGTTGTGGCTTGTCCCGGGTCATCAAACTCTACTGCTTCGGGCTTGATTGTCTCATGCACAGCCTCTTGGATGAAGTCTTGACATTCTTTAGCCACTACTTTCTCTTGAATCAGTCTTCTTGGGAAACAAAGGCTTTTGAAATATTCAACACGATCTAGGACCTGCTTTGTTGCACCAAGAATAGGAATATCATTAGAATGAAATGAAATGGGAACTTCCTCACCTGAGTTGGATGACATAGGGATTTGAGGAGCTTGTAGCAAGAATTCTTCTAAACTGCCCAGGTCGTCCTCCTCATCTTCTGCTTGCAGCAGCAATTCATCCCTGTTCGGGCTGTGTTTGGATAGTTCTGGGACAACTTCATCCTCTATGTCACCTTCCAAGGTGATGGCTTCATCGATTTCAACTTCTGCCTTTGAATTTTCAAGAGTTGAGTTGGAGACTTCACTTTGCTCTTGAATCCGTGCCATGAATTCCATAATCTGCCCAACATGCATCTCCAATTCGTCCACTCTTCTGACTCGATCTTGCATCTCCTGGTTTTGATTTTCTACTCCCTGATTCAAAGAGGTGAGTAAATTATTAAGTGTATCATTATCCAAGGACGTACCTGAATTGAATTGGGTTGATTGTTGTGGTGGCTGTGACGGTTCATATGGCCACTGATAGAACTCTTCCGATGGCGGCAATTGTTCTTCTTTTTGTGAACCTTGCACCGAAGAAATTAATTCTTCAAGCATTTGATTATAATCCACGGGCATACTTTGATTCGATTGGAATTGTTGTGGGGGATGCTGTGGTGGTTGCATAGGTCTTGAATAGAACGCGTCTTCTTGCTGCCAATATCCACCTTGTTGAAATTGTTGAGGTTCTCCCCACATGTAATCTGAATAATCTCTCCAATCTGAATTGTAAGCATTGGAAAATATGTTGCCCCTTGATTGGTTATGACCTTAATATCCCCAAACATCTTCATTTGCAGAAAATTGAGGACCTTGATATCCTTGCACATAGGGCACATCAAGTGTAGGGACACTTGGCATTGTGGTCCGTTCGGCATTATGAGTTAATTGAGCAGTGAGCTGTGCCAATAGATCTTGAATGCTAGTAGAATCCAGGTCTTGCTCCATTTGTACCTCAATTCAAAGAAAGAAAAATAAATCAAATATCAAAAGTAACATACACAAACACAAATAAACATAAGCAAAAACAAAAATAAAAGGATTAGCAAAGTTGCTAATCCCCGGCAACGGCGCCAAAATTTGATGTGAGTATTACTTGACACACAAATTAAACCCTCTTTTGACAATTGTAGTATAAGTATAAGTAGGGTATCGTTCTAAGCCGGGGATTAGGAGGGATTGCTAAATCACTTGAAACTTAAAAACAAAGTTAAAAATGTAAATAAAAGAACTTAAAAACAAGAAAGAAAAAGGGGAATTTGAGTTTGATTAAGTGAAAGTAAAACCAATAAACTAAAACTTTAAAACGAACTTGATGGGCTTTAGCTAGAGGGTTCTTCTCCACACATGTCTTGCTTGCATACAAAACGATTTCCAATTGTATTTCAATAACTTATTAATTCTCAATGCCCCAAGTTAATTAGGTACGCTTAAATTAACCCTCAGATTTTCCTACTTTTATTGAGTTGGATGATTGCATACGACAACCCAAAGCATTCCTCACAAGTTCCCTACATGAATTGCATAATAGAGATACAAGCAAGAATCATTAAGTTCTATGAAAATCATAAGCATTGACGAGGCACTCGTTACTATGAATTGCATGAAACTTATGCCAAGAATTTACTTAACGCGATTGTGACTAGCAACCTTCACTACTTGTGAATATAAGTTCATGACGATTAGGTGAAACTCCCTTATATTCTAGCATCGAATTCATGCATGCAAACTAAGTGTCGACCCTCAATCAACATACACAAATCAGTTTTTATACGAACGGATAAGTAAATTGAATTCATAACTTATGAAACGCAATTAAAAGTAATCAAATCATAATGCAAGCAAGGACATGTGTTTCGAATCCCCCCCTAGCCAAGGGGGGTTTAGTTCCTCATTATTACAAAACAAAGATAAACAAATTTAAACATTGAAAAACAAAGGAAAGAAAGCACCTAAACGTTCCAACGATCCATGTTGGATAGCAAGCGCGTCCAAGGACTTTTCTCCTTCTCTTTGCCGCAACAACAAGGTTGGAATGATGTTGAAGGGTTGGTTATTTGGAGGAATGGATGGGGGAAGTTTAGATATGTAGGGAGAGGCAAGGAAAGGCTTATAGAATGGTTTATTCTTGGATGATTTGAATGAGGTTGCTACCATGGTATTTATAGGAAGAGGATGGACTTGTTTAACACAAAATTTTGGTGGAATTGAGTAGGTGAGCATGGCAAAGAGTGGGAATTGTTGGTGGGTTAGGTATTGAGTCATCCATTCACATGTCATGGTGATTTAAGCATTGCATCATCACTAAAAAATCTGGTGGAAATTAAACAAAGGGAAGGCCACGGCATTGATGAATTTTATGAGGTATGCATGGTTTTGAGTGAAGTTTTGGCCAATCCTTCTAGAAATTTATCTCTTCTTGCACTTTGTATTTGTTTCACCACATTTTTAGCATGTTTCTATCCTCATTTGACTTCAAATTCGTCCATCCATCTTGCTCATATCATATGTAATCCATTCCAAGCTCAAAACTGCTCCAAAATGCACCAAAATGCACTTTCTTGCTACCTTAGCCCTTTGGACCTACAAACACACGAAAATAGCTTAAAGTACTAAAATAACTAAGAACTAATAACGTAAATGCAAGAAAACTAGTTAACTAAGTCGCATAAATATGCGTCTATCAGGTGGTAACTACTAAACAACTTCATCTTGTTATATGTTATGCACTCAATTTTAAGCTTTGAATGAAACAGGCATGAGTTCTAGTATTTGGAACTAAAGTGATAAAATGCATTCTAAGTAGCAACCAAGTAAAGAATAATGAGATCATGCAACGACTTTAGAAAACAAGAAATCACAGATCAATAACTCTCCAAATAACATTTAGGCTCAAGTCTCTCAGGGTTGTAGAGTTAGTTTGAGTTCCTTCCTTCAAGCATGTTACAAAAACTAATTTTTTCCTTTGTGATTACATCTGAATTCGTTAATGACAACTACAACCAAGCATTAACCAAAGAGCATATCAAACTTCCATTCTTGTTTGTAATTTTCTTTAACAGTCATGCAATTAAAAACCAAATCCTCATCATTGTGTTGGAAGGTATTCTAAGACACAAACACATAAAAATGACTCTAAAATGACTCTTTTTGGGTTTTTCAAAATGTTTTCTACTTTTTTTTTTTCAAAGTTTCGTATTTTCTGCTAAAGACACACTAAAACACTTCAAAACACACTAAAAACACTTAAAAACAATGAGAAACAACTCTAGTGGTGCTAGGTGATAAAAACCCACGAATTTTCAATAAAAACACTTGTTTACCCCCCCCCCCCCACACTTAAAGCAAACATTGTCCTCAATGTTTCCAACATAAACTCACACAAAAGCAAACGACATAACAAACAAACATGCCGCCAACCAAGATGATTCGAATTAATGGCATCTTCACTGAATCCGAGCACTTGGGGGCCACTTGCAATTCCAAAAAAAGGAAGATTCAGAAGGATCTACTAGTCTCACAGGTCGAAGCAACCGACATCCAACCTGGACCCATCATTGGCTTCATCGAGCAGAATGCAGAAGGCGTTGACTTTCCACGCGACGACGCACTGGTGGTATCTATCTAACTAGCCCATGCTATAGTTGACAGAATGATGGTCGACAATGGAAGTACAATCAACCTACTTCAACTTTCAGTCATTCAGAAGATGGGCCTGGAAAGCACAATCATACGCCGAGCAGAGGTACTTACCAGATTCAACAGGTATACCTCAACTGCCATCGGCCATATCACACTTGACGTGAAAACATCTCTAGTTGTCTCAAAGTAGACGTTCACAATCGTAACTGACCCATCTCCCTATAATGGGATTCTTGGGTGACCTTGGTTAATCAAGCTAGATGCCGTCACTTCCGTCAAGTACCAAAAAATCTGATTCCGCATCCAAAGAGGAGGAGTCAGAGAGATTAAGTCTGGCCAGGCGGCATCCCGATGATGCGCTGTGCAAGTATTAAAGGATATCAAAGATGAAGATCTTTACTCTCGTAGAGGCTACCGAGATCCAAATGGATGAAAAAGCTACCAAATAGTAATTACAGCATGCGGATCGAGAAGATGGCGCCCAAATAGACGAAGAGGACGTCGAAGCCATCATTCTTGATCCCTAACAGCCGGAAATGACGGTTAGAATCGGTTCACGTCTAAACCCAGCCGAGAAGGAAGAACTCACGGCTTTCCTTAGGAAAAATCAAGATATTTTTGCATGGTCACCGTCTAACATGACCGGTATCAATTCTGAGGTAGCCTGCCACAAGTTGCACATCGATCTAGCTGTTAAACCGGTGATCCAAAAGAGAAGACATTTTGCACCTAAGCGAGTAGCGATCATCGAGGTGGAAATTGACAAGCTATTGGAGGCTGGATTCATAGAAGAGGTAGCACACTCAGCATGGCTTGCTAACGTCGTGCTAGTCATGAAGAAAGAAAAAGGCAAATGGAGAGTTTGCATAGATTACACTAACCTTAACAAAGCATGCCCAGAAGATCCTTATCCTATCCCTCGGATCGATCTATTAGATTCAACTTCTAGGAACTAGCTGCTCAGTTTCTTGGACCCATACTCAGGCTACAACCAAATAGCCATGTATGAGCCCAATAAGGAGAAAACCGCATTCGTAATCGAGCAAGGCACTTACTGCTACAAGGTCATGCCCTTTGGCTTCAAGAACGCGAGAGCCATTTAGCAAAGATTAGTAAACATGATGTTCAAGAAGCAAATTGGGGTAACCATGGAGGTCTATGTCGACAACATAATGGTAAAGGGAAAACAGCGGTCAAATCATATCTGCAACTTGGCAGAAACTTTCAACATCCTTAGAAATTACAAGATGAAGCTCAACTCCACCAAATGCACATTTGGGGTATCTTCAGGCCGATTCCTAAGGTACTTAGTAACCCAACGAGGAATTGAAGCACATCCCAAGAAAATCCGAGCGATCCTAGAGATGAAGTCTCCAACTACATTGAAGGAGATCCAAAGCTTAACCGGACAAGCAACTGCCCTCAACCATTTTCTTTCGCGGTCCATCGATTGATAAAAGCATATCTATGCGATTTTTTTTTCTCTTATTTCTCTATGTTTACTTAGTTAATTTCCAATTGTTTAAAGTGGTTTTTTTTCGGTATTTTGCTGTTACTTCATGTGCAGTTGAGAAAATTGACCAAGGAAGATTAAATTGAGTAGAAATGAGCTATTTTGGATTTGGATTGGACGACATGTGTAGACTGCACTAGGGATGAGAATTTTGGAGTCTAAATGAAGTCCATAAGCTGCAAAGATGAAGCTCATTTGGCACTAGCAGCTGTTCAGTTCATAGTTTATGATCATCAGTCAGGTTGTAAAGTCCAAAACGTCAAGATCAAGTGCTCAAATGAAAAACGACTTCTTCATGAAAGTTACTCCAAATTGTGTCTACATTAACATATCCAAATTTGGTGATAATCTATTTAATGAAGTTGTCTGAGTGATTAAAATACAAAGACTTGTCTAAAGTACCTTTGGCAGCTGTCCTTTAATTAATGTTATGAACAGAAGACTAGTTAAGAGCTGCAACCTTTGTGGAAGAAATGACATGTGGTGTAAGGCCAAAGGAAAAAAGGTAAAATCTCCAACTACATACACCTGGCAGCCCCCATATTTGAATTGAAGTTGCAAAGTTTGACTTGGCTGCTATCATTTTGGACTCACTTCTACTCAACTTGATTTTCATTTTTCCTATAAAAGGAGAAGAGTTGCAATATGCAAGGAGTAGTGATTAGCAGGGATAGAAAATAGAGATAAAGATACAAATCTGTTGTGTTGCAGTTTTTCTTCTTTATTTCAATTTAATATGCTAAGTGCTATATCTAGCTAATTTTCTGTACTTAGGGCTATTTTGAAGTCGTTCCATATATGTGGCACGCTACTATATATGGAACGGCATTCTCATCCAAAGATCCTACACCGGACCACATATCTGCTGCCTAGCACCTCCCGATGATTTGAAGATTCTAAGTTCAATCCATGAAGGCATTTGTGGAAATCACTATGGAGGTCGATCCTTAACACAGAAAGCCCTTAACGTAGGCTACTATTGGCCTAACATGCACCAAAATGCTAAGGAATTAGTACAAAAGTGCGACCGCTGCCAATGTTACAAGCCGGTACCATCACTGCCTGCCAGCAAGCTACATCCATAAACGAGCCTTTGGCCTTTCATGCAATGGGCAATCGAGAAGTAAATGATATAATTTAATAATGGGGGGAGGGTTTGGTTTTGACGAGAAGTAAATTAAACTTAAATAAATTACAGAATTGACAAAAGCATGAAATTAAGGTGAAAGGATAGGTGACGAACTAGCTAGAGGGTTCTTCTCCACACATGACACATATGCAACCTAAATTGATTTTCAGTTGTTCTTTCAATAAATTGTGAATCTCAATACTTCAGATTAACCGTGAACAACACTTTTTTAATCTTCAAGTTTTCCTTAAGTTATTGAATTGGACGGGAAAACGCATACAACAATTCAAAACATTCTTCAAAAGTCCCCTACGTGAAAAGCACAATAGAGATACAATCAAAGATCATTAAACTTTGTGAAAACTATAAGCATTGACGAGGCATTCGTAACTATGAAAAGCATGATACTCTTGCCAAGAATTTACTTAACGTGATTGTGACTAGCAACCTTCACTACTTGTGAATATAAGTTCATAACAATTAGGTGAAATTCACTTATATTCTAGCATCAAATTCATGCATGTAAATTAAGTATGCATTCTTAATCGACATACAAAAATAAGTTATCAATCAAACAGTTAAGCAAATTAAATCACAACTCAGAAATCACAACTGAAGGTAATCAATTCATATTACAAATATATTCATGGTTTTGAATTAACCTCTAGCCAAAATAAATTTAGTTACACATTATTGAAATAGAAATAAAATATAAGTTTGGAAAGATTTAACCGAAAGAGGAGAGTGCTTGTTGCTTCTGCCTGTATTCCTCTCCAGTTTCTGCTGGTCTCTCTCTGCCCTTACTGACCTCCTTTTGTCGCGTCAGTCTCCCCGTCTTTCTAACGCTGCCCCTCTGACCTTTCTTCCGCTGCCAAGGTAGCCTACTCCTTTCTTCCTTCTGACACGCTGCCTAGGGCAGCTCTCTTTTCTGACCTGCCCTTTCAACCCCTGCGAGCTGCTCTCTGTTCTCTATCCTCCTCTGTTTCCCCCCCCCTTTTTCCTTCACGCTGCAAGACATTTTATATCCTCTTTCACACACGCTGCAAGGAGCTTTTCTGATTCCCACGCTGCAAGGCTTTAGTTTTTTATTCTTTTCTTTACTCACCAACTGCAAAACACTTCAGTTTTTATTCTTTTTCCACGCCAGGCAGCCAAGTGCTGCTTTTCCTCCACTAGCTGCAAAGGCAGCTTCTTTCTTTTCTTTTCTGGCGCACGCTTTCTCCAAGTCGCTCCCCCTTTGCATATGCATGTGCTGGTTTTTTATTCAGGCTTTCATTCGCCCACCTCACCATCCATACCTTTTCCAACGTCCTGCCAATATTAGTTTAAGTAAATGATTCATCATGATTCCATTATCAAAAGTAAAATTATATCCTAAGCTAGCTAATTGTAATTATTAAAGAACACATAGTTTGGTGTGGTGGATAACTGCCAATATTATTTCTCTGCCGTGTTCTTTCTTTTCTTTTTATTATTTAAAACTCATTTGTGCTATTTTTATTTTCTTTGCATAACAGATCCTATAAACACAAAAATAACGTAAATAGCTCAAAAATATAAGGAACTAACCAAGAAAAGACGAGTGAATTTGAAGTAAAAATATATATAAATATGATCCGATCAAGCAACCAACATTTATGAACTCATTCTCACTTTTTTTCAACCTCTTTTTCCTTTCTCCTTTTTTTTTTCAACATTTTTCTTCTTCGTCTTCTTCATTTTTTTTGAAACATAAAACATAAACACTACACTTCACCAGATTCAAAAGAACAAATCCTTCCCCCACACTTATTTTTTTGCAAATCGTAGATCAAAAGGAATTCCTAATAAGTCATGCTCCACTATTCTTTAAGAACAAGGGTATGGATATTTCTATACTAGGCTAGGTAGGGATAATGCAAGCTAACAAAGAAAATAGGCTAAATAAGGCTCAAAGGGGTTAAACCTACAATACATATGCAAGGGATAAGGCTTTTTGACTCTGGTGGTAACTAAACAACTTCATCTTGTTATTTGTTATGCAATTAATTTTTTTCCTTTGAATGAAACGGGCATGAGTCCAAGTAGCAACCAAGCAAAGAAATAATGAGATCATGCAACAACTTTAGAAAGCAAGAATATCACAGATTAATAACTCTCCAAACAAAGAATAGGCTCAAGTCTCATAGGGTTGTAGCGTTAGTTTGAGTTTCTTCCTTCAAGCATGTTACAAAAACTAATTTTTTTTCTTAGTGATTGCATGTAAATTCGTAAATGACAACTACAACTAAGTATTAACCAAAGAGCATATCAAACTTCCACCCATGTTTGTAACTTTCTTTAACAATCACGCAATTAAAAACCAAATCCTCATCATTGTGTTGGAAGGTACCCTACCCTAAGACACAAACAAGCAACAAAAATGACTCTTTTTGGTATTTTCTCAAAAAATTTCGAATTTTTTTTTATGACACACAAGAAAACACTTTAAAATAGTGAATAACAACGTTAGTAGATAGGTGGCAAAGTTCGAAAATAAGTCATGAAAAGCATTATGTTTACCCCCCCTCCCCCACACTTAAACCAAATATTGTCCTCAATGTTTCAAAAATAAACTTAGACAAGAAAGCAATAAAAGATAACTAGCAACCAAGACAATCATGGCAAAGTAAAAACAATAAAGAGAAGGGTAAAAGAGAGCAAATTTGGTTGTAGGAGCCGGAATTTCCATGGTCTCTTTATTTGAACACATGAGTTGCCTCCCAAAAAGTGCTTGCTTTAACGTCTTCCAATTAGACGATACCTCTATCTAAGCTTCACTAGGACCAACGGCATGGATAGGTACAATCTTCCATGACATGCTCCTCAAAACACTCATAGTAAGGCTTCAAACGGTGTCCATTCACTTTGAATTCGTGTCTCGTCCTTAAACTTTGAATTTGGACTGCACCATAGAGAAAGACATTAGTAACAACAAAAGGACCAATCCATTTAGAACGCAACTTACCTGGAAACAATCGAAGGCGGGAGTTAAAAAGTAACACTTTTTGCCCAACAAAAAATGTCTTACTATGGATCATCTTATCATGGACAACCTTTGTTTTCTCCTTGTAAATATGAGCGTTCTCATAAGCCTCATTCCGAATTTCCTCAAGCTCATTCAATTGTAACTTCCTATGAAGATCAGCAGCGTCAATGTCCATGTTGAAAGTCTTAATTGCCCAATGTGCACAATGCTCCAACTCCACTGGAAGATGACATGGTTTCCCATAAATGAGCCGAAAATAAGACATTCCAATAGGTGTTTTGTAAGCAATATGATATGCCCACAATGCATTATTCAAATACAAGCTCCAATCCTTTCGAGTTGGTCCAACTGTCTTCTCCAAGATTTGCTTGATTTCCCGGTTAGAAACTTCGGCTTGCCCACTTGTTTGAGGATGATAAGGTGTCGAAACCTTATGTGTGACATTATACTTTTTAAGCAGTGCCTCTATGGTCTGATTACAAAAGTGAGAACCCCCATCATTTATAATTACTCTAGGCATTCCAAACCTGGCCAATCTGTTAGTTTTGACAAAATCTGCAACCACTTTGGAAACATTAGTACAGGTGGCTTTGGCTTCCACCCATTTCGAAACATAATCTACAGCATTTAAAATATAATTGAAACCATGAAAGGAAGGAAAATGACCGATGAAGTCAATGCCCAAACATAAAAAATCTTAACAGAAAATACGAAAGTCTACGACATTTGGTCTCTTGAACCTATATTGCTTATTCTTTGACAACGATCACAAGTCATGCAAAAGATTCTAGCATCCTTAAATATAGTAGGCCAATAAAATCCACATTCTAAAACTTTAAATGTTGTTCTTTAAGTACCAAAATGACCTCCACAAGCATAAATGTGACATAAAGTTAAAATTTAATTGAATTCAGAATCATGCACACACCTACGAATAATTTGATCAGGGCAATATTTCCACAAATAAGGGTCATCCCACACATAAAATTGTGCCTCTTTTTTAAGTTTATCACATTGGTGCCTATTTATGGTGTTTGGAACTTGTTTAGACACAATATAATTCATAATATCAGCATACCATGGCTCACTTACCTTAATGATCAGCAACTGTTCATTTAGGAATGCCTCCGGAATAGGTAGAGGGTCTTCTTCATGTACCAAACGACTCATATGGTCAGCTACTACATTCTCGCTTCCTTTTTTATCTTGGATTCCCACATCAAACTCTTGGAGAATAAGCATCCAGCGAATAAGGCTTGGCTTGGCTTCTTTCTTCATAAATAAGTACTTCAAAGTTGTGAAGTCAGAGTAAATTATAACTTTAGTTCCAAGTAAATAAGAACGAAACTTATCTAAAGCAAACATAACAACAAGGAGTTCTTTTTCAGTGGTGGAGTAATTCAATTGAGCATCATTCAAGGTCCGAGAAGTGTAGTAGATGACATACAGCTTCTTGTCCTTTCTTTGTCCCAAAACAAGCCCTAAGGCATAATCTAAAGAATCGCACATAAGCTCAAAATGAAGACTCCAATCTAGTGGAATAATGATAGATGCCGAAGTTAGCATCTTTTTGAGGTGATTGAATGCTTTCTCACATTCTTCATCAAACACAAACGACTATTTGAAATTGGATAAATGACTCCACAATCAAGAAGCTTGATGATCTCCTTTTTCACAACTTCCATCATTGGAGGGTTGAGTCGGCGTTGAGCCTCTCAACTTGGTTTAGCCCCCTCCTCTAGAAGTATATGATGCATGTATGTGGTAGGGCTTATTCCCCTGATGTCGGCCAAAGTCCATCCAATGGCTGTCTTATACTCTTTCAACAACCTAACTAGTTTCTCCTCCTCTAATGTTGTAAGTGTTGAGGAGACTATGACTGGCAAAGTCTCTTTATCTCCCAAGAAAACATACTTCAAATGATTCGGTAATAATTTAAGCTCAAAAGAGGGTGCTTGAATAAATGAAGGTAACAACTTATTAGTAGAAATAGGAATTGGAATTGGGATTAAAGGCTTACCAATATGTTGTTGCAAAGACTCAAGGGCAACCACCATTTCGACATTTTCTGCATGATAAGGCTCGATCACATTGGTTTTGAGTCTAATTCCTTCGACAATGGTTGTTTCAAGGGCATCCCTATTTAAGAATTTGAGATATTCCTGCACCAAAGAATCAAATACATCAATAAAAAAACAAGAATGATCATCAATAGGATACCTTATAGCTTCAAAAATATTAAAGTCAATGACATCGCCATCAAATTCCATTGTTAATGTCCCCTTGAACACATCTATCTTGGTTCAGACTGTTTTCATGAAAGGTCTTCCAAGTAAAATTGGCAATGGTGTAGAATGGGTCGAATCTTCCATCTTAATTACATAAAAATCTGCTGGAAAGATCAAGTGGTTAACCTACACCAAAACATCTTCCAAAACTCCTTTTGGATATGCATTAGAACGATCAACTAATTGAATAATACCACCATCATTTTTAAGGTCTCCTAGATGAATAGATTGAGTAAGGCATGACATTAATAGAAGCACCTAAATCTAACATAGCATGTTCAAACTTGGTATTACCAATAACACAAGAGATTGTGAAACTACCTGGATATTTGCATTTAAATGGCAGTTTTCTTTGCAACACTGCAGAGACATTTTCACTTACCCATACCACTACCTTTCCCGAGATCCGTCTCCTTGTTGTACAAAGCTCTTTCAAAAATTTAGCATACTTTGGAACTTGCTTTATTGCATCATGAAGTGGGATATTGACTTGTACCTTCCTGAAGGTTTCTAAGATGTCTTTTTCATTCTCTTCTTTCTTAGATTGCATAAACATGCGAGGGAAAGGCACATTTGGTGGAATAGGGTTAGAAGGAATTGAATTCGAACCTACCTTACCTAAATTGGGTGGCGTAGGAGCCTTAGAAGGTTGCGGCAAGGATTATTCTTCTCTTGTCGTGGCCTTGTCCACTTATTCTTCTTCGGGCAGCAAATGTTCGTCCTTTTTTTTGCTTTGTTTGGACGTTTTTGGATTGGTTCCAATCTCTTTGCCACTTCTCAAGGTAATAGCCTTAGCAGTTTCAAAACCTCCTTTTGGATTGACAATGGTTGAACTGGGAAATTTGCCTTGTTCTCTAAATTGTCCCATTAATTCTGTCATCTGTCGAATTTGATTCTTCACTTTGCCCATCTCTTTGACTAGACCTTGAGTCAAAACAGTTAATGCTTGAAAATTTTTATCAAAATCCATTGACGAACCTGAATTTGGTTGCGAAGATTGTGCGGAAAGCTATGGTGGTGCAAATGGCCTTTGATAGAGCCTTGGAGGTGGCTATCTATATCCGCCTTGTTGTTGAGTTTGTTGAGGTTCCCTCCACCTCATATTTGGATGATCTCTCCAGCCCGAATTGTAGGTGTTAGAAAACGGGTCATTCCTTGGTTGATGTTGGCCTTGATAACCTATGGCATTGGCACTTTCCCATCCTCCATTCTCTGTTAATTGGGGACACTGATCAGTAGGGTGTCCTTGCATAGAGCACATGCCACAAGTAGCCGCACCTTGCACTTTGGATCTTTCAACAACCTGTGATATAAGAGTAGAGAGATTAGCCATTTGAGATTGAAGTTCTGAAATAGCACTTACCTCATTAACTTGATTTTGCCATGTATGTTCTCTTCCTCCAACTCCTTCGGATTGTTGTATTCAAGGCTCAATTCGCTATTAAAATCTTCGTAGCAACTGGTGTTTAGTCAACCAAAGCACCTCTTGCTGAAGCATCAAGCATTCGTCTCTCAAGTGGAAATAGTCCTTCATAGAAATATTAAATTAAAAGCTCTTCCTTCATTTGATGTTGTGGACAAGATGCAACTAAAGTCTTGAAACGCTCATAATACGCTAGAAAGGATTCTCCTGGGCCTTGTTGAATTCCACTAATTCTCTTCCTCAGAAGAATGACTCTTGAAGTTGGGAAGAATTTATCTGAAAATGCTTTCTTCATGTTTTCGCAAGAGGTGATGGTTCCAGGTGCTAATTCAAACAACCAATCTTTAGCCTTTTCCAAAAGAGAGAATGGAAAGGCTTTCATCTTCAAAATATTCCCATCCACATCTAAATTCCTTAAGATGCTTGTTCGGATCTTCCATGAACAGCCATGGTATTTGGGAATGTGATGCAGTAAACTAGACTTCAATTCAAACTCATCGGTTTTGCCTTGAACTGCCCTAGGGTACTGGATGCAAAAGGGAAAGACATTGTCGAAACCTGAGGGTGAAAGTTCCTTGATTGTTCGATTGTCAACAACCATGTCTTGTTCCTCTTCCGATTCTTCAAATTCATATTTAGAGCTAGAACTAGGTGGATTGAATTATGGCTGCTTTCTCTTCCTTCTCAAAGTTCATTCAAAATCGTCGTCAAATTCTAATATATTTTCACGAACAGGTTGAGATCTTTGAGTCATAAACAAGTACCTAAAATAAAGAAAACAAAACAAAACAAAATCAGAAACATAAGAAAAGACACGAACAGAAACAAAGGGAAAGATTAGCAATTTTGCTAATCCCCGGCAATGGCGCCAAAATTTGATGTGGTATAAACTAACACACAAATTAAACCCTATAATTTAGATGATTGTACTATGAGCAAGTAGGGATCGTTCTAGGCCGGAGATTAGGAGGGATGATAATCAACACAACTTAAACTTAAAAACTAAAAACTCAGCTAGACCAACACAAAATAAGAACACTCTACTGCCAAGCATTGAGCAGAACAGAAAAGAGATAGCCATAAGCTTAGACCTAACAGAGGAAAAGCACGAGCAGACCATCACCTGCATTCCAACCTACTAGCAGCAACTCCTCTCCAACTATAACAAAAGGGCCAAGATCCGGCAATTCCAACCCGGAGATCTAGTCTTAAGAAAGGCCTTCATCATTGCCCGCAGAGAAGGCTCCAAAAAGATGGATCCCATCTGGGAATGTCCGTATAAGATCAGCATAGTAGGTGGCAAGGGTATTACACCATCGCCACCATGAACGACAAAAAGATGGAGAAGGAATGGAACACCTACAACTTGAGGAAGTACCATGTGTGACCTCCCACTATATCAAGACCCAAAGATTCAAGCAGCTCAGCAGGCACTACCTCGCAAGCCGAGGGCTATCCAGTTGTTATGCATTCTTTTACAGCTAAGTTATTTGTTCATTTCACTCATTTTTCAATGAGGAATTTAGAAGTAATTTAAAACTTGGCTCGACTACATGTCTACAACAACTTATGCTCATGCACTTCAAAAGAAGTTTGCATCCCCCTAAGGGGACCAACCATGCTCTCCAGAGCTGGAGGATAAACTTTACACTCTGAATATCCAAACGGGGAAGAGCTTGGCTACCCTATCATAACTAGATACACGATGACTTGCGCCAAGATTCCTAGAAGTAGCCACAATGGTCTTTTTCAAGGCTTAGCTAACTGAAAGATTTTGGGTCTCTTGGCCTAATCCGTAGTGAACCAGGCCGTAAAGATGGAGGGGGCACATTAAGCAGTACGCCCTATGGACGATAGCCCTGGAAACCTAAAGCTACTACTGAGTGCACTAAGGTAGCCTACAATTTTTGGAAGACTGCCTACGGCTTACCCTTCAAGCAGTAAAGCCATGCTAGACTTATACAACTGCACATTCTTGTGAAAGGTTAAAACAAGCTAGCATGCATATACGAAGTTTATCCACTACCGACATGTTACGCAGCCGATATGCTTCACCACTGCCAAGAGTGGAACAACTTAAACCAAGTTCTAAGTGTTGTGATACTTGCTATGCAACCTACGGAATTGGAGAAAGCCAAAGTTAAAATAGCTTAGTGGTTATGCAAACTTGTCTGCTTCTGTAAGTAAGACATCCGGCTACCAACCCTATGGCTAACAACTATGCCAAAAATGTTCTACACCAACATCTACAGCTGCGTAGTCTACGCGAGCCTGTCTGTTTATAAAAAAGCAACATGTTTACCACTGGTTTATAAAGTTTAAAGCTTAGGGCATGAACAAAAGAAGCGAAGATTGAGAAAAGCGAAGGAAACAAGTTTATTAAATTTTCTAGCAAAATTGATAAACAACTAGTAAAGATCAAAGGAGTTCAAAGAAAGCTAAAGCAGCAAGGAAAAACAAAGAAAATCCTAAAGGCATCTCACGACTACTCGATCGCCACACCTTCAGCAACCGTGATGCCCTCAGCAGCGGTACTATCCGGCGCTTCACCCTTAGCTACCCTAGACTGGGCACCAACCTCTCCAACTGCTTCACTAATAGAATACTCTAAAGTAAAGGAGAGCAAGCTTTCTAAAGAAATAGAGAATGTCTTAAAGTTTTTACCAGAAAACTCAAAGTCAGACTGCCGCCCAAAGAGATGATCTGCATAACTTAGCTTGTAGAAATCAGCTTGGTTCCGAGTAAATGAATCCTCGAACCCAGCCTCCAACCCTTCAACTACTCATTCTCCTTGAGCATACAAGCACGAACCCGCTGTAGCTCCTCCACTTTTTTCTTCAGATTGTCTTTGATCTTCAAGGCACCTTGGAGTTCCAACACTTGAGGCTCAAGCCTATCAACAACCTTCTTGAAGTGGATCACTTGGTTGTAAGCAACGATCAGTCATTCATCCTTTACATAAGCAACAGAGCGAAATTCAGAGATAGATCACTTAAGATCTTGAATATGAGGTATGTAACACTCGATTTCCTTCTTTTCACTTTCATAGTTTACTTGGATTGTGTCAAGCATAGTCTTCAAATCCACGATCTCTTGGCGAGCGGTCTCAAGCTGCAGAAAAGTAAGGGCAGATATATTAGCCCCTTCAAAGCAGCAAGCTTAGATTTCAATTTCTTGACTTTCTCTGCCGAGGAATAAGCTTTGGCTGCCACAGTTCTTACCATCTCCTTGGCAGCCTTGGTATCCTCTTGATCAAGAAGCATGGACTCGACTGCCAAAATCGCTATTGTCTGCATCATGGCTAGTATAGTAGTCATTCTGTGCCCAGCCTTATGCTTCCCAAATGAACTCAGGCTAACAATCCCTTTGACACCATCAACAAACTTGGCACATACATCTATGTCCTCAAGCAGACATGGTTTCAAAAGCGCACAAATCTCAGCCACTTCCCCTAAAACAAATTCGGTGGATTTCTCACAACTGCCCGCATGAGCAGTCTCATTCGTCTTAGCAGAGAAGTTGGTCTCAGCAGCAAAGGGGATGAGCTTTGGCGCCACTTTAGCAGACAAAGACACCTTGTCGCTCTTCATAGTAACAAACCTCTCCAAAGGTGAATCAGACTTAGCCCCAGACGGACGATTTGACACAAACTTCGGCACCGGAGGTACAGATGAACTTCTACGCTGGGGAATCTTATCAGTAATCGAGCTAGTAGCCTTCGAAACTGCAGGCCCCACTGGCACAGATCCAACAATCCTTTCTTTCTCGCTCTTTGAGGAAGTCAAGTTAATCATAAACTTAAGAGAAGTTGATGAACCTTCGCAAGCAGCAGAAACAGTCTTCGGTTTATTCTCAGTAGGCAGTCGGAAAGCCCTCACGAGCAGTCCTCGGTTTCTTTTCAGTAGGCGTCCTTTAAGCAGAAGGGGAATGCTTTCTTCCACCTTCATTGGTAGCAGGGTCCATCATAGTGATAGGACGAGCCAACGCATCTGCCTTGATCTGTTTTATCTCCTTCTTCGGGGGTAGCCCATTTTTTTCCCAATGAAGAAGACTAAGCAGCCAACGCCACTCACGATATTCAACTAAGATACCCAGAGCAACATGCATTTTCTTCATGTCCAGAGAAGCCTTAAAAGTTGAGCCAATTTCCGAATCTACAAAAGTAGCGGAGGATAATCAAAAAATTAAAAAGCAGCTTAGCACAAATACGAACAAGCCGAAAGATTAAGCAGCTTACTTACCAGGTATGAAGATGCACACCATAAAGTACACCATAAAGTAGCACACAAATGTCCTATTGATTTTCCTTATTAACAATAAGATTTGTCAATTGTAGCATATGAAAATAAGGGTCTTTCCCACAGAAGATTGTTTTATCTAACTACTTAAAATGTCACAAAAACTGGTTGTTGTCCCTACTGACCAGCCACCAAAAAATAATTATTAGACCAACTTACACTTATCTAAATTCTACGAAATTTTATATGCAGATACTAGACACAAAGAGCTACACTCACACAAATATTTGGGATTTTTGGAGTTCATTTTCTATTTAAATTAAATCAAACAAAAACAGGACAGAAACAGATATTAAGTAGTTCACAAATTAAGAAAAACGAGTTAGAGGTATTGCTATCCACCACCAAATAATCATGCAAACATGTTATGTTTCATTCAAATTTCTTTTATTTCCGGATGAAGATGCTCAAGTTGGCTCAATGTTAAAACTCAACCTATTACTCTTTCTTACGTAGTATGTTAAGAGAATGGCGTTTTCAACTTAACTTAGTTCCTAGCATGCAATCTAGAATGGTATGTTCATAGATTTAACAAGAAGAAATAGAAATCATTTAGAACGAAAAGAGTTTGAGCCATCACAAGGCATCGTAAGTACTAGTGTTGTCTTAGTTATCCTAGAAATTGGTTCACATGTTAATCGCAATTAACAAATACTACTATAGAACATATGTAGGTCCTTATTCGACAAGGGCAGGCACACACATATTCATAGCATTAGAATCCTAGATATGCTTACTAAGTATGCATCCATAGAAAACAAATAAAGAATTCATCAATGAGACAAGTAGTGAACCAATTTTCATCCATTCATAAAAGTAATTCAAATGAAATGTCAAAACAAACTTGCAATCATATTCGGGGCTTCAAAACAGCCCCTAACTTCTAAAAATTTAGTTACACATAGTTCTCAAATTAAACCAAAAGAAAGACATGAGTTTGAGAAGATAAAACTGAAAGAAGAGAATGCCAAGATTTCCTCCTTTCTTTCCTTCCTTCCCCAACGCAGTAGCCTTGCCTTTTTTTCTTCCTTTCCTTCCTTTTTTTCCTATCTTTTTTTCCTCAAAAAAAACTCTTTTGCCGCTTCAACCTGCAACCTTTATGCCCATGCTTGCTGCCCCATTTCTGCTCCATAACTCACCCCACTAACAGCCATTTAGTGATGACAATAAGTGAGAGGAAATGGTAAAACAATTGTAACTCTTTGGGCAACCTTTATGCCAATTACTCCCACTTAATCCTCATCTTTAATTCCATTTCATCTCATATTTGAATAGGTGTCAGCTGGCTTGTTCTTGGCTGCATCAATTTTGGCTGCTAGTTTTATTGGATTTATTGCCTTCAATGCAGTTACAAACTACTCAGCGTCTTGGAAACCTTTCAGTGTTAAAACAACCATAACTTCTTCTAGAAAACTGATATTAACAATCCGCGAAATGATCCACAAAATAGACATCCGTAGCTTTCCAAGCATATAAGGCACATTCTCTAATTCATTCTGAGCTATTCGCAACTTGCTTCCAAAGTCAGCTGACCTGCACAGGCAGTTTTGACAAATATGTTACTAAAAATCCTACTTGTGCTATTTTTCTTTTATTTGCTTGACAAATCCCACAAAACACAAAAACAAAGTAAATAGCTCAAAAATATAAGGAACTAACTAAGAAAAGACAAGTGAATTTGATGTAAAATATATATAAATATGAGCTTATCACCACTCACGATATTCAAATAGGATACCCAGAGCAACATGCATTTTCTTCATGTCCAGAGAAGCCTTAGAAGTTGAGCCAATTTCCAAATCTACAAAAGTAGCAGAGGATAATCAAAAAATTAAAAAGCAGCTTAGCACAAATACGAACCAGCCGAAAGATTAAGCAGCTTACTTACCAGGTATGAAGATCGTGGGAACACGTAGCTCGGGGGAAAATCAAACTCCCATTCTCCACTTATCTCCAAAGTCTCCTTGGCCCAGTCATGATCTCCCTTGCTCAAATTATCAAAAAGTCTATGGCAAGATAGCAGTTGCCTAACTCCCTCGATGTGGCCTATGTTAAAGAAGTACCAAAATTCGTTAACGGTCAAATCTAAGTCAAAGAATTGGCTAAAATTGTGGAATCCCACCATCACGCGGACCATATTCGGAGAACATTGAGCGGGGGCACATCTCATGGAGTAGAGCACTTCTTGGAAAAATCCCGGCATAGGAAAACTAAACCCCAACACAAAATAGTAGGTGTGTAATTTGAAAGCTCTCCGAGCCCTATCACATGGTTCACAACTGTTACCATCCTTAACTCACTTCTCACGAACTCCCGACGAAATGGCATGCCAATATGCCTCAAGGAAGTCTCTAAATAAATCATCGGAGCTAATCTTGAAGTGAGCAGCCTTGAAGTAGCCAACCTTGCTCAAAGACCCACCTTGACGAGCCAACGACGGCATACCAGCATCATTCTTGTCGTTCAAGGAAGACATACTTGAAGGAATTCTGCAAAAGTACAAGGAAGATTCATTAAAGGGCCTTCTTCCAAAAAAAAAAAAAAAAAAAAGAAAAAAGCAAAAGTTCAAAACCGCAGGACCCAACAAACTTCTCCAAGCCACCTTAACCCATGTCAAGCCAATTTCAAGCCCCGAGGCTTCCAAAAAGTTTTATGAAGACAAGAAAATTAATTAATTTTTCTTACCTAGAAGCAACGAGAAGACGAAGCAAACAACGAAAGACGGTCCTTTGCACGGGCAAGATGTAGAAGATGGCTAGAGGAGGGGGAACAAATATCCTCTAAGCTCTCTCTCTCTTGCAGGGTAGAATAAGTTTCTCTCTAAAGTGTATTTAATAATCCACTTAAGGTGGACTTAAATAAGCTTTGAGAGGAATTTATTTCCATTTCCTAGAAGTATCTAATTTCCTGTTAAAGAGGGAATCTACATCAAAGTAGGAAACAATCCACAGTTTCCTAAAGCAAGAAAATCTCTACACAGGTTGCCCTTTTCTGCGAGCAGCCCAACAGGTGTGGGGGCATTTGTGGAGCCAAAAATAATCGAGAGGCTGTAAACACGGGAATTCCTGCGATGAACGAGACAAGAACACGTGTACAAAATAATATTTGTATTAATGATTTAGGGGTTACAATCTCTTCTACAAACTTAGCCTCTGATTCTATCTTTGAAACACGTAGATGTAGTGTTATTGATCCAGGGGCCGTCGAGGCTTGATCTTGGACGAACAGTTGATGGATGATGAACACCTTCTTCAAGGGCCGTCGGGGCTTGATCTTGAATGGGTGGAAGTTCTTCAAGGGGCGTTGAGGGCTTGATCTTGAAGGAGGATTTCACGAAGAACGAAGAGGGCTTTCTTGATCCCTCGGGATTCGCTTGAGAGCTTCAAAGTTTCGAGGCTTCAAGGCTTTCGTGTGGTGTGAATTCTCTTCCAATTTGGGAGTAGAGAAAGTGTGTGTAAAAATCCTCTCATTGATCCTTTGATGGAGAAGCCTATTTATAGGCTTTGAGAATGAATCACCACCATCCATTTGTTTTGGTGGATGTTGTAGGTGAATTGGTGGATTGTTGTAGGTTTAATGCAATGGTCAACATTTATTTCACTAAAATTTCAATGTTTACAAATGTAATCTTAATGCAAGGGCTAACATTTATGCCACCAAAATTTCAATGTCTACAAATGCCCCCACTTCAAGGCGCGTAGTATACATGTGCTTGTCACGTGTAGAAGATGCGTTTTGAAGTCCCTTAATGTAGATGTCGATCCAAGGGCCGTTGAGGCTTGATCTTGAACTGGTCTGGGAGTTTCTTCAAGTGCTGTTAAGGCTTGTTCTTGAATTTTGTTTGAAATTTCTTCAAGTGCCGTTGAGGCTTGATCTTGGATGAAATTGGACCACAAGGAGCTTCGTGTAGTAGACGATCCTTGGCTTTGATAATGGATGAATCGGCACGTATTTTGTTGTGCTTGTTGACTTTCCACAGCTTTGATCTTGAACTAGGCTGGAGGAATTTTCTGGTTTCCTCCAAAGGACTTTCCACAGATTTAATCTTGAACTCGATTTGACTCAAGGGTGGTGGACACTTGATCTTGAGTCAGGGTCATTGAGGTTTGATCTCGAACTTAAACACGACCACGAGCAGTTTCAGGACATGCATGCTTTGAAAGATCAAGGAAGTTCGCAGCATTTTCATATGAACCCTGAGCAGTTTGGTCAACAGTATGATCTTCGAGATTGAGGGGCTCTTCTTCCAGTTGGTGACTTGATCTTTAAGGATTTTCGAGGCTTTGCTCTTCGGTGACGGTGCCAGCGGAAGGTTGTTAAAGCTTCTCGAGCCTTTTGGTTAGAGCAACGGCGTCCAGCTTGGATCTTTACTTGAACTCCTCCGTCTGGATTGTGTGGTCATGCAGGGAAGGCTTCATGCTTCATGATTTGTTCCAGCTCGTTGTGTTGCATTCTTCTCAGCTTGTTTCTTTTGCATAGCTGAAGCGGTATGCAACCTTTCACCTTTAAATGGTTCTTCGGAGCACCACCTCTCAGTGACTCACTCATGCTTGGCAGCTTCAGTGCAAAGCGCCGATGTCGACAAATCTACACTCCTGAAGCATTTGCTGAGGGGATTCGAGACGTATCAGCAGTCGAAGATGAGCACTCGAGAGCAACACCAGGTAAGCCACCAGGCAAAGGTTCCAGGCAATCAGTTCCTGGTCGGACATTTAATTTCAGGTTCCGACTGATTGCTTCCTTTCTCCTTGTTCAGCAGGCAAGAGCAAGGGCAAAGGAGAAGATGGGGGAAGAGCATGATATGAGATACCTTTGCTTTCAACCCCAGTGATATGAGATACTTTTTCTTTTGAAGAAGTAGCGGACGATCGGCACATGCATTCGTCGCGCTTGTCTCCATAGGCTTCAATGCATCATCTTCATCTGCATCATCTTCACCTGCATCATCTGTTTTCCAGGCAGACGTGGTAGACGAAGAGGAAGCATAAGATGTTGAAGATAGGTATTCGAGAGCACGGCTAGGTGAGCAATCAGGGAAGGTTCCAAGCAGTCGGTTCCTTACCAGGAGCTTGAGTGGAGGTTCCGACATATTGCTTTCTTTATCCTTGTCTTCGCAGTGAAGAGGGAGGACAAAGAAAAGGATAGGGAGAAAGCATGCTATGAGATACTCTTGTTCTCATCTCCGGTGATATGAGATACCTTTGCTTTGGTGTGGCTTGGTTGAGAAGGCGCTTCCAGGGAGGAAGAAAACTGAGTTTTGGTTGCAGATGCCCTCGGCGAGGAAGAAAGGTCAGGCTGGATATGTTTTCAGGGAGGAAGAAAACTGAGTTTTGGTTGCAGATGCTTTCGGCAAGGGAGAGGGGTCAGGCTGGATGTGTGTCTTGCTATAGGATGGAGGTCGAATTATATGGTGAGCTCTCAACATCAAGTGGCAGGGTGAGCGTGGCCTTGTCACCCACGCTTGTCCGTAGAAGTGCGGTAGTTGGCATAATAGACCTCATGCGTTTTTAGCTTTGTCAGTGATATCTGACAAAGTTGCACGTGATAGCCGAAAGCTGAGATTGTGTCTGAAAAGCGTCGACGGACTTTACGCAGGAAAATCCGGGTTTTGAAATTCGGAGAGTGGTGTCTCTTCAATTTATAAACGAATGGTTTGTGCTGCCTCTCCTTTTAAAGAGGTGTCAATTGTGTTCGACATGCACAATTTGAAGATTGCATGCCCGTGAAAAATCATCTCTGCTACTTTTTACTTCATCCAACCTTTTTCTTCTAGTATTTTTTTGAAAATGACTTCCTCGTTTAACATTTGCTTAGATTTGAGTCTTAGCAGTGACACAGGTGCACCGCGTCAGGGTAATGTATGGCGCCCGTCTTTTTTTTCTTCTAATGGCCCTCTTACAGTTGAAGACTCTGTGATGAGGGATCCAACAACGGCTACGGTTGTAGCCAGAAACCTCATCACTCCTAAAGATAATAGGATGCTTTCACGACGGTCTGATGAGTTAGCTGTTCAAGAGTCCCAGGCTCTCAGTGTCCAGTGTGCGAACTCTGTTTCCAACATGGGCCAACGCTTACTTGCTCGAACTCGCCAGGTTGAATCATTGACAGCCGAGGTTGCAGCTCTTAGTCAAGAGATTAGGCAGCTCAAGCGTGAGAATAGAGAGTTGCATGTACTTGCAAATAGTTATTCGACGAGCATGAAGAGGAAGCTTGATCAGCTGACGGACTCCGAAGGTCGCATTCAAAGTGACCATCGGAAGTTTGTGGATGTATTCCAGAGGCACTTTTTGCCTTCGTCATCTGGAGTTCGACCAAGTATTGAGGCTCCAAACAAGCTATCTTCAGTGCTTCCTTCTTTTAGGGTTCCACCGAGTACTAAGGCTCCAAGTACTGAGGCTTCACATAAGTGACATTCGTGAAGGCTTTTTCTTTTCTCTTTTTTTTTTTTTTTTTTTTTTTTTTTTTTTTTTTTTTGTTGTAATTTCTCGGAGATATTAATGGACATGCCTTATTTTATTCCGTATGTTGTGTTGAAACGCAAATAAAACGTATATCTAACTAACGTATGTTACTTATCTCTTCTTTTTTTTTTTTTTTTTTTTTTCTTTATTATTATTATTTTTTTTTATTATTATTTTTTAAATGATGTTGTGCGTCATCCCATAACCTTTCTTTTAGATGGTGCCTGATGCACCATCCTTCCCATTTTTCTATCTTTCAATGATTTTGTCGCCACCACCTTTCCTTCAATTTTTTTTTTTATTTTATTTTTTTTTTTTTCAGAGTAGTGCCATACACCAAGATTTCACTATTTGTATACATATGTTTTGATGGATGTTGCCTGACGCACCAAACACCTTTCATCATTTTTTTTTTTATTATTATATATATTTAAGAAACTAGGAACATGATTCTTCAAAGAGGAAGCGAAGTGGAGAGCATGGGTCTTCCTTGCTGCATCGTATTCTTCTCTATACCATTTTTATTTGCACAGTCACTGCACCATTTTTTTTTTTTTCATGTGTTCTTCTCTGCACACGGATCATTGTTTGAACAGCTACTATACTACATTCTTCTCTGCGCTCCTCTCTTCACGCGGATCACTGTTTGCGACAGTCACCGTACTGCATTATTCTCTGCACTCCTCTCTTCACGCGGATCACTGTTTGCGACAGCTATTGTACTGCATTATTCTCTGCACTCCTCTCTTCACGCGGATCATTGTTTGCGACAGTCACCATTATTTGTACGATCACCGCACCTCTTTTACTCCTCTGAGTCTCTTCTGCATATATATATACATATGTATACTTATACATGGGATCGCACCGTCACTGCACAACCATTGCACAACCTCAGCCACTGCATTGCTTACTGCCTTGCATCGCCACTGCATCGTTGTCCGGTAATCATGCGCTGCTGCTGACTGCAATCACAACTGCGTGCACTGCTTCCTCGCTGCACTGCGTTCTTCGCTTCTGCTGTCTGTTGAACTTGGCGCTGGACAAAAAAGGTAGCTGCAAGTGTAGGTTTGAAGGCCGTGGTGAAGGAAGAAACGAAGGCAGTCGCTAGCCTTCCTTTGCGGAGCCTTTACACGGTAAGGCTTATTTTCTTCAGGTTGGGGACGACTCTGATGTTCTGGGGTCGTGCATGCATTCATGCATATATATACGTATATATATATATATATATATATACATGTGAATTTGATCTTCTGGGTTGTGCATGCATGCATTCATATATATATATATATATATACGGAACCTGGTTGTCCATCACGATTTGCATATATATATATATATATGTTGCAGGTGGTTGTCCTCTCTCACAGCCCATCACGGTTTGCATATATATATATATATATATATATATATGTTGCAGGTGGTTGTCCTCTCTCACAGCCCATCACGGTTTGCATATATATATATATGTATGTTGCAAGTGGTTGTCCTCTCACTCTTTATATATATATGGAAGTTGGTCTGCTGATTTGTCACATCACCTTGTGCACGCGTACACACACGGGCTTTCTTTGTTCCATCACTGCACGCACACATGTACACATATATATACCTTTATATATATATATGAAAGTTGGCTGATGGTTGCGTCCCATGCATATATATATATAAGTTGATTTTTTTTTTTTATTTTATATATATATATATATAAATTTTTTTTTTTTTTTTTATGCACGATGCGTGTATGCCTCCACTGATGGATTCCTTTGCTTATAATGTCAGGAATCTTTAATCCTGAGAAGGCGGAGCTTGACGCCAGGATCTTCACGAAATTTTTAGGGCCGTGGTAGCAGGTCGTGGATGTGCCAGATACTGCAACGAGGTTTCGCTGTGTAGTGCCTTTTGATCACAGTTTTCCCTCGGTGGTGCGCTGCCGTGTGGAGCTGTGCAAGGGACTGCAGCGGGGCTCCGCCACGAGTTTGCGTAGCATTTTGGTTTTCTCTGCCCCTGCAGCGTGCTTTGAAGGACCGTCATGTAGCTGCCTTCTTTGCCGCACTGCTCAAGTTTTTGTGACTGACATTTTTCGTTGCGCCCATGGTGTTTTTCAAGTGCTTTAAAAGCAACACTATCACCATTCTTGCAAAGGAAGGCGATTCACAGGATAGTGGAACGACGTTAAAGCTTTATGCGCCACTGACCGGCCCCAAGGCGCTTGCCCTTCCCGCAAAAGATAATTCCATGCATATTAAGTCGTGGTCTTCTCATGTACCTTGGGATGTGGTAGACTCTGGTCGACTGAATGCAAAGAAAAAGGCATGCACATCGATGAGTCTTATCTTGAACCATTCGCACCATGTTCGTGACAATCATTCAGTTTCGTTTGAGCTTCTTGGCGATCGTATCCGTAGCGGAGCTATGGCTTGGAGTAGCACCTTGTCGACTATTGGAGGAGCCGCCTTTGTTGAGTTTTATTGGGAATGGCTTGAAGATGTCTTGAGCCGTTCCAAAGATATGCTTACCAACACGGGCCTTTATCATGCTGTATATGCATCTCTGTTCAGTTATGACCGACATCCTTCCGTCATTCGTGCATTCTTCGAGCATTGGTGTTCAGCGACCAACACACTTCATACGGCTCGAGGGGAGATGTCGATCTCGCTTTGGGATCTCCATAAGATAGGAGGCTTGCCAATCCAGGGAAAATTTTACGATGAGGTTGTTCCTAGTGTGGAAGAGTTTTCTTATCGCAACAGCCGAGGATTACTTGCAAGCTGCCGCTATTTGTTTGGGGCATACCATAAGCTTTTCCAAGAGGCCCCAGGTAAGTCAGGCGTGAAGATCTCTTCATGGATCCAATTTTGGTATTGGGATGCCATGAAGTACAAGAGGCCTTCGAAGAAAAGCGGTCGTAACAAGACAACCAGGCCTAAGGGGGACTCGGACCCGTCGGGTGTCATTGGTCCAGCTGTTCGTCGTACTTCTGCTGAGTTGAAGTCATTCGAGGATTGTGGCGTGGCGTCAGAGCACTTAGAAGAATCTTACTTAGCCGCTCTCTTAGCTTGTTGGCTCTGTAAGTTTGTTTTCCCCAAGGATGATGTCAACTTCATTCGTCCCGGAGTCTTCAAAGTTGCTAGCAAGATGGCTGCAGGCGAATCTTTTAGTCTTGCTATTCCAGTTTTAGCCAATATTTACGACGGCTTGAATGTTATTTCGAACTTGGCAAGCACTGAAGATCGTGCTGCGGTGCTCCCTTACCACTATGTGTATGGTTGGTTGGGTGAGTATTTTGGCACTCATTTTTCTTCGTCAACTTTAGACAAGTCAGGTCCTTCTTCTCCGACTTCAGTCAAGTTGGGGCCTTTAATGACGAAGTATTCTGGTGTGCTTTCCGCGAGGAGTCTTGATGATTCGCAGGCTCAAACACTGTTTAGAAGTTGTGAAGGTTTAAAAATGGACCGCCTGGCGAGAGTTGGCTCAGTACGGCGAGGCATCATGGATGATTCGCATCTTCGCTCTTCAGATTTGTCTTATCTTATAAGTCTTCGCTCGGCGTATGTTTCTTTGCGGCAAGAAAACCGATGCGTCGTTCAGCCGTACAAACCTCACCGTTTTAGCAGGCAATTTGGTTTTGTCCAAAATGTGCCGGGCAGGCTGAAGGAAAAGGCCCAATCAGAATCCTTGCAAGCCGTGTATATGCATTGGGAGTCTTGTACCCGTGCATGTACGAATGCTTATATCACCCTGCCAGCCAAGGACGAGTTCAGGGGTAATCCAGTGACTCGTGTTTACGCGCATTGGTGGTCAAAGGTACATCATGAGGATTTGGGGATGGCAAGTGGTACTAATTCTTCCCATTCACGCCACGATGCGTTGAAAGAAGGCAGTTTTGCGACTCCTATGCAGCTGGTACCTTTTGATTGTGTGAGTGCAACTCCCTTGCAAGACAGACCTGTGGCTTTAGTCCGTCAACGCTTGTGCTCATCTCCTCACCATTTGGATGCTTCTGAAGAGGCGGGTGACGAGGTTGATTCGTATGAAGATGGACTTGTTTTGCGGCAGCGCCAACAAGTTTTAAACAAACGACCACTTGAAGTTGCTCAGGTTGACAGCGATGTCAATTTTCGTCATAAAAAGAAAGAAGTGTTTAGGCCTCCCCAATCCGATGGTCGTGTGTCTCTAGAGAAAGATGTATGCATTTCTTTCTCTCTCATGACTTCTTATTCTTATTTCAGCTTTTGCTTCTAACACCTCTCTTCGTCTTCTTTAGGTTGGGCCTTCTTGTTCTTTTGATTTGGCGGCCGCGGGTGTTCACTCCTATATGGATATGCTACTTGGAGGCAATCTACTTACAGACGGGGAGATTTGGGATCCGCCCGGTGAAGAGCTCGTTCAAAATTCGCCCAATCTTCCAAGCCTGCCGTGTGTAGGTGAAGGCGTACAAGAGTCCATCATACGTCCAGCACCTTTGCCAGCTAGTTCCGCTATCTCTTTGAGAGGGCCGAACCTTAATGGTACCGAGCAATTTATCCATCGCCTCAAACTTCGTGCTGCCTTGGATGTCAAAAGCCATATTGAGAGTAGGATTTCGAAGTGCTCACTGGAAGACCTTTCATTGCTCGAAGAAGATTTGTCGAAGCTTGTTTCTACGATTGACAACCTTAATGTTGATTCTTCGTCTTTGAGGATCAAGATCGCCGAACTTATGGCCGCCTCCACTGAGTATTCTTCCTTGCGCGCTATTTCCTTGAAGAAATTGAGCCCAGATGATCGAGCTCAACAGCTTGCAGCAATAGACTTGTCCTTAGCCCGAGTCCGGTCTTCTCAGCAAGTTATTTCGGGAGATTATCAAGCCACAGAGGCTTCCTTAGCTTCTGTCCAGGTGCGTCTGGATGCGTTGTTACGAGAGCGAGAGCAGTTGGGAACCCAGGCTTCACAACTTGCAAATGTTCTTGCAGAACAGAGGGCTACACTTTCTCAGCACCACGAGGAGATTTCACGTCTAGAACAAGAGAAAGTCATGGCTATGAATTTGCCCACTTTGTCTCCGACCGAGGTGGAGACTTTGAAGACTTTGGAAGGCTTGCTTAAAGATCGCCTCCGTAGTTTTAGGGACATATCTTTCCAGTAATATTTTCTGTTTTTATTATTATTATTATTTTTTTTTTTTTTTTTTTTTAAAGAAATGAAGTATTCGCCTTCTTGCATTTGCTCTTTATTCTTCAAAGTATTTGTGTTTTTGTTGATGATGTGACTGTACTTGAAGTTTTTGAAGTTTCAAGTTGCCTACGTACCCCCGGTTGATGAGGGATCAAGTCATAACGTAGTTCAAATGAGCGATGAATTTTTTTTTTATTTTTTTATGGTGATTTTGATGATGATTTTGCCGTACACAGTTTATGCTCTTGCGGGCCAGGAGCTTTATGCCGTGTGCAGTTTAGGCTCATGCAGGCTAGGAGCCTGGGTCGTCGCCTTTTAGGGGTAGTAACGCTTCAAGAATCTGTCATTGATGGGGCCGATCTTCAAGCCATCTTCTGCCATGATTAAGTAGGCGCCGTTCGTGTAGACCTCTTGTATTACGTACGGTCCATCCCACTTTGATGTGAACTTGCTTTTTGTCTTGTGAGTTGTGATGATAGGCATTCGTAATGCAAGGACGAGATCTCCAGTTTGGAAAGACCTTGGGCGGACCTTCTTGTTGAATGCCTTGGATAGTCGTGCTTGGTAGCATTCCAAGTGTTGTTGAGCTTCGAGCCTTCTTTCGTCGAGTGATTCCAACTCTTGAAGGCGCAACTTTGCATTCTCTTCATCAGTCAAGCCTTCTTGTATAGCCATCCTAAGTGAGGGGATTTGACTTTCTAGCGGTAGAACAGCTTCCACGCCATATACGAGAGAATAAGGGGTAGCTTGGGTAGGAGTCCTATGCGTCGTCCTATATGCCTAAAGTGCTTCGCTTATTCTTTCGTGCCAGTCTCTCTTTGTTCGGCCGATCACCTTCTTTAAGAGGTTGCACAATGTTTTGTTGAATGCTTCTGCAAGACCGTTGGCCGGAGCATGATACATGGAAGACTTGTGCTGCTTGAACTTGTATTTCTCACAGAGCTCGTCTACAAGTCGGTTGGAGAACTGTTTTCCATTGTCAGTGATAATGTAACGAGGCACACCATATATGTGGATGATATGCTCTTTGATGAAACGGACAACAGTTTCTTTTTTACTTCCCTTAGGGGTATGGCTTCAGCCCACTTGGAGAAGTAATCTGTTGCAGCTAGGATGTAAGCTTCTCCTGCAGATGACTTTGGAGTAATTGGTCCCACAACGTCCAATCCCCATGCATCGAATGGCCATGAAGCAGCTGTATGGTGTAATGGCTCAGGTGGTTGATGTATGAAGTTGGCGTGGAATTGGCAGGCTTGGCACCTTTTGGCATGTTCCAGGCAATCCTTCACCATGCTTGGCCAGTAGTAACCCATTCTCTTGAGCTGGAAATGTAGCTTTGGTCCAGATTGATGCGCCCCGCACACGCCTGAGTGTGCTTCTTCCATGGCTTGATTGGCTTCTTCCTCACGTAGGCATCTCAGAAGTACTCCTTCGAAAGAGCGCCGGTAGAGCGTTTCTTTGTAGTAGAGGAAGCGAGGTGCTCGTCGACGTATTTCAGAGCGGCGTCTAGGATCATTTGGAAGTTTTCCATACTCCAAGTAGTCAATCAATGGCTGTCTCCATTCTTCAACATCGACTGGAAGTACCGAGATGACATTTGTATCATCTAGTAACATTTCGGTGGCGAGGGGGATGACCCATCTTTGGCAAACTGGCACGTCTGCAGCTTCGTCTTCTCCTAGTGTCATACTCGAGGCTAGGTTAGCTAGAGCGTCTGCCATTTGATTTTCTTTTCTCGGCACATGTTCTAGTGTTACGGCCTCGAACTTTTGTAGCAGCTGAGTTGCCAGTCGGAAGTACGGAACGAGATCATCTTTCCTCACCTCATATTCAGTCAAGAGTTGACTGATTATGAGCTTGGAGTCGCCATATACCTCAAGGGTTGTGATCTCCATGTTGATTGCCATTTGGAGCCCGATGATTAGTGCTTGGTACTCAGCGACGTTGTTGGAGCATAATTCGCTTAGTTGGAATGAATAAGGTAATATTTGCCTTTGTGGCGACATGAATACTACTCCTGCCCCCGCTCCGTCTGTTCGTGCGTATCCGTCGAAGAACATCGTCCATCTCGGGAATATGTCAATGTAGAATACCTCCTCGTCAGGCAAGTCGTCTGAGATTTTCCAATCGGCTGGGATTGGATGATCGGCAAGGAAGTCTGCTAATGCTTGTCCCTTGACGGCTTTGGCTGGGACGTAAATAATCTCGTATTGATTGAGAATCAATGCCCATTTAGCTAGTCGCCCTGTCAAAACTGGCTTGGACATGACGTATTTAACCGGGTCAGCTTTAGCAACCAAGTGGATGGTGTAAGCATGCATGTAGTGTCTGAGCTTCTGGATGGAAAACACCAAGGCAAGGCACATTTTTTCTATTGGGGAGTAGTTCAACTCAGCGCCGGTGAGTGTTCGACTCAGGTAGTAAAGCGCTCATTCTTTCTGGAATTCATTTTCCTGTGCCAAGAGTGCTCCCACTGAACTTTCCTGAGCGGCGATGTACAATATGAGTGGTTTCCCGGGCACAGGCGCCCCTAGGACAGGTGGACTTGATAAATATTTTTTTATGCTTTCAAAAGCATTGTGGCACGCTTCGTCCCATACAAACGGAACATCCTTTTTCATGAGTCGGCTAAACGGTTGACAACGCCCTGCAAGGTTGGAGATGAAGCGTCTGATGAAGGCTAGTCGTCCTTGTAGACTTTTCAGCTCGTGCAGGTTTCTTGGCTCGGGCATGTTTTGAATGGCCTTGATCTTTGATTGGTCCACTTCAATGCCACGGTGCTTGACAATGAAGCCGAGGAACTTTCCAGAGGTGACGCCAAACGCACACTTTAACGGGTTCATCTTGAGGTTGTATTTTCGCAGCCTTTCGAACACTACTCGCAAATCCTTCAAGTGATCTGATCTTTTCTTTGTTTTGACCACCATGTCGTCTACATAACATTCTACGTTTTTGTGTAGCATGTCATTGAAGATTTTCTGCATTGCTTGCTGATATGTGGCTCCAGCGTCCTTTAGACCAAAGGGCATCACCTTGTAGCAGTAGATACCTTTTGGAGTGCGGAATGCTGTTAGTTCCTCATCTTCGAGAGCCATACGAATTTGATTGTATCCAGAAGAGCCGTCCATAAATGACAGTGCCTCGTGGCCAGTGGTTGCGTCCACCATGATTTCGATGATCGGCAAGGGAAAGTCATCTTTCGGGCAAGCGTCATTGAGGTCCCGGAAGTCTACACAAACACGTATTTGTCCAGATTTCTTAAGGACGATGACGATGTTGGAGATCCACTTGGGGTATTGCACCTCTCGAATGAAGCCTGCTTCGATTAACTTGTCAATCTCTACCTCGATTTGTGGAATGAGCTCGGATCGATAGCGCCTTTGAGTTTGCTTTATCGATCGCGTTCCAGGCTTAACTGCAAGATGATGTACAGCGATGACAGGGTCAAGGCCAGGCATTTCCTTGTAAGTCCAAGAAAAGACGTCTTTGTACTCTGATAACAGTTGGTAATACTCGTCTACCTCGTCTTCACTTAGCAGCGCACTCACGAAGATAGGTCTTTGCTCCTCTTTTGTGCCTAAGTTGAGCTCCCTGAGATCATCGACCGTGGATTGCCCCCCATCCTCAAGTTGCGGTGGCGCAGCAGTGACATCTTTTTCGGGGATCTCATCTTCTTTGCTTTCCTGGATCGTGATGTGGAAGACATCTTGGAATTCCTCTTCTGTGTCGCCCTCCTGGGCTGGTTGGCATGAAGATTGTCCAGTGTGGATGATGGTGCGCCTTCTTACTTTCAGTGGTCCATTTGTGTCCACCTCCAAGATTGCTTGGCGCTTCATCCTTGAAGGAATTGAGCTTCGAATATCATATTTTTCTGCTATCATGTCGAGCTTTTCTTCCTTTGACGTTGTCTTCCTATTTCTAGAAAACTTCTTGTTATCTTCAAGTCTTTCCAAAGCTGACTGACAAGGAAGAGAGCTAGTCGTGTCGCTTTGCTTCTTAGGCTTTGACAACCTTTCAAAAACAGAGCTTTGGGATGCTGGCATGTTAAGTCTCTTGAAGACGGAGGTTCGGTTTTGACCACCAATGCGATTGAGTGCTGACATTCTGGGTCTCGAACGATTCATCCTATCGAAGACTGACGTCCAAAGGGTGGGTTTAGGCTCATCATGATCTTGTTCAATACTCACGCTGATGTGTTGAGTGCTAGCATTTTTCGCTTTGCTTGAAATCTTCACGGGTGCATTTGGTGTGAAGCCAAGTCCAGCTTTGTTGTTATCAACTCCGTAACCATGCTTCTTCAACCTCTTTTGAGTCTCGGTGAGGTCACGTTCTTTATTGTTAACGGTGTCTGAAATCTTCTTTCCATGGATCAAAACCTTCTTCGGTCCTCTGGGTTGGGAGAAAGCTTGGTTCCACCCCCTTTGGTAGAGCTCTTATGAAGCCTTGTGGTAGTCTTGCAACCTTAGTGCCGCCTAGCTGTGTCAGAGGTAAAACTGTATTCGTCTTGAGCAACTTTACATTATCCGTATGCCGCTGTGCATCGGCTTTGTTTGCTCCACTTTCGAACGGAGGTTGACCATTCTTTCTTCTCGACATTGGGATGTATCGGAAGACGGGTGTGTTTGGTCCATTTGAGGGCGTCCTACTCCCCTTTGTTGTTGCACGTTTAGCCAGCTCATTATCGTTCTTGCTTGAAGACGGCATAACTTCTTCTTCTTGCTTCTTGGGCATGGCTTGTCGCTCCTGCTTTTTAGGTGTTGCTTTGCCCGTGGATTTGATCTCTTTTGGAAGAGCTTCGGGCACCATGTCTTCATCCATGTAGAACTTGGCGTCTGCGAAATGTGATTCGGCTTCAGTGAATGGTTTGGTGTCGCCATAGATCACCTTCACTCCTTCTCGGTAGAATTTTAAGCATTGGTGAAGGGTGGACGGTACTACTCCATTCGCATGGATCCAAGGCCTTCCTAAGAGTAAGCCGTAGGAAGTTCTTGCATCAATCACGTGGAATATCGTGCTTGACTTGAGTTCACCAATAGTCATCTCCACTCGGATCATGCCCATCGCTCTTTGTCCTCCTTGATTAAAACCTTGGATTAGTAGACGACTTAGGGATAGTTCATCCGCATTGATGCCGATTGTAGTCATTGTTGACTTTGGCATGATGTTTATGGCTGATCCACCATCCACCAGCATGCGGTTGACTTTGTGCCCCTTTACATAACCAGAGACGAAGAGAGGACGGTTGTGAGGCTTAGATCCTAGCAGCAAGTCTTCGTCGGTGAAATGGATTGCGTCCTCGATGGCACAACATGTGGCACATTCATGTGGCCGAAGCTTCAAGCCTTCGTTCTTGCTTTCTTGCACTTCGTGTTCATTGGGACTTTCCAAGACCGCTGTTAATGCTATTCGCATCTTCTTTGGTAATCGTAGCGCTTCCTCAATGCTAAAGTGTGTTGGCAGACCTTCTTCGAGCGTGAGAGTTTTTTCTCCCTCAGTGGTGATATCTTTGCCTTTTGAAGGTTCTTCCGTTTCTGTTTCGACCATATGGCATGCAGCGGTAGTGCACTGTTGGAAGAAGTCATTCGGGAAGTACTCGCGCAAGAAGACAGGAATGCGTGGCTCTTGCTCCATGGGTTCCAGAGCATATGTTGGCTTATCGACTTTTACGTTTCTTTTAGGCTTCCTACTGTTGCGGCGACGGTGTTTTCTCACTTGTTCCACCTTTGGTCTTGTGACTTGTGGTTTTGGTTTCCTTGTTTTTTTGTAGGTCACCAATGTCCATCCTTCATCATCATCAGTATATGCATCTTGTTCGTTTACCCCCGGCGATGGTTGTGTAGAAGGCGCCGTGTAGCTTGCACATTGATAGGAATGGTCGGGTGTCGCTTGGAGAGGCACGGGATCGAAGGATCCGAACGCCACTGTAGTAGTATATGTTGCGGCTGTGTCTTCAAGGTCTAGTTCGATTCTCCCTTGTTGCGCTAGCTTCATAATGAGTTCTTTGAGGACGAAGCATTTGCCTACATGATGGCTTACGATACGATGGTACTTGCAGTATCTAGGATCGTTCGTTCGATTCATTTCTTCAGGGCGCTTGCACTCTGGTAACTCAATTACCTTCTTTTCTAGCAAGTCATCTAACATTGCATCCACGTCTGAGTCAGGAAAAGGGTATGTCTTTTGCTCCAACTCTCTCAAGGTGTTTTTATACTTGTCTTGGGTGCGAGGAGGCTCACTTCTCTTTGTCTCCTTTGCCTTGGTCTTGGAGGAAATCTTGATAGGCGCGGATGGGGTTTTGATAGGCGCGGATGGGGTTTTGATGGGGGTAGTGTTGACAGTAAAAGTTTCCTTGGCAGGCTTTTTTCCGGCCTTGTCCACACTCGGGGCGAACACTTTATCCTTCTTGAAGTGGGTGATCGGCTCATTCTTTCCGTGATTGGCGATACTCAGCTCCATGTCGTGGGAACACGTTGCCAGCTCCTCAAACGTTCTTGGTTTTATGCCTTGGAGAATGTAATGTAACCCCTAGTGCATGCCTTGAACACACATCTCAATGGCGGAGGTTTCAGAAAGTCGATCTTTGCAATCCAGACTTAATGAACGCCATCTATTGATGTAATCGACGACGGGTTCCTCCTTCCACTGTTTCGTACTGGTCAGCTCCAGCATGCTTACGGTGCGGCGCGTGCTGTAGAAGCGGTTGAGGAATTCTTTTTCTAGCTGATCCCAACTGTTGATAGACTCGGGCTCGAGGTCAGTGTACCAGTCAAAGGCGTTGCTTTTCAGCGAGCACACGAACTGCTTGACGAGGTAGTCTCCCTCTGTTCCAGCATTGCTACAGGTTTCAATGAAGTGGGCGATATGTTGCTTCGGGTTCCCCTTTCCATCGAACTGCATAAACTTTGGTGGTTGATAACCCCTCGACATCTTCAAAGCGTCAATCTTCTTGGAGTAGGGCTTTGAGTATAGTACGGAATCATGTGAGCTTCCTTCATACTGCGCCTTGATGGTGTTGGCGATCATCTCCTGCAGCTGCTGGATAGAGAGAGACCCCATGAGTGTCGCCGCTTGGTCTGGCTTCAGCGTCTCTTCGACGTTCTCCAATGGACGTTCCTCATCCTCGTCGTTTTCCCTCTTTACTGGATTATCCCCTTGCCTAACTTTCTCATCGAGCTTTGCATCTAGTTGGTTAACGAGTGCTGCGATTTGCAGGTCTTTTTCCTCCACAGTCCTTGTGAGCTTTGCGATTGCTTCATTCATTTGAGCCAGCTGCTCCTCAATTGAAGTTGTTCCAGTAACCATGACTTGCATAGCTATGCTGCTGCTCGAGTCGGCATCGGAAAGTAAGGATTCAGAGTACTTCCTCTGGCTTTCCTCTCTTGGCGCCCTGAGCGAGGCCAGGGTGATCACTGGTTCGAACCTCGGGTGCTCTTGTGCCTTCGGCGGAGTTGATGAAGGGGTGGAAGAGGCGGCAGAAAGAGCTTTCGCCTTGCTTCGAGTTATGATGCCTGAAGTGACGCCTCCTGCCGTGATGACGTTCTTGTTTCTTGCATCAGAAAGAGCTTTTGCCTTGCTTCGAGTTATGATGCCTGAAGTGACGCCTCCTGCCGTGATGACGCTCTTGTTTCTTGCATCAGCAGCGGGGACAACTTGGGCCTTCTTTGACGCCATTTGTGCTTGTTGCGGATTCAAAGATAGAGATGAGAGGTAGAGATAGTCCCACTGGGCGTGCCAAATTTGTAAACACGGGAATTCCTGCGATGAACGAGACAAGAACACGTGTACAAAATAATATTTGTATTAATAATTTAGGGGTTACAATCTCTTTTACAAACTTAGCCTCTGATTCTATCTTTGAAACACGTAGATGTAGTGTTATTGATCCAGGGGCCGTCGAGGCTTGATCTTGGACGAACAGTTGATGGATGATGAACACCTTCTTCAAGGGCCGTCGGGGCTTGATCTTGAATGGGTGGAAGTTCTTCAAGGGGCGTTGAGGGCTTGATCTTGAAGGAGGATTTCACGAAGAACGAAGAGGGCTTTCTTGATCCTTCGGGATTCGCTTGAGAGCTTCAAAGTTTCGAGGCTTCAAGGCTTTAGTGTGGTGTGAATTCTCTTCCAATTTGGGAGTAGAGAAAGTGTGTGTAAAAATCCTCTCCTTGATCCTTTGATGGAGAAGCCTATTTATAGGCTTTGAGAATGAATCACCACCATCCATTTGTTTTGGTGGATGTTGTAGGTGAATTGGTGGATTGTTGTAGGTTTAATGCAATGGTCAACATTTATTTCACTAAAATTTCAATGTTTACAAATGTAATCTTAATGCAAGGGCTAACATTTATGCCACCAAAATTTCAATGTCTACAGAGGCGACACGTGGATTTTGGATAGAAGAGGACAAAAATACCCTTGAGGCATATTGGGATTCCTATGCGCAAGCAACGGGAAATCATCCTTCAACCAAGTCAAAAATGCCCAAAATAGGTAACAAATTCAAAATTATTTCATCCATCCTCACCCTATATTCTCCACAAGGTAATTATTCCATAACCTCCAAAACATTCCTTTTAAATTATGTTAATTGGCTAATTAATGGATTTATTACCTAATCAATCCATTAATTGCCAATTAAATCACCAATTGCACCCAAAAAATACACAAGAGGCACACCACCCTCCCTCCCAACGGGGCCATGTCACAGCCCGTCCTAAGATTTTCATCGGGAAATGTGAAATGACAGAATTACCCCTCGGACGTTATTTGGGGTGCAACTTACGTTTGGTTTAATTTTCGGATCTTTGGAACCAATTACACCTAAGATCCGTCTTAGTTTTGGTTGGTGGCTTTTTGGACCACACAACTCCCTATCACTCTCTCTCTCCTATCCCGTGTCTATCTCCTCCCTCTCAGTATCTCTTTCCTTTCGAACCGTACGGACACACTCACCTTCGAGCCTCCAAGCATGGATCGAAGGTTTTGAAGGCACCATTGTGCTCGTAAGGACCCTACGAACTCACCCATACCCATTTCAGGTAAGAAACCTTTCCATTTCACGTTGAAAACTCGAGGTCCGATTTGAGTACTATTGATGAACTTTGTAATGGTTGGTTTTTAGGACAATCCAAGCTCACAGTGAGCTTTAGGAGGTTCTCACGAAGCACGGGGACGTTCGTTTGAAGGTTTTGGACGTCGGGATCACAAGGTTCGAAGATGGCTGGTTTTGGTGAAATTTCCCAACGTGATTTCGAAGGATTTGGAAGTTTTTAAAGGTATAGCCTTCTTCCTCTCGTAATTTGTGAAGTTTTGATGAAAATTTCATGGAAAATGGTTGAGAATCGAGCGAGAAAATGACGATTACAGGTCTGCCCAGTTTATAGGGCCGACGAATTTTTCCAGCGTCTGAAGGAAGGAGATGACGTGCATGGGGGGCGCGTAGACCCGTGCCTATCCCGGCGCATGGGGGCGTGTGCAGCATCGAATTTTTTTTTTAAAAATACCTCGACACCCGTGACGTCGAGTAGGTCACTGTGGTATATTCATATACCCAATTTGAGCATCGTATGAGAAGTTATTACATATTGTCGGTTATGTGCTTTAAATAACGTTTTTATAGTTGTTTCACATATAGGTGATACCTATCCTGAGGACAAGCGCATTCAAGGACGTAACGGGGGTTACGACCCTTCGACTTACCAGTGAGTGGGCAGTATTTTCTGTATTTACCTATATACTATTGATTTTTCCCAGAAATTGAATTTAAATGAAAATATGTTTTAAAATGCCATGCATACATATATATGAAATATATGAATTGGTAATTGTTGCATATATATGTTAAATGGTAATGTGGACGCACAGGTGAGTATCATGTGAGTTTTATGTTAATCATGTGATTTATTGTGATGTGAATTGTATTGAAAGTTCAAACCTGCACCCCTGGTGTTAGTGCTTATATTTCATCCCGCACCACACGCTCACCTTGGATCCAAGTAGGTTCATGTCGTACAGACCATTAGAGGGTTCCGACATGTCGTACAGACCATAAGAGGTGGTTCCGACTTGTAGGTGACTTTAGATTATTATACAGCTGCTGATGAGAGAAGCACTAGAGCGTATTGTTACACCATTCTTGTCGTACAGACTACTTTAGGTAGTTCCGATTTATGTGCAGAGTAGTGTCGTACAGGTCACCGTTGGTGACTTCGGTTGGATTGGATATTGAGCTATAAAATTAACCGTACAGGACCAACTGCAGGGTCTCCGGTTGATTGCTTATTTCACCTGTTGTAATGTTGCATCCTTATTCTTTTATTAACGCTTATAGCATAGCATACTTTCTGGTTTTTTATAAAGATTGGTGATTTGAGATATTTGAAGATTATATGCATATTATGTTATTTTCTAGGAAAGTATACAAGTTTTACAACGAGGGGTTAGAAATGTTATTAAATGAAGTGTTTTCAAATAGCTTTGTTTTACTGACCCACTCAATTTTGTTTTGCGCCCCTCCATGTTCTAATTAGCGGTGTGGTGGCTCACAACGATTCCCACGGCATTCTGACAGACTACATAAATGTAGGACTCACCTTCGGGTGTTGTAATTTAGTAATGTTCCTACTTGACTGCACCTAGTACTTATGCTCTGAATATGTGTGTTTCACACTTAAACTTACTCTAGCATGCTAGTTGGATATTATTGCTAGTAGTTGGTTTTTATTCCTTCTTATTTCTCTTATCTTTTGCTTCTGCATCGCACTTTTGGTTATGTCACGCTCACATGACGGCCAGCATGCCTTGATTCTAGGATCGGGGTGTGTCAGTTTGGTATCAGAGCCTAGGTTTGCAGTCCTGTATAAATTGTTAATGCTCTAATGATCTTTTGGTGTCTTTTGTCACAACTATGCTGCCTCGTAGGGAATCACGTCATACTTCTGAGCCTAATTTCCCTGATATAACTCAATTAGGGGAAGCGATAACCCATGCCTTTCAGAATGCAATTCGTCCTCCTCCTCCTCAGAGAACACCCCTGGAGACTATGTATAATCTGAAATTAGACCGCTTCATGGGTAATGAGGGTCATGAAGGGGCAGAAAAATGGTTAGACCATATTGAGAAGACTTTTCAGGTGATGCAGAGTCTAGGGAATCTTCCTGCTAGTAGATGGGTTGAGACCACTACTTGGTTTTTAGGATGAGAGCCAGCAGCTTGGTGGGTAAATCAAACTCAGTTTATGTCACCTGAAGAGGCAGCTAATTGGGAAGTATTCAAAGAGAATTTTAAGAAAATATTTGTTCCTCTGGAGTACATTGATCGTAAGAAGCAGGAGTTCACTCAATTGAAGCAAAAGAACATATCGGCGCATGAGTATTACAGGAAGTTTGCAGACTTATCTCGCTATGATCCTGATACAGTTGGTAATCAGGTAGAGATGCTTCGCCGTTTTAAGTTAGGAACTAAGAGGAAATGGCGGACATTTGCTAGTGCGATTCCTTGCACCACTTATCATGAGTTTTCTGAGATTTTGGTTCGGATGGAGGATTCCGACAACCTTCCTAGTAATAGTGAGGATGATGAAGATAAGAATGATAATCAGAAGAAAGATGATAGGGGTAAAGGTATCTCCACTCAGGGATCCCGTAAGACACAGAATTTCAAGAGAAGTGGAGCGAGCTCGAGTTCTTCTAGCGGAGGATTTAGTGTCACAGGCCCGAGGAGAGGTGGAAGGTTTACTGGTGGACCCAGGTTTCAGAAGTAGAGAGACTTTGGTGGTGTTGGTGGTTCTGGTGCTCCGTTGTGCCGTCGTTGTAATTTCAGACATCATGGAGAGTGTAGGAGAAGTGGTGGTGGTTGCTACACTTGTGGACAGATGGGATATAGAGATGCTCAGTGTCCCTAGAGTCAGCAGAGGTCTCAGCAGTCTGCTATGCCACCTCCAGCACTGATTCAGCAGAACTTTGGATCTGGCGGTTATGGTTAGATGGGTCGTGGTGGTGCTTACCACTATCAGGGTGATGCTGCTCCCTATGCTTCCTGACAGTATCAATATTCTCAGGATCCTTATTTTTAGATTGGGTATTCCCAAGATCCTGGAGGTTTTACTTCATATCCTTCCATATCAGCTAGTGGATCTTAATGGTATTAGGGAGGTCAGCCCCGACAGGGAGAGGTTGCTACTAGTAGTGCAGGACCGTCTAGGCAGTCTAACCAGACAGGACAGGGACGTACTTCTCAAAGACGAGGTAATCAAGGTAATAGAGGTTGTGGAGGACGATAGCAAGCCCAGGGACGTGTTAATCATATCACACTGCAAGATGCTCAGAATCATCTGGACTTGATTATGGGTACGTTAAATATTCTTGGTCACTTTGGTAAAGTTTTGATTGATTGTGGTGCTACCCATTCTGTGATTTCTCGTACATTTGTTCAAATGACACGACCTCACCCTACATCTTTAGGATTTGATTTAGAATTTGCTATGCCTAGAGAGGACAAATGTTATGTTGATAATGTTTATCCAGGGTGTCCAGTGATGGTAGATGGTGTGGTTATGCCAGCTAATCTTATCCCGTTAGATATTGTGGATTTTGATCTGATTTTAGGGGCAGATTGGTTGCATTATAATCGTGCCCATATAGATTGTTACGAGAAATCAGTTACTTTTCTTCGTCCTGGACTACCAGAGGTTACTTTTGTGGGTGAAAGAAGTGGGGTGAGACATGGTGTTATTTCTGCCATGAGAGCAAAAAAGTTGTTATCGAAAGGTTGTCAAGGATACTTAGCACATGTGGTGTTAAATGATGTTGTTCCTAGCAGTGTGGAGGAAGTTGGAGTAGTCAGGCACTATCCTGATGTATTCCCAGATGATTTGCCTGGATTGTCGCCAGACAGAGATGTGGAGTTTTCTATTGATTTGCTTCCAGGTACGGATCCTATATCTTTGACTCCATATAGAATAGCTTCAGCTGAATTGAGAGAATTGAAAATTCAGTTACAGGAATTAACTGATAAAGGCTTCATTCAACCTAGTACTTCACCTTGGGGAGCTCCGATATTGTTTGTAAGAAAGAAAGATGGAACTTTGAGATTATGTATTGATTACAGGCAATTGTATCGGGTAACGATTAAAAACCGTTATCCATTGCCTCGTATCGATGATTTGTTTGATCAACTCAAAGGTGCATGTGTGTTCTCTAAGATTGATTTGAGATCTGGCTATTATCAATTGAAGTTTAAAGATGAAGATGTACCTAAAACGGCTTTCAAGACCCATTATCGACATTATGAGTTTTTGGTGATGTCATTTGGATTGACTAATGCACCAGCAGCTTTCATGAGGCTAATGAATGAAGTATTCCAGCAATATCTTGATGGGTTTGTCATTGTTTTTATTGATGATATTCTGGTATATTCTAAGTCGAAAGCATATCATATTCGACATCTTAACTTGGTATTAAAGAAATTGAGAGAGCATCAGTTATATGCCAAGTTTAGCAAATGCCAGTTTTGGTTGAATCAAGTGACGTTTTTGGGACATGTAGTATCGGCACAAGGAATTCAAGTTGATCCTCAAAAGATTACAGCAGTGGAGAATTGGGAACAACCACGAACCGTCACTAAGGTGCGGAGTTTTCTTGGTTTAGCAGGTTATTATCGATGGTTTGTTCAAGATTTTTCTATGATTGCTTTACCGCTAACGAAGTTAACCAGGAAGGATGTTAAGTTCGAGTGGGCCGAGAACTGTGAGCAAAGTTTCCAGCAGCTGAAATATTGCCTCACTCATACTCCAGTATTAGTACTTCCTGATGATAACGGTAACTTTGAGATTTACAGTGATGCTTCTTTGAATGGTTTGGGATGTGTTTTGATGCAGCATAATAGAGTGATCGCCTATGGTTCTCGACAGTTGAAGATTCATGAAAGGAATTATCCTACTCACGATCTTGAGTTAGCAGCCATTGTCTTTGCTTTGAAAATTTGGAGACATTATCTCTATGGTGAGAAATGTAAGATCTTCACAGATCATAAGAGTCTTCAGTATCTTTTTACTCAGCATGATCTTAATCTTCGTCAACGAAGGTGGATGGAGTTACTAAGTGATTATGACTTCACTATTAAGTATCATCCGGGTCGTGCAAATGTGGTAGCAGATGCACTGAGTAGAAAACCTCAAGGTCGACTTAATGCTTTGTATGCTTGTCGTGTTCCTCTTCTTGCAGATTTGAGAACTACTGGAGTAAAGTTGGAGATCGAAGAACGAAGAGAAGCTTTTCTTGCTAGTTTCCAAGTCAGGCCAGTTTTGGTCGATCGTGTACTTGAAGCTCAGATGGTTGATGAAGAGATCCAAGAGATGATCCAATTGAGAAAGGAAGGGAAAAAGAAAGACCTCAGCATTCGGGAATCGAATGGCATGCTTATGCAGGAGAAATAATGTATGTGTTGAATAATGAGGAATTAAAGAAGGAAATTTTGGATGAAGCACATTGTTCAGCTTATGTGATGCATCCAGGAGGAACTAAGATGTGAAAATACCATTCAACCATTTTATTATTGGCCGGGTATGAAAAGGGAAATTGTAGATTATGTAAGTAGGTGTATTGTTTGTTAGCAAGTCAAAGCTGAAAGAAAGAAACCTTTTGGCCAGATGCAACCACTTCCAGTTCCTCAGTGGAAATGGGAAAATATAACTATGGATTTTGTGTATAAGCTTCCACGTACACAGAATGGTGACATGATATTAACTAGCACTCAAATTAACCCTCTTTTTATCAATTGTAGTATGGAATGTAAGTAGGGATCGTTCTAGGCCAGGGATTAGGAGGGTTTACAAAATCACTTGGAATTGACTCAAAAACGTAAAAACAAGTTTAAAACACTAAACTAGACTCAAAGAATGCAAAACTAAACTTTAAAACACCAAAACAAACCAAAAGACTCAAAACAGCAAGTAAACACTCAAAACTGCCTTAAAAACACTTTCTGGGCAGTTTTGGACACTAAGGAGGAATTTGGACGAAAATTGGTTTTGACTTGACTCAAGACACTTAAAAACACAAACTAAATTGATTTCTAACTATTTTGACACTTGAAAATAAAGGGGGATTTGGTTTTGACGAATTTGAAAACAAAACAAAAACTTTGTAAAACAAACAGATTGTAAAAACGAATTTGATTTAAATGGGTGAATGGAAGGCTAGCTAAGGGGTTCATCTCCACACATGTTATACTTGCATACGAAACGATTTCCAATTGCTTTTCAATAAACCATGAATTCTCAACGCCCCAAGTTAATTAGGTCCGCTTAAATTAACCTTCAGATTTTCCTAACGTTATTGAATTGGATGATTGCATACGACAACCCAAAGCATTCCCCACAAGTCCCCTACATGATTGCATAATAGAGATACAAGCAAGAATCATTAAGTTCTATGAAAACCATAAGCATTGACGAAGCACTTGTTACTATGATTGCATGAAACTTATGCCAAGAATTTACTTAACGCGATTGAGATCATCAACCTTTACTACTTGTGAATATAAGTTCATAACGATTAGGTGAAATTCCCTTATATCCTAGCATCAAATTCATGCATGCAAACTAAGTGTCGACCCTCAATCAACATACAAGAATAAGTTTTAATTCACATAGATAAGCAAATTGAATTCACAACTTATGAAACGCAATTAGAAGTAATCAAATCATATAGCAAGCATAAACATGGTTTCGAATCCCCCCCTAGCCAAGGGGGGGTTTAGTTCCTCATACGCACAAAACAAAGAGAATTGAATTTAAACATTGAAAGCAAAGGAAAAGAAACACCTAGAATTTCCAACGACGCGGACTTGAATTGCATGAACTTCCGAGCTTCCTTCTCCTCCTCCTTGGTGCGGCAAAGGTCTAGGGACAGGTTCTTTGGGATTATGGATGGTGGAGAATGGTTATGGATGGATGTAGTAGTGTTTAGGGGAAGGGAATGGTGCGGCAAAGGTGTGGAGAAGTGTTTGGACGAATTTCTGAATTTATGGGATGAATGAATGTGTATGAGAGGTGGTGATCTGATTTAGGGGTTAATATGAGTATATATAGGCACTTAAAACCCTAGGGTAATCAGATATGGACTTGGATAACCCAAATCCACAAGGAAATAGGTTTAAACAATCAGATTTTGCAAAGGAAAAAGGATAAGGTTTAGGTGTCCTAAATGGATAAGGTGTCCTAAATGGATAAGGACTCCTCATTGCACTTGGAAACTTTGCCTATTAGGATTAGGAAACCTTTGTCTTTATCATTCCTTCTTCATCTTGGACTCCTTTTCCTTCTTGGACTTGGAATTCTTCTTTGTTGCTGAAACTTGATGCCATTTGGATTTAACTTTCCTACTTCGAGTAGGAAACCTTGTTTGAGTAGGAATCTTCATTCTTCTAGGAATCCATCTCCAACTAGGAATCCCTTGTTGATTAGGAATCCATCTCCAACTAGGAATCCCTTGTTGATTAGGAATCCTTCTTCAATTAGGAATCCTTCGTTGACTAGGATTTCATCTTTTAATTAGGCATTTTCCTACTTCGACTAGGAAACCTTGTTTAAGTAGGAAACATCATCTTCAAATCTTCAATTTCGTCCATCCTCTTAGCTCCAAGCATATGATGCCCATTCCAAGCTCTAATTTGCTCCAAAAGGCTCCAAAATGCATCCTTTTGCATACTTTGCCCTTAGAACCTGAAAATACATAAAACTAGCTCAAAAGACTACTTTAACTAAGGAAAAACAATGTAAATGCACAAGAACAAGCTAACTAAGGCGCATAAATATGCTTCTATCAAATGGATTTGATGGCGTTTGGGTGATTGTAGATCAACTTACCAAGTCAGCACACTTCATTCTAGTAAGGGAAAAGTATCCCCTGAATAAATTGGCTAAGTTGTTCATCACAAAGATTGTGAATTATCATGGAGTTCCAGTGAATATTATTTCTGATCGAGATCCAAGATTTACTTCTAAGTTTTGGATAGCTTTTCAGGAAGCTCTTAGTACGAAACTGCTTTACAGCATTGCTTATCATCCTTAAACAGATGGACAATCAGAGAGGACTATTCAGACGTTAGAGGATATGCTGAGATCTTCAATGTTACAGTTTGGTGATTCTTGGCATGATTGCCTAGACTTGATGGAATTTGCCTACAATAATAGTTTTCATTCAAGCATTGGTATGTCACCATTTGAGGCACTTTATGGTAAAGCTTGTCGTACGCCATTGTGTTGGTCAGAGGTTGGCGAAAGAGTGCTAGAGGGCCCAGAGATTATGGATGAGACTACTCAAAATGTTCAGGTGATTAAGTCTAACCTGAAGGCGGCCCATGATCGACAAAAGAGTTTAGCAGATAGACATGCTACTGATCGAGTATATGATGTGGGTAATTTGGTATTCTTGAAATTGTCACCTTGGAGAGGTGTTGTATGGTTTGGAAAGAAAGGCAAGCTAAGTCCTAGGTACATAAGACCTTATGAGATCACTGAAAGGATTGGTGAAATTGCTTACAGATTGGAGTTACCTCCGGAGTTATCTGAAGTACATAATGTATTTCATGTCTCGATGCTTCGACATTATGTTTCAAATCCTTCACATGTGATTCCTCCTCAACCTTTGGAGATTAATCCGAATTTGACGTATGATGAGGCACCAGTGACTAT